>JAVJGI010000001.1:6740285-6830568 GCA_035590275.1 Ibycter americanus
GCCCCCGGTGCCCCCCCCCCCCTCGCCCCCCCCAGGGGTCCCTGCAGCCCCCCAGCACCGCCTGGGCACCCACACCCGGCACTCGTAAATCTCATTACACAATGTCCAACTGATTAAAAGCTTTGGAGAATTTGGCAGAGGCTGGCCTGCAGGGCCTGCAGGACACACACGTGCAGACATGTCGGACAGCTCAGCATGGTGCCACACAAGCTGCCTGGGAGTCAAGGGCGCGCACAGGGAAGGGCAGAACACTGAGCTCCACCTTACTGCAAACACCCATCAAAGAGCTAGACTTGCCCCAGCTTCGGTTTCTGGTCACTAAAAATCAGGTTACCACCGCCAGCTGTGGGAGCACTGGGGAGGCAATGCTTGCTGAAGACAACTTCAAGAAAACATGGCATTTCTGGGCAGAAACAGAAACAATTACTGTCTCTGCTCCCAAAAAACAGCTGTGTGTGAATAGGGGAATATTCACTGAGTGCAGTTTCAGAAGGGATTCTGTGTGAAATTCAGGAAAAAATAGCAAAAAACACCCAAATATAGCCAAAACTGAGAGGGGGGCAGGGTATCACCACAGAAGCACCAGTCAGGCCGGTAGGACCGTGGAAACAACCTCCGGGGACACCTGAAGTACAGAGATTTGGGGGGGAATGTCTAGAGGGACACGGAGGCAAAAATTATCTTTTCCTGCTCTGACTTGCAAGAAAATCAAACCTTTTACATTTGATGTAATGGAAGGATTCTGTAGTAAACAAATAGCAGATTTTTCCGATCACCTGAATTGACTCCTCACCACTTGCTAACCACGCAGGGCGAAAAGGAACTGTAAGAGTATATGCTGGTGTTGGGCTCGAATTGAATAATCTTTGTCATTTTCCACCAGACTTTTCTTGGTCACTAAACACACAAGTAACTGCCCTGAATATGTACACATACTTACACTTAAATACTGTCATCCTGACAGAGAACTCGGAGCTCCTCGCTGTGTGAAAGCAATAGCAAAAAAACATATTTCCACAAATCTCTCCCTCTGTTATGGCATCTGTGATTGTAACAGTCCGTTCTTGGTTATCAGCTTGGCATAAAAGCCAGGTCTGAGGGGAATGAAATTACAATACAGGATCACAGCACTAATATGACTACTCGCACAGCAAGGCGCTATGCTCTGGTGTTGTTTACTGCTGCTGGAAAGAGTTCAAGTCTTCTGGCTTTGGGAAGAAGCATATTCCTAAACAGACAATTTATGTATTCCTTCACAAAGCTTTAGGTTGCCCGCCCAGAGGTGGATTATTCTACTACACAGGTTCATACACATTAAAAAAAAAAAAAAATAGAACCAGCACAGCAAAGTAAGGAAATTCTCAGTTTGTGTAATAAAATTACATATTAATAATTTTCCCCCTAATTTATCCAGCTATAGGACGAGGCTTTCAGCTGTAGCAAGACAATAAACTTTAAAGTATCCAGAGGCTTAGTGAAACATTTGATGCAAGGCTCCCCAGCCACACTCATACTTCTTCCAGCCTCTTTGGGCTTCCACCAAATCCTTACCCTGCAACCACACACCTACAGCTGCAGCCCACACACTGTCTGCCTCAGGTTTGTTCATATTTACTAACATTAGGTATTCCTCCTTCAGAGGGGCATCACAGACAAGCTGGCAATCACTCCTGAATAACAGCAAGAATGAAAACAAGGACAACAAATAGGCATAGCCACAAATTCAAAGAAAGCACAGCAATTCTGGAAGGTCTAGTACCAAGGCACACATGTTAAATTTAGCAAACAGTCGAACACAAATTCTAGATCCTTTGAACTGTTAGTATTTCAGATGGTTATGTTTGCAAATATTTTACAAGTAGTGACAAAAAATGAATTTGACACCCAACAGAGACAGAAAGGTTACTATTAAATACTAACTTCAGTGGCAACAATACTGTTTAACTTGATATCAGCACATTACACCTTTGAGCATAAAAGTTATGGTTGATATTAAACACAATTCAGTCTGATGAAATTTCTAATTACATGGTATTAAATTTTGGTTGTTACAAAACTTTCTACTTTGCTACCATATACTACAACAGTCAGATAAAATTAATGTTCAATTTTACAGTCAGATTTGAGAATATTATTTCTTGAACTGCAATTAAGATCCTCAATGTTTATAAAGAATTATTGGAAATCAAGGCAGACTTATATCCCAGCAAATTCACAGACAAAAGAGCTCCCTGTGGTACTGCTACAAGAATTTCAAAAACTCATTAGAAAGCACTTCCACAGCTCTTTGAGCTCTAATCCCAAATGGAAAGAGCTAGATAAAAGGAATATGGATTTAATAATATTTTTGCCATCCATAGGGTTCTTTTATAGATAGTTTACATTCACCCAAAAAAGATTAGGCTGACCAGTGAGCTCCTTAACTCTACCATAGCAGTACGTCTCAGCTGGCTTATGCTTCAGCTGTTGGCTAAATTTACTGAAATCTACAGATTATTTTAGGACAATCACAAAGGAAGAGTTAATTGTATATTTCAGTGTTCAAAGTTCTGTTCAAAGTCTTAAACAGAGCTAATATGCATATCTGCAGATGCAAAATTACATTTTCCAAAAAAATACATTGCTTTTTAAAGAAGGACAATATTTTGCCTCAGAGTTAGTACCCACAATAAAGTAACTAAGATCAAACATGCTTCAAGGATATTTATATGTCCTGAGACTCTTGTTTTAGGTAAGTGTTCAACTTAATATTTAAGAATGCACTACCTTTACTGTCTCCTGATTTTTTTCCTTCTTTTGGTCACCGACATTAAGCTACTATTGCAAGATCACAAATGTAGCACAACAGCTTCCATTTGATTCATATGTATACATAAAGCAGGCCAATTCCTGAGTAACTTTATTTAAGGCTAACTGGATATAGTCCCAGAAGGAAAATTAATGAATGAAATGGTAACCGAAGTCTTGTGATCTTGTTTATGAAGACTATGATCTTGGACAAGTAGCAAGTAGCCTGGTGGTAGTGAACAAAAATGTCATAAATGGGTACATTTAAGTATTCACTCTAGCATTTATCTGGAAATGCCATAATCTTTTTTAAAAAATTTAGTCATGTTTATCCTTAATTCCTGTTTGATCTATATTAATGTACACACACACACAAAGGGAAAGAAAGAGAGAGAGAAGTTTTATGTCATATGTAACAGCATTATATTCCACTTAAGGAAGTGAGAAAATGATGGCAAATATTGCCTCACAAAATTTAAAGAACCCTGTCTTTGAATTAAAAAAGTGTTTATTTGCTCTTACACGCACAAATTTGGTTTTGTCATTGTACTTTGATACATAAAAGATCTATTCCCATTTGATTTAAAATACAACTAAGATCCATTCTCAGTTTAAGAGAGTTCAAAGAAACCACAAGTTACCTCAAACATGGGCCAAAAAAATGTTCATTGGACAGATTTGTATGTTTTGAGGCCAGAAGTACCATTTTGATTATCTAGTCTGATTTCCTGTATAATACTTAACACAAAACTTCCTGTACAGACCCTTACCAAGCGATTTCTTCATCAAGCCTTAATTTTCTGATTTAACTAGACCATATGGTTTATAAAACAACCAACTTTAATTCATTCAAATTTGACATGCTTTTAGTGCTAGATCATCCAGAAAAGGGACCAACAGACTTCTGCAAGTCCCAGAATGGAAATGAGATGGTCAGCACAAGTGACTAGCAAATATACCTTAGAGCTTTACATTTTCCTATGTCTGAAACTGCCAACACATACTCAGTTAATCTTCTTATCCTAACTCTGTAAAGTCTTACTAGACCTTAGTCCTTTGATATTTATGACAAGTTTCAAGATCCTCTCAGAGATTAACAGAGGCACACTCCTAGTTCAAAAAGCCTAAGGAAGATTTGATCAAATGTTTTTCATTAACACTCTCATTAACAAGTGGAATAGATAACATTTTCCTTGTTAGTTGAAAATGCAGTGAGTCACTCCATGGACTTACAATTGCTTTTCCATTCTTTTGGCTGTCTAGAATCAGTCATTAGAAACAGAGCACTTACATTGAATCTACTCTCTTTTCGCAAGATCAGGGTGTTCCAACAAGACTGAGGACATCTTACCTTTGAAACCAGTGCAAGAGGTGACCTGAAACTGTGCCTGCATTTCCTCAGCTGTAAGTCCATAGAGAAATGCTGCTGATGGCAATGCCACGGACTCCAGTTTACCTTTTTCTCCATTTCAAAGGCATCTAAGCAACTCTAAAATTCAAGGTGAACATCTGTCCTGATGCATAGTTTGAAGGAAAAACAAAACAAACAGGACAACGGGCAAAGATCTCCTTTCTCTCCAGCATTAAAAACAGTTTATTCTATTCCTGGTGCCAAAGACTTCAGCAGAGCTGATTTATTGTGCGGCTACACAAAAACGGATTGATACACAAAGTTCCATAACTGACCTCTGGTTCAGGAACATCTGGTCCAAAGACATGAAAAAGTTCACTACATCTGTACATAGTAAATCAATTAGCCATAATGGAACTTGGCAGCCAGTAATATAGAAGTATGGCACACAGAGTAAGTAATGATGGCTTTTACTGAGTTTAAAGATACCTTATGACACACATGGATCAAGGGTCTTCTTTCCTAGGGTGTTACCATCTGTGTAACATTAATGATAAACACACATCCTAGGTCCCACTTACACAAACAAAACATATTTTACTTTAGTGATCAGGTCTTTGTGCTTTGTTGTATCATGTTCTATTGGCTCTCCAACAGTGGTGATAGAAAATCCCATAACTACAGGCAACTCTAATGTTAACAGTTGGCAGTTCATAAACCAAAGGTTACAGAGTCAATCCCTTCTTTAATACCTTGGATGACTCTCTTGAGGTTTTTTTCTATATGTCTCTACAGAGAAGTTGTATCAGGATAAGCTGAATTTGCTTAAAGCACATCTATTAATTTGGCCTCATTTTAGTTTATGGTTGGTATCCTATGACTTGCTGCAGAACAAACAATATATAGAGGACAGCTGCCCTTTTCCACTTCACATGAAGTGAATATGGCCTGTGCTCCACAAGTATCACAAGTGACCAGAACACAGCAAACACCTGGATGCCTGGCACCTAAACACTTTTTCACATTCCTAGTCAAGAAAACAGGTAGGTACCACAGAATGGGAACAAGATCATATGTTGTACTGAGAAGGGCAGTCTCAATCTGACACTCAGCAGGAAAATAGTCAGAGTGGCCCTACAGCAGTTCCAAGCGTGGTTCTACCTGGATTCCCAGCATGAAGTGCTTCAAAGTGCAAGTCGCAGCGTTGCTTTCAGAGGGAAGAGCCCACTTTACTCTTAAGACTAAGAAGTAGTCTTGACACCCCGTCATTTACCAAGTAACCTAGTAATATAGGAAATGGAAGACTGGAATTGATTTTCCTCCGCAGCTGTACATTTCTCACTTCCCAGGACAGTGCCTTACTGCGTGGCTGCATGGGAAGAAAGGGAAGTTAACTCCTTTAATTCTTCTAACTTGAAACAGAGAATTCAAGACTGTTTAGAGGCAGAACCTGAAAAGAACTTTAGACAATTTTATTTTCTAGGGGGAAAGACATGAGGCACCAATCCAGAGTCATTCAGAGATCTCACTTGCAGGAAAACCTGGTTTGGGGGCTCAGATTTACACACCGAGTAGGCACAGAGACATTCACCACAGTCAAGTTCAGGTATGCAATGAGGTATAACTAATAGGGTGTAGGCTTTTGGGAGCTTTTCCTCAGCAGTCTGTTTTTCAATCCACCATTTTTGCAGTTGCACTGTAGGAAGGTTGAGTTTGCTCATCAGACATGAAGGAATCCAGAATGGATTCTTTGTTGTCTAATAGGCCATACTGTCACAGAAAGGTTTTTTTGTGGATAACCCCTCATTCTGTGCTTATTTCTTCACACTGATTCTCTGATATCTAGATGAGTTACTCCTGAATTTTTCACTCAACAGGGGCATTAGTACATCATCTTTGCTATACTGGATCCCAGCTATCTTTTGTTCAGGATAATAATCTCTCTAGATTCCTAATTCTCTGCCAAATGTGGGTAATTGGTTTAGAAGTCTGCGAAGGAGGGCATTTTTACTTACTTGTTTTTGTGGGAGACCTAGCAACAGGCATTTAGTAAGTAACAATTAAAAAAAAAAAAGTGACTAAAGCTTTATCTTCTTGGGAAATTAAGTTAAAAAGAACCCCTATTAAAACAGGTATCTCCTGAATCAGGTGCTAGGTAAGCACGTGTTTCCCAGGTTATTGTTTCTTATCTCAACTCCTGCCTTCCCCTGAAGAGTCATGAATTGCATGTTGAGTGCTAATACACACATCCACTTACTATGATAGAGTCCTGTCCATGAGCAAACCTTCAAATACAGCTGGGTTACACCACTGCTTTGCAATCAAGCCTTCTGTTTCCAAACTGCTTTTCCTCTGCCCTGACACCTCGTTTATCATTGTTATTCAATGGCTATAATTATTTTTACTTATTTTTATCTTCCCTTGCTTCTCTCCTTTTTTTCAATGAGTGGTTTTTGTTCCTCATTCTCTCCACATTTGCAGATAATTCTTCCTCTATCTCTCTCCCTTATCCCTTTGCCCAAGCAGCTTTGTTAAATGCTTGTTTTGGGACAGCAGGGGTTCTAGTGTTGCTTCAGTTAATATTTTAAAGGCTTGTTCAGTTTCCTCCTGCATTAGTGCACTAGCAGTGAATAGCACTATCTAACCATACTAAGCTCTCTGTTGGGTTTACTTTTATTGTCAGAGACTAGAATTGAAAATAGGAGTTTTAAGAGTCCCTCCTTGATGAGTAACTGATGTATGTTTAGTTGAGCTAATGTAGAGTTCTTTCTTTTATGGTTCAGTTGTGTTTTCATAAGATTGAAGGAAGGATCTAATTAATGCACTGAGTATCAACTCCAGCTGCAACATGCATTTTTTTCTATGACTTGGCATTTTTTGTGCTGTGCTGTATTTATGGTTGGAAAAATAAATGATTATTTCAAAGAATTATTACCTCTGAAGCATAAAGAAACATGAGAAAAAAGCCCACCATATTTAGCAGGTTGATCAGAAAAAAAGGAGGGGCAGGGAACATAACACCAGAAAGAGGAATATTAGTTTTGCGGCATGAAAACTGGTAGATTTTTTGATAATGGAATTCAAAGCACAGTGAGTTACAGTAAGATTCCCCAACATCTACAAAAAGTACACAGCTTTTATGTGAGCAGTACTTTCCTGACTTGTATTTAATTTTGAATTATACAAATTGAAAAACTGCTCCAGTTGACCCAAGCATATAGCTAATATATCTGGGAAGTTTCATATTGTTTGCATTAAGAGGTGAAACTGGCAATGGCATCAGACATCTCTTTGATGCGATCCCACTTAAGTTACAATAAATGTGCACAAAGTCCTGTCTTCCTCCAGCTCCGTGTAGATCCATCAGGAAGAGATAGGGGGTGTTTGCTTATACTTCCAAGACTCTTTCCATCAGATAGTCTACCTCAAACACTACCCTGCATGCTCACTGTCACTGGCCACCTCTCACATGTGTTACTTTTTCTCTAAAGGAAAAGACAAGTCCAAGCATTTCTTTGGCTTTCTTTCAACTGCTACACAGGCCTCTCTATGTACTGCTCTGCCGTTCTTTTTTTGTTCTCTGTTTGTCTCTTATATATATATACTCCTCCACTGAAAATATTCCCTATACATGTACTCAGACCCCAGTGAATACTTCAAGATCCAGCGTTGCCTGTGGCCTGGTGCTCTGGGCATTTGCAGAATAGCCAGAGGCTGCTTAAACAATAACAAGATAAACTGCTTCTGACATTTTGCTAAATGACCTCTCATGCTTATCAGTTTCAATGAGATCTCCTCCAACTTCCAACATCATAATAAGCAGATTCAGTTAAAAATAAGAATAGTATATGGAAATCTTAATTTTATCATTTTTAACCTGTATTATCTCAGAATTCTCTATCCCATTCCAAAGCTCAAGCAATTAAAAAAAGAGTTAATAAAAGCATTCTGCTTCACTTTTAGTGATTAAATAATGCTGATAAAGTGCTCAGATACTGCAATAAGGCAAAGCCAATGCATAAATAAAACAAATAACCACCAGTAAGTTAAACAGAAGTTTTGAAAAGGATTTTCTAGTTTCCCATAGTGGAAAAGTGACATTGCTCCTTGAAGACTACAGTTCCATTACTGGATTACAAGGGGAAAGACAGTCCTCTGGATCTTTACCAGAGGACATTGATCTAGAGAGTACATTGTCTGGATAAAAAGAATTGAAACAGAATCTTCATAATGGTGCATAGTGTATGGCTCAGAGCTGGTTCCTTCCAGGACCTACAGTGAAAATATGTGTTTGGCTCAGGTGTTTCAGAGCAAAACTGAAGCACTGAACCTTATCTGTGTAAACTTTATCGGTCATAATACCCAGAGTGCCCAGATTTCCACTGGTGCAGGACACAGAGGAAAGAAACAGCTGCATACTCAGAGGGAAAGCAATAGTTAGGATTTGATTCAGAGACCTTCCTAGCAGGCAATGGGAACACAACTGCAACCACACTCTGGTAGAAACCAGGAGAACAAGAAATACACCCAGCTGTTGCAGATGGCCTGATGCACTTCACTCATAAAGGAGAAGCAGCAATATGTTTATTGGTATAAAAGAGTAATTTAACAAAGCTTGGTAGTAAATATGACGGTAGTTTAACAAGATTTGATGGCAAGGTACACTTGATTATTTACTGCACAGGGGACAGGGCCAGACAAAACTTTCAGGGATACCCTCCTGTTGAGTCATGAGGTTCAGAAAGGACCCCCTTGCATTCTAAACTCCTTCTCAGAGAGGAGTTTATGTGTGACTAGATCCAGACAGTCTCAGACTTGGCCAGCAGTTTATATCTAAAGGATTATATGTGCATAATCAATGCTATACCACCTAGCTAAGATTTCAAGGTTTAGCATGCTATTAATCACTTACTGAGAAACTGTTGCAGCAAGGAATCGCTCAGCCTCAAGGAGTAACCTTGAGAGGCATCCTGACTCAAGAGGAGATCCTGGTGTGCAGCCCACTGCTGTGCAGGAGAGCTCAACGGGCCCTGGGTTGTCCACTAGTTATAGAGTAAGGTGATTGACTCACTTATATTTGCATACCTACTACAGAAGTTAGTTTCTTTCAAACTTGGCTTGAGTGGGACCTTCACCAGCACTGTTAGGTGGGCGCATTGTTCAAATTAGCCCTTGGCTATCATGTTGTTACCTGTCTGCCCTGAATCCACTTTGAGTTGGATTCCACCATCACGATCAGATGGAAATAAAGATCAGGGTCGGGGGGGAGGTGAGCACACCACCACATTAGTGATGGGGCATGTCAGAGGAAATGTGAAGCTGGAAACTTCCTGAAGTGAAATGAATTTAGCTGTTTCAGACGTTCTCTGTGTACCTTTATATTTTTCTGACATTACCGTTTTCTCTTTGCCCATAGCTGCTGGACAAACTTCAGCAGTATACATGACAGTAAATCTCACTTACCTCGTAGAAGATAATCAGAGTTCAACAAGGTGAGTGACAATTGCTTCTGTCACTGCACTATACTTTTTCTGAAATTTCAGACCTTCCAGCTCTCTCCAAGTTTCCCAGCTCCTTAGGACATTTTACCCAACCAAACCTGTTTGGACTGTCTGCTAACACCCTGACTTTTCATTACAGACTTATCTCCTTTCACCCCCAACTGTGACCTAACCTAACCAAAACTCACTTGCACCTGTTCAGAACACTTTCATTCCTACCTTCAGTTCCTATCATTTGAATGCATTTACAGTAGACCAGCTGATCTAGGAGTACTTTCTTCTCTCTGTTAATCTTCTGCTTTCTCAGCAATTTAAAAGCCCTGCCTTGCTAGACCCTTTTATTAGTTCCAGGACTTGGCTATCAACTTATATTAGCATCAAAAGCAGTCTCTTCCACTGCTTTTAATGGATTTTTGTTCAGTTATGCTGTCATATTAACTGTTTCTTTCAAATGCATGTATCTTTGAGTTACACTTTGCTAGTGTTTCTATTTCCCCAACAGCATTAAAGTCTCTCTTTCTGGTTAGCAATCTAAATAAAATATCAGTTTCACATTTCTGTTGTTCATTTCTTGGCAATTTTTCTCACACTTTTACACTTAAAAAAATACAGATGGTGAGTAGGAAAATATTCCAGAGGCTAAATGTTTAAGAGGTCAGCTGGCCAGAAGATTAGCAGAAAATCGAAGACAGGAGAAGCATTAGAATTTGGTGGCAGTAAGGCCTCAAGGCCAACTTTAATGACTTTCAGTATTCAAAAAAACCCCACCCAAAAAACCCAAAACCTTGTTTCTTTTCTTTGATACTTCACCTAAAAGAGAGCCATTTTTTTCCAAATTGAGAACTGGAAAAATACAATTCTTGCAGAATACGCTACACTTTAAAATCACCTCAGAAAAAGTAACCTATGTTTTAAGACATAAACTCTACTTCACATTTATTATTCTTTCTACATCATAAATTCACCTTTGACAAGCACTGACTATCAATATCCCACAGTTCTACATCTCTTATTAGAGAGAAAAGAGCACTTGGAACCTGAAATTGAAATATAGTGTAGATAGGAGCTGGGGCAAAGGACAGAAAGGGTGGCATTCAGGGAATGCACTAAGCTCTGTGTGAATGTCTCCTATACAGCATAGGCTAGAAAAAGCAGGAATGTTCTTGGGCTTGCACCCAGTCCTATATTTCTCATGTGCAGGCACTTATCTGGAATCAGCCCGCCTGCCTTTCCCTACCACAGACAGGGATCTTGCCAGCCAGGCAAATGGGGGAGCAGCAGTACAGGGGTCTTCTCCCCAGACCCCCTGACCCTGGGGGATCTCCGGGACCTCGGACCCACCTGAGTAGGCAAGCACTTTTGCGTCACCTACAACTCTTTGAAGCAAGCAAACTGTGGTCGAGGTTTATATCAAAGGAACTGCAGAAAGCAGGCTCTGTGGAACTGCAGTGGAGGCAATCAAACTCAAAACTAGATTACTTGGGTGCTATGTCAAGCATACCGTTGGGATGGCATCTGCTTACCTTCGGTTAGACTACGGCACTGTATGAGCATTGTATCCAGCCTATTTTTAACTTAATTCAGCTAAATAGCAAACTTTGCCACATGTAGACCCGTTTCCAGGAAAACTCACATAGCATTTACAAAAACAAGGTAATTTGAAATACTTCTCTGTTTGATTATTTGCTGACTTAGAATGATTTCCAAGGAGACGTTCTGAAAGCTATCCAATAGCTTTTGGCATTCAGGAGGGAGGCCACACTCACTTTATATGGGTCAGCTCTGCCCTCAGATATGTGCCTTTCATTTCAGTGAGACTCCTGCACTGTATGTCATCATCCAAGAACAAAATTAATTAAGCCCTTTGTGTCCAATTATTGGTTCTATTAATATGTGCTAAATTACCTGTCTGCTTCCTAAAAATGTGTTATATCTGTACAGAGAATTAGGACTAAATTCACTGTCAGCTACATCTCTAAAAAAAAAAACCAAAAAACACACACCCACCCAAAAACAACAACAAAAAAAACCAGAAAAAAATCTTCTCGTTTCAAGACTGTTATATTCCAGTGTAAATGAGAACTAAATCTGACCCTTACTGTTTGTGCACAGTTGAGCTTGTTATGATGAGAATAGCAGTCCTGTGATTGCCACTCTGAGTCTTATTTTGAATAATTTTATTGGTGGTCTGGTTGTTTTCTATAAAGATGAGGCCACATCTGGTCAAGTGTGCAGTCAGTTGGTTCAGGGCTTCCATTCCCAAATGAATACTGCAGTATACAGACACTTTACTGACCAGTTTCTTTTTTTATAGACCCTGGATGTACAGAATTAAATAGCATATACCTCCCAGAAGCTGTTCCCTTCTTAGACCATCTGGGTAATGAGAGTATCATTTACACCACATAAAACTGTGACATCTGGAAAGGAAAAGGCCAGTCTGATAAGATCACACTTACAAGCAGGACTAACCAGCTTTTAACCAGCCTTTCTGGGTTTGTGGCATGGCTTTTTTGGTGGTTTGTCTTGTTTTTAAATAGTGGAGTTGAAGTAAATGAGTGTTTGTTTTAAACAAGAGTTGAAAAGTAGACAAATAAAGGATTTCCAACCAAGAAAAACATCTTCAAATCACGCTGTGGCCATCTTAACTAAAAATACAAGCATGATGAACAACCACAGTCAAGATTTCTTTAAGAAACAAGCATGAACAACTCAAGTATGTAATAGAAGTCTAAACTTCATAAGCATAGAAGAGAGAAGATCTGTGTTGTCTAACTGAAGAAGAAATCAGAAGATATTTAATATTCCACAAAGTTAATACTGAACTATTTGGAAACATTTTAATTTTGCCTACCTAAAGCTTAAGTGGGTTCTGATCTGCAGTAGATGCTCCTGGACTTAAAGCAGGGCTTTCCTCAGAACCAATCTAAGGTGAGGAGATATGAATGTGACTTTATACTAGTTCAGTGCATCTTTTGGCCTGGCACAACTGTGAGTCCTGGGGCTCACCCATGGTTTTGTACTCAACAGTGTTTTTTAATGGCTGGTTTTGTAGGTAATCATCTCCCTTCACGTTCAGGAAGAATAAGCACAATCCAAAGAGTCACATCATTACCACTGTTTAGGCTCTTGCTTTTAACATTCATATTTTTCTCGAAGAAATGCAAAGTTAAAACCTTAAAATAGTGTAATTTTACTAATAGGATTAAATTATTAAAACAAACACAGACACTAAATCATGTTCTGCTCCACACAGTAAATTCACATACACACTTGGCTTCTCACATTTATCCGTCCATGAGCAGGGATTTTCTGCAGGCCATATTTCCCCTCTTAATTTTATTTAGAATCACAGAATCATTTAGGTTGGACAAGACCTTTGAGATCATAAAGTCCAACCGTTAACCCAGGGATCCAACCGTTAACCCAGGAGATGACTTATCTCAGGCACAACAAAACATCTCTAGCTGGTTTCTGCAGCTAGACCAACTAGACAGTAACATGGAAAACAAGCCAATACATGTGTCTCCTAGGAAGCTGTATTAAGGGGACCAAGATTAATGGTGCAAGCATCACCGAAGGTTCCCATGATATATAAAAGCACAGCTCTTACCTGCATTTAGTAGATCTGTGCCCCCATTATGGTCCAGCCAAATTCCTAATTCTGTACTGTTTCCTTCCATGCAACTAAAGCACTTTCTTCAAGACCAGTGTTCCCAGGAAGGCTGGATGAGTTCATGGAGCGCAGCTGTCCTTAGTTGTTGCATGGGTTGAAGTTCCTTTCCCAATCCAGATTATCACAGCATTTGTACTTGACCTTTTTTTTTTTAAGGCTGCTATTTTTCCAATAAAATGAATAAAATGTGAGGAGTATCTTTGAGCCTAATTTTTCACATATAAGAGCCAGCACTCAACAAACAAAGTCTACTATGCTGGGATTCCATTGCCTAAACAAAAACACCCAGTACATCTGGGTTGCTGAAAGACAGCCGCAAAGTCAGCACAGGACATACAGGAGACCCACGCTCTTCTGGAACTGCAGTTGGAATCCTGCAGAATACTCTAGAGTATCTCAAAGGGTAACAGGGCATAAATGGATGAGTTTCATTTCCAGTGTGTTTGCTACTGGAGGAAATTATTACATTTTCACCTCTCCAAACTGCCTCTTTTCACCCATCCTTGCCTGGATGGCTGAAACCATGAATTTGTTTTTATTCTTTTTCTTCTGGGAATACCAGATTGAGTACTAAATAACTGTAAAATCAACAACAGTTCTTTCACTTCCCAAATACAACTCTCCGCTATATTGTGTCTTTGGATATAATACTGGGCAGATTCCTCATATAAGCTGTCATCTCTTTTTTCCCCTGCATATTTTTCTGGATTTGTCTTTCCAATATTAAAAATGTCTACTTAGCCATGCTAAACGTACGTTCCCCTTTATCTGATGGCAAGCACTGTATCAGCAACCTTAGAGGAAATGCCACTACCTCTATAATCTTGTTTCTACTCCTGTTCAGTATTTGACTTAATGCAATATAATGTAACGAAAAGCAGAATTCTGAATTAATTAGAATTAATTCAAATCTATTTTTGGGTTACGGTTACTGATACACCTCACTGAGGCTTCCTTTTTAAAATATTTAAGGGCATGAATAACCCAGGTAAATAGTCCCACTGACATCAGTGAGACACATGAATCCAGTTATACATAGCCTAAAACAAGATAGGCATTCAGGAACCTAAACAGATCACAAAGATATCCAGAAACCCCATATCTAATCTCTGAAGTGCCCACATTCCTACAAATAAAGTTATATTTCAGCACAAGTCAGCACCGGTTAGCAGTAAATTACTTAAGACCCTCTGGCCAGCTGCTCAGATGTACCCAAGGTTCCTACCAAAGGCAGCTACACACTTACAGCCAATGACTCTGAACTGAAAGGCAACGGGACATTTACGGCAGAGCTCAGCAGGAGCAGCAGCAGGCCCACAGTGAGGCAGACTGTGTGTATAGAGGGACTCAATTTTCTCTATGTGTTTAAGTTGTGTATCTGTTCTATTAAACACAGAAGTTTAATGCTGACTCCTGTTTGCACATTGATGGTTACAACTGGTCCACAATCATTTCTTAAACATCCTGTCCAAGATATCAGGTTTTATTAACAGCGAAAACTAATTTCACTGACAGATCAAAGATGACTGGGGCTTCCCTGCGTCTGTTAAAAGTGTTTAAAAGCAGGAATATTTCTTCCATTTGGGAAAAGCAAAACCAAGCTGTACCTAAGTTTTCAAATATTTTCTTTAAATAAAAGCACAAATAAATTTTTCCTCAGAGAGTCTAGAATAACTATTTCAGAGAGTGAACCAGTCATACAACCATTGTGAAAAGACCTGGTTCGTTGATCGTACTTAGCACTGCCTGCTCATAAAGAAGTAGGCTTTTAATCTAACTTGGTTGGTTTAATGTATGCCATGAGTTAGAGTGAATAATTCAAAATTACTTGTATGTAACCTCTTTCCCTGCTCGTGAGACTAATCCCATGGAGAGTTTCTTCACTGGCTTTTGTTATTTGAACTCAAACAAACAATATTTTTCATTAAAGTTGCAAATTCTTACTCTGAGTGCCACTAGCCCAGCTCCATGTTGCATTAGACAGGCTCTCCTACTCATTTAGCAATACTACAATAACACCTGACACCTAAAGACAGACTGTGTGAGTGTTTCAGGGTATACTCTTATCTCCTCTCTTGGATGGATTACCTGCAGCAAGGATACCGAAAAGCTGGATGGACAAAAAAGCTCAGGTGTGTAAGGTAGCCGCGCACCTCACTCCCTCACAGCTGCCTGGGGAAGGGGACCAGCACACTGGGAGGCAGAGGGTGACTAGGCCTGGTCATGACATTAGGGCCACAGCAATACTCCAAGTGAGAAACAGTGTTCTCCATCAATGATAAATCCAACACTAAGGAAACATAGTACTGAGCATATACTTGCATATTCAATAGCCCAGCAGTGAGCTGGCTGAATCAAAGTACAGGACACAACACTGATTTGCGTTATCGTTTGTCATATTCTGTGCAAAATCATTCCAGAAGAAAAAGCATAAATAGCTAGGACATGGCAGACCCATGCCAGTGTCACTGTGACTACAGCTACATTAGTGGAGCCAGGAGTGCCCTCAGCTCCAGACACACATCCTGGCTACGCCTTGACTTTGGAACGTGGATCCAGACATGCATCATTCCACATTTCTAGTTCTCCTACACCCTGGTTTTCACACCAAGGAAACTCAGGCACACAAAGTGAGTTTAGGAGGTTTCATAACTGAGTAATTTTTGCTCCGAGAAAAAAGTTTCAGTCTCAGAAAATTACTAAATACGTTTCAGTTTTTTAACTCATTTGGAAAAAGTGCTTATCAGCTGCAAAGATCTTTACGAGGGCTAGCTAGCAACAACATGTGCATTGGGCTTCAGGTAACTACGTATCATGCAGGCAAATTATTGTCCTTTTAAACTGACAAAGAGTTATATTGAACCTGCACAGGCACATCAGATACTTTCACTAAAACAACAACAAAAAAAATAATCAAGGAAGACGTAGCTACAAGAGGTCTCATACCTTAAGCCACTCAACTGAAATATTTTACTTTAATACCTTTACTGTTATCTCTATTTCCTTATATACAGCTACTAGAACAACAGAGTAAGCTGTTGTGCACCAGGGGACTGGGAAGAAAGAGCAGGATCTTGGGGAAGGCAACAGCACAAAGGTCTCCTCTTCCTCTCTCATCCTCACCATAACCTTTCTCCACAAGCACAGGAAAACCAGTTTTGACTGCAATCCTGAGAAGCTTTGGGACTACAGCTTTCTGGGACTACAGAATGTACACCCTCCCGCCTCACCAACAGCCTCTGTCTGCAACTGATATTGCCCAAACAATTCTAGCACCCAAGCAGCACCTGCCCTAGGGAATCGGCAACAGTCTTTCCAACATACTTGCTTGTCTTAAAAAAATGAACTACATAAACTATGAATTTTTGCAGGTACATTTCTGCCTTTTCTATGTTTACTGTTCTGCATCCACCAATTGATGTCAACGTGCTGTTGATTTAGCTTTAACTTTTTTAGGCAGAATGTTTTGCACTGCACTGACCAAAATCTTTGGCAGTGTTGCTGCTTGGAAAATGGAAACTGCACTACCAAAATAATTGCTCAGGATATGGATAGATTCAGTCTATGGAAAAGGCTGAATACTTTCAAACTGTCAGCTTCCACCTGTCAGTATGCTGAGCACTTTGGTTAAATACAGCCTGACTCCAGCGAAAATAGAAAAACTCAGGGCCAAAGCTCTGACTAGGAAGGCAACTAACAGTGTTCTGTCCCATTTGAGAAAAGAGGCCCAGAGTATAGGTAAAGTATATGCTAAGTATACTCAAAATAGCTATGTGCAAGTAGGGGAGAAAAAAGGGTTTACTCATTAAGTGTCAAACTCAACATTTTAATAATTCCTTTGACTTTTATAGGCTAATTTAAGATAGTTTAGGTTTGCTTTTTTGAGGTTCTGTGCAATTTCCCTTTGATTTCAATGGGATTAACAGGTGCCTCAAATTTCTAAAAATGAGCTCTTTCAGTGCCTCAAATGCTAGCCATAGGGTTTTGGGATTTTTTGTTTTTTTTTTTACACTACATGACAATTTATAGCTAAAGTGTTAGAGTTCTGTAGAAAGTAGAACTTGGCTCTTACTCTAGTATAGTCTCCATCCAGAAAATCTTTTATTCACAGAATGTAAGGAAAAAGGAGCCATGAAGTTATCCACTGTCACCTCCTGTATAAGTCTATATAAAGCTCTACATTAACATCAATAATTTGCCTGATTCACAAATTCTATGAGAAGCAACTAAAAGGGACTGTGCAAACCCATAAAAGTGTTGAAATTCGGGGGCCTGGTTCAAAAAACTTTTTACTTAGTCCTCCATTGAAAACGCTGTGGCCAGGTAAGGTTTTCTTCTTCCCCACCTCCCATTGGTTCAGTTGTAGTTTTCATTTCCAGTCATACTAAATTTTCACTGCTATGTTTGAATAAACTTTGGGGACCTCATGATATATGAATTGGCTCCACCATCTCAGAGAGCTGGACTTCTCAGGTCACTAACCTGCTTCATTGCTACCTGACTCTTACGCTGAATTGGATGGAAGCCTCGTCTGGGACTTAATCTCTCCTTTTCTTTTAATTATCAAACCACTTTAATAATTAAATTATTTAACAGGAAAATTACTAGAACACAGAATTTCCTAGAAAAGATGTTCCTTCTTAATATAAGTAATATTCTAAAATGAACTTGCACATGTAAAATAGCTTTTTTTTTAAAAAAAATCAAAATAAATTTTCAAAAAAGCTTAAATCCATTATTCTATCTTGCTTTCACTTAGGAACTTTCCAGCTTGCGTCCAGACAATGCAGACGTTGTTTTACCTTCAGCTGACAGCAGAAGTATCTGGGATGTGCAATAACATATGGAGCTGTCTGACGAGAGATCATCCAGCCAGCTGAACACATAGGCAGACAGCCTCCAAAAGCAACCTCTGCGAGCCTGATCCTGCAAGGTGCAGAGAGCCTTGTCTCCTGCCGTCTGCAATGGGAGCTGAAAGCAGACAAAAAGTTGCAGGAGATGATCAATATCTCTGAGACCTGGGCCCTTAAGGGGCTCAGATTTCAAATGCCTGTTTCTTGCTGTCAATGTGCAACAGAAATACAACTTCCTACAGCTCTGAAGAACTGTTACATTGGAACAGAACATGGCTAAATTTTAATGCTTATAGGGACATTAGATCTTCTTCCTAAAACGTAGGAGCCAGCAGTACAGATGAGCAAGTTTGAAAATCAGGTTGAAAGCAAAGTACTCAAACGTACTAGCCAAGCCTGATAGTTAACCTCCTTGTGGTTCAAATTACATAATCATCTTCTCTCCTCATAGTAGTAGTGTGGGGGAAAAAACAACCCCAAAACCCAGCAAGTGTCAGGTATACAACAAATAGGGCTCTTGGACAAATCTAAAAAATAAAGGCCAGCATTTCTGTTTAAGATGTACACCCCTGACATCAGAAGCATAGCCAGATGATGCAGTGTAAAGATAATTCACCTTAGATTCACAGGGGCTCCAATTAAATTGTGGGGGTTAGGGCTGTCTCTATCTCCCAAGTCTATGTTGGCACGAGAGTCAGATGCTGCTCATACTCCCCTCTCCTTCCCCCAGGGCAAATCTTGTCAGGACCAGGACTCCCTATATCAGAAGGGTGCCTTAGTCCAGGGCTCATTTAATTTCTGTTCCCTTTCTGGCCCTTCTTCAGATTCTTGTACTTCTTCTAGTTGTAAGTGGCATTACTTCAAGGAAAAGGTGAATGCCTTCTCTACCTCAGCCCATTTACCACCATTTTATTACTATTTTTTAGCCTAGTGCTTGAGGCACTCTCTTCCCAAATGTGGTTTGAAGACAACAGAGATGAGTACTGAATCTATATCTTTCCCCATCCCCCTCCAACAAAGTGCTTTACTCAACAGGCTGTTATACCAAGTATTTGCACTATAATTATTTTCTTATTAAAATTAATGTGGCTGCCATGCTGTCAGATAAACTCCGCTTTTCTGCCTTCAGGCAGGTTTTTTTATCTGGCAGCTAATTGTTTATTTTTTTAGGTTTATTTTTTTAATATTTACATTGTTAAGTTTGCGTCTAGTCATGGTAGTTGGTCATTTAGAAAAGACCTTAAGTTTTCGCTTTATTTACTGATTTCGAGAAGGCATGTCAAACAACTCTTAGATATTACAGAAGACTTATTATTAAAAAGCTGCATAAATAATCAATTCTGCCGACACATTATTTGATGGCAGGCCAAGGATCCACTTTACAAATTCATGACCCAATATATTTAAGTGAAAATAGGTAGCTAAGGAAGGTATATGAAAGAGGAAAAATGACATATGAGACCAAATAAAAAAGATCCTTTCAACAAAAACCACTAAATACGTATGACTATTCCAGATGTTTCCCGAGATGAAACAAAACATGCAGCGATTGTTAACAGATTGATGATAGAGGATTAAAATGGCTGGAAAAAAATTCCAAGGCACTGAATATATATGACACCTGAAGGCTTCAAGGTTAGGCTGGGAGCCCAAGAGAATAAAGGCTCCAGAACGCCGATCATCCATCAGGTATCTGCGCAAGACAAAAAGAAATCCACTAGCAGGGAAAACATTAAGGAGCATGCATGAACAGGAGGGGAATCAGTATGTCCAAACATATGGAAGAATTACTGCACTTTCTTCATGGATTTATTTTTACCTCCAAGAAGATAAAGAACAAGATCCCAAAGCATTTACGCGCATGGTGGTTTGGGATCTAAGGTTTTGGATTCGATTACAAGGCCCAGTAAGGTTGCATTTTTCACCTCTGCAGTAATAAGAACCTAAAGTTACATGCAGCTGAATTGATTCTGTAACAGACAAAACCCAGCATATGGTATTTTGATGTCTTTGTTTTAATCCTGTAGTTCCCATTTGTAACATTTAAATATGTAAAACCCTCTAACAGTTGTCTGTGTTCGTTACTCTTGAAAGTGTTTAGCTAAAAAAGAAAAAATGCACACTTCGTAGAAGTCACCATTCTGTGTTTCAACATAAACTAATAGGCTTGTTTGTGTCTTCTAACAAAATACAGTGCAAACATCCAGCCAAATGTGTGGAACCACATCTCCAGGCCAGGTCGCTGCCTTTTATAAATTGCAACATGTACAGTAGATGCCCAAAGAAATGGACTGATGTCTACACCACCTCTCTTAAAAAACAGACTAGACTTTTGGTTGCATCCACATTGGTAACAGCATCTACAGCAAACCAGATAAAATGTCAGTCATGCTATGCCAGTTCATACCATCTACCAGTGAGACCTCAAGTCTGCATGATTGGGAAATAACCCACTTCCCTTTCTTACTTCCTGAAAGGCAGTCACATCTGCTGGAAGTCTCTGAGATGGGTAGATAGAGCCTCCACAGCATTAGTCTTTTTATTGACAAGCCTTTGCTCTGCTCTCTAAAAATTGTCATCTTCATTCCAGTCTTTGCTCACAATGAGACTCAGCACCAGCTTGCATTTAACTGGCACGTTGTATCCATACAATGCTGCACATGTCCTCTCCATTCCACAACACCATGCAATGATAAAGCAGATCTTATGTCCTTTTAAAAAATACGGTTATAGCAGTGGCAGCTGTTTTTTTTACAGTTCTTAGCTAGTCTCTTCCTAAACCAAAGTCATGCCCTTTAAAGGAGAACAAATGTTGCTGTATGCAGGCAACCTTGAGCTGGGTTAAGGTATTCCTGCTGCAGTGGGGACTGTGCACCATGGTGCTACTCATCCCTAGCTCACAAGAGCTATAGGCAGCCCAGGGCACAGAAAGCTGATGCCACAGCCACCAAGGCTTTCAGTGAACTGCAATTCCTAAATTGTACCTAACTCCCCTCCTGCCCTTCACACCAGTATTGAAATCTCTATTGTTTACCTTCACTTGTTGCTCTGACTTTCCAACGTGGGTATTAAACAAATTTTGAATCTTTGGTTTAATTTTCTTTGGCTTTCATCTATTCACTAATATTTATTTTTAATCCTGACACTTCAATACTGGGGGAAAACCAGACCCCAGTAAAATGAACAGAGGTGTTAGATTCAGTGAGACCACAGTTTTCCATATTCTCACTAAGTTTGCCATGATGGTAAATTGTAGCGCAGTGAATGTGTGACACAGAGCAATTTCCTCTGGAGAGGAGAGTACTCTCTGCTGTTGACATTAGAAAAGCAGAAGAATAGGAAGATAAACAGACAGGCAGGGTTTACAGAGAAGGGCAAATATTTGACTGTGGGTCAGCTAGGTCTAGAGGAGACTGAATGCAGAAATTGAAGAGTAACTCAGATCAGAAAAAAAGCCTGAGAAGGTGAGTCCGGCAACCTGTAACGAGTAACACCTGAGATTAGTGAGGAAACTGAAAGATGGATCTGAGTGCAGGCATTTCTTATTTCTCCTACTTCCATATACTCACTGAGAATTTTGCCAAGAATATCACAGAAACACAAAAATAACACAAACACAATTACTCCAAGTATATTTGTCCAAAAGAACTGCATGAAGCAAATTGCGACTGTGTTAGAAACAGGCCAGGACATCAGTTCTTCTTTCCTTAGCTATCACATCAGCCTGAGAAAAGAAACAATAGAATTAAAACTCTGATGCAGAGGACTGTGCTTCAGGTACTGGAAAGGCAGCAGGGCTGGTACCAACAAGTTCAGTCTGAGGCAGGGGATGCGCTGAGCAAGTTAACACATACAGCAGTACCCAAACTGCTTTGTTCAAAGCCAAGAGCGGATAGATCTGACATGGAGATCCAAATGTAACAGCCTGGGTCCAACACAGAACCCTTTCTCCTCCTCCAAAAATAAAATGAAAAATGAAAAACATATATGACATTTCAAAAAGCAGCAGCAATACTGAAGACCTAAATTCAAATTCCTATTCCAAAACAAACAGGTCTCGGCTCCCAAATGAATCTTTGGCTTGTTATGGAAAGCGGTATGATATGGGACTCTCACCCAATAAAGATGAGATTCAACTATGTAGGGCCAACTTGTGAGCCTAATGACTGAGGAATAAGGTGGTAGCATAAATTCAATGTAGATGAATGTAGACTATAGCACACTGCGAAAAAAACAAATTTTATTCATAAAAAATGGACTCTGAAGTGGTGATAACAGATACCTTGGAGTCATCATGTACAGTGCTGCAAAAATATCAGCTCAGTAGCTTTAAAAAATAATAATAAAATAAAATTCAAACAAACAGCTTCACCAAGCCAGCATGGTGCTGGACATGCTAATAAAAAAAAAAAAAAAAAAAAAAAAAAAAAGGGCAAAAAAGCACAACCTCTTTCATCTCAAAATTTGTTTCAGAGACATGCTTGGACAAACCTGAAAAACTTTCTAGACTGACTAGTGAGGATACAGCTGCTGATTCTCTTTTCCTTACACAAGCCTGATTTTAACCCACAGGTGAATATCAGTCATCCTCTATATAACCATCACTGTTCAGGCTCTCCTCTTACATTTTTCTATAAACACCTACTTCTGGCGTCAAAGACAGAATACTGGCTAAGTGATTTGACCTGGTTAAACTGCTCTTAGGTCTTCCTCTCTCCTCAGAAGTGAAATGAATAGAAAGCTTTCACAGGGATGTGAAGACTGCTTTCATTTATCTGCATTTTCTCCTGCCAAAGCAAAAGCACCCCATGGTGAAGTGAAGAGGGGCATAAACTTGCCCTATTTCAGAAAGAAACAGAAAGGAAATACTTGAGTGTTCTTACAAACCTTTCCAGAATAAAAGTGAAAACTTTAATACAGTTCTTCACAGTGAGTAGTGGCAATATTTTCTATTTATTCTTCACTTACTGGAACAGGCTCAAAAGCAACAAAATAAGCCTTTGTTGCAGCATACCTATGCCATTTTCAACTAGCACTGAAATCCCTCAGCTCTGTAGAGTTCTTCCAAGAGTCTTACCTGATTCTCGTAAGTGAAAGTAGATTCAAACTCATAAGTGTTCTTGTTTTACTCATTACAAAATGACACATACTCATTATCTATTTCATGCTCTTCGCCATGATATGTGAGCACTTAAACAAGATGAGAATTGTTTGTCATTTTCTTGGATTAAGTTTTACAAACTGTGGTCATTTATTACTAATTCCAAGACACAGGTAGTGTCTCAAACACACTTGAAATTAGAATTACCAGAAAAATAACCTATTAGCAAGATAAAATGTAGTAGGTGAGCTCGCTCAAAAATACACTAAAAAGAATAATTATTCCCAGTACCAAGAGAAGGAAAAGAGATACCTTTGAGGAATGAGAAAAATGTGGGTAGATGTATGGAATTCTTTATCTGCTTAACTATTTTATAGGCTTCCCCCTCCACCCCAGGTAGTGGAATAAGATTTCTTGAAATTTCTGCCACAAACACCTTCACTGAACTGGGAGCAGGATTGAAACCTACTAACTTCAAACATCAAACACTGACACAGATTAATTGTACATGAAAATGAGTTAGGATCCCAAAGAGGTTTGCAACAGCCACACTTAAAACCTCAATGCTGCTTTGTTCCATGTGAAGGATGCTAAATGGGTGTCATCCTTGTCCGTTCTTGCTCTGCTGAAGTCATTATCAGCACACCTCCTTCTGGGCTCTGCTGCCTCTGCTAACTCCCACAGCAGATTTGGTATTTACTGGCTGAACAGTAATTTAGTAGCGCTGTATTTCCACACAGATGAAAAAGAAAAAAAGCCCAGAGAATCCAAAGTGGAGAGAAGCTAAATGGAGTCAGGCTGAGAAGGATTTTCTAGGATATCATTTCATTTCACTGCTAAACAGATTTTAGTTTCAGAAGGTACAATTATGATAATTTAGTCTGACTAAACTTTACTGTTTCTGTCCAGCAACTCCAGTTCAATTTGTAACCTATTGAGTTACCTTGTCACTTTTCCTCTTGACAGTCTCTGCAGTGGTGATAATACCATTTATCTCCTGTGATCTGAGATCTCTTGATCTCAAAAGGCTCTATGCCACCCCTAGTAACACTTGGCTATTTGCCAAATGGTATTGAAAAACTGATCCCCTGCTGGCACTTCACATTAAAAACAGATGAGTGAACCCAGTGTCATTTGGTGGTAAATCTAATAAAAGTTTACCTTTTTTTTTTTTTTTTTTAATGAGAATTATCTCCTTTTAACTATCAGGTCTAAGTAAAAGCTAGGACATTCTGGCCTATAAAGAAACTTCAGAAAAAAACCTTGCCACTCTATTGAAGTCATAACACAACTTTTCAGGGTATTTGGTGAGAGAGAAAATATTTACAAAATCATTTTAAAACATGGGTTTAGTCCATGTATTCAAGCTGTAACGAAGATGACAAGTGCTCTAAAAATTTCCTAGAGCAAAAAGAAAATCAATGCTATATACCCTGTAATCCTTAAAGCTCAACTTTTTTAGAAATTTTGTTATGGTCTCTGTGTTTTAAAAAAAACACCACTCCTTTCTGTCTTAGTTACACTTTCTACTCTCTGCCCTAAGTCTGCTCTCAACTGCTCTCCTCACCCACACTCTTCTTGCTAAATCAAAGCACGACACACACATCGGAGGGTCTCCTCGGCACCACCTTGGGCTTCCTTACACTCTGATTCAGCTGCCTGTGAAGAAAATTTATTTTCTGTTAATTTTGTACCTTACCAACTCCCAGGAGGAGGAGGTGGATCTTAGTTCAATGAACTCACTGAAAAGGAGAAAAAAAAAAGTACCTGTGGCCTAGCTCCATTTTCACAGCTTCTTGATGTAGAGGTCTGAGAGTCATGTGTCTAGAACGGCTGTGTAACATCCTCAGCAAGTTTGTATCTTGTAAAAATTATTTTGGAGTATCTGAAGAATAGTTTCCCCAAAGAATCCACTTTGATTTTACACTGACACCGATATATGTGGGGACAGAGTTTTGGGCAACCAACTGTAATATGAATTATGTTACATTATATTTTATATGTATTTAAGAAATTAAATTATAGTTTATACAGTATTAGTATCTCCAGAGAGGAAGTTTGTCAATCCTGCTTAACAAAATAACATTTTATTATACAAATTAGAGGAGCTCCCAGCAATCTGACAGTATAAGCATGGCGTATAGATTCATCTGTTTGGTATGTTGCTTAGGTATTTTAGTATCTGTCTCTCCCATTCCATTACGATAAAAGTTGGGACACCAAAAAACCTGCCTTTACAGACATGTGGAAAATACTATTCAGTTAAACAGTGCCTGCCCAAGATTTTTACAATATACTATCTTGTCCTGGCTTTCTTCTCCCCCCACCTCTGCTGCAATGTAGCTAAAGCTCCATTAATAGCTCTAAAGAAAACTTTCCAAAGCAGCACCTCCCCCTTGCCCACCTAAGATCCTTCCTTGCAAAGCTGAGCAGCTCATCTGTCTTTGTAAGCATAACTCTATTTCTTTCCAAGCCCAGAATCTAGATTTGCTCACATTTGGCTTGTTCAGAAACAACAGGTCTCAATACATGAGTTTTTGTGGGCACTTCGAGGATACCCTAAAATTATTTTTTGTAAAACATTTCCCATGTAAAACAAAGTTCCTGATCCCCTCCAACATTCAGATAGCCACACTGCAGGAATTTGAACTGTATTTTTGAAAAATAGCTTGTCTTAAAAAACAATCACTTTACAAATTGCAACCGTTAACACTAAAAGCTTTCTTTGTGTTGATAAGCATTAATGTAAAAAGTGATACAGCTAAGAATTAGATAAAGACAGTTTAATGCCAAGTTGAAAATATGATATTCTAAAGCAAGGAAAAAAACCAGAAAAAAGCATTGTTAATGGCTTTCTTTTTTTACATGAAACTCCAAAGAAATCATCATTAGTACCAGGAGTATCTTTATAAATGCACTATAGTACAGAAGAAATCTATCACTAGGTATTTGGGGTTTTTTTGCTGTGGTAAATTATTTTGGTGTCTGACAGGCATAAGGCCATTAATAACTACAGGTTGTGTGTTTACATGTTTATTTATATTGCCATAGTATGCATGTCGATTAAATCCATCGCATGATGTATTAAGCCTCACTTATAATTGCCACATCAAGTACAAACTTTAGTCTAAATCCTGAGTGAGGTTATATACCTTCTGTGGAGGGTCTGGTCTCATGGGGCAGGGAGCCCTCAGACCTCCTACTGCCTCCCTCTTGGCTAACCTCAGGAAACGTGTTTTGCTCCTTATGCCTCAAGTTCCTACCCCACCTCCCTCTTGCAAAATATTTAGAATAGGATCTTATTCACTTATTACTTCATGAGGACACTGTGTATTTATTTTTGCCTCCAGAAATCCCAAAGTATGTCTTTATTTCCTAAGAATCTTTTCAACAGCAATAAAGAGGAACGAATACTAGATCAGCAGTAATGAGAAAAGCCGTCAAAAGTTATTAATGAAAATATTCATGGTACTCCTGTATTTCTAAATATGCACTTCCACTGTTAAGTAGCTTTCAAAAAAATCTCTATCTGGTTGATATTTATGTTTTCTTAATAATTTAACAGAGATTTATTTCAGTGCCATGGTGGCAGCACTGTACTGTAATGATATCATCAGCTGCATAGTCTGGAGGAGGCTGTGGTCTGTTGGTATCAAGTTGGCTCTCCAGCTGAGAACACTTCTCTTCAGTGCAGTATTTCTTTTCTCCTTGTAGCAGTATCATTTTCCTTCTCATGTAGGACACAATAGCCTCCAGCTGTTCAGACAGCTATTATGAAAATACCAGATATGAAACTTTACCAATTCTTTACTCCACACATCCTCTCCAAAAGAAGGCAGACATATCCAGGTAAAAAGAATATATGCTAGAATCAGGCATTTTAAGTCAGCAATAAGACCTATTTACAAGCTTGCTTTCCCTGCCCAATAGCTTAATAAAATACTCTTCCTTTGTTTTCAAAGTAACCTATTTCAGATTATTGTCAATCTCTAGTTTAGATTAATCTCAACAATCTCTCCAGCTGATTAATTGGCACCTCTAACCATAGCACATGAACGCTTTAAAATTTTCAATGCGCCTTTTTTTCCCATTTTAATGAATTTATTCCTCTATCAGCCAGCACATGTTGGTGAGATCTGCATTCCAGCCCCCACGCTGAGGGCTGCCTATGCATCCTCTATTAAGCAGTCAACGGAGAACATTTATAAGGCGTTCTAAAAGCAGACATCAAAACCTAAACTTTCTCCAGTCCAGATGAGCAAGTCCCTCTGGTCCAATAACTTTCATATGATTATGTCCAAGCTCCTACAGAAAGGGGAAAAAACATTCCTGCCTAGCACAGTGTATCACTGAAAGGAGAAATCACAGGTGAAGACCTCTCTCCATTTAGAAGGCACACGTACTGGTAGATATTCTATAAAGAGGGCAATACCACACACACTCTTTCCTGAAGGATAGCTGCCGTGATGTGTTTTGCCCAAGGCTCAGCAGTGTGTGCCCATGCCAGCCAATTTCAAAGCACCCCACCTGTGGGCATCCCTCGCCACCGAGGCAGCAGCACAGCGGCGTGTGGCTCATTCAGCTAACTCCACGGATGCCATAAACATGGAGCTTCTCAAAAAAAACCAACCAAAAAACCCAAAACAAAACATTTAAAAAAAAAAAAAACACACAAAAAAACCACCACAAAAAACACCCACCACACATTCAGGGACAAGTGCAAGGGCACAGCTTGGATGACCAAGGGAATTTTGTCAGCTAAGGAAACATTTTGGGGATCAGAGTCTTATACCTCTACAAACATGCCTTGCTTGAGGCAATTCTGTGAAATCAGGCCCACCACGACTGCTGTCTGTTTATCATGATCTTACTCAAAGTTCATAGCCCATTTGAAAACTGAAATCTTTAGCCATTTGCAACCTATCAAGCTCTGTCTGTATTCTCGTAAGTCCTAACACCTTCTGCAGAGGAATGAGCTATGATCCCCAAATTATTGGCTTCCCAGTGTTCAAACAGTATCAATCAGCTGATGAAAACAACAGGATGAGCTCCCAAGGATATTATTTCAAAACTCTGAGAGTTTTAAAAACTTACAAATGATACATAACCCCTGCTGTGCACCAGATTGACTGGCATCTCTTCTTTCCAAAGGACCCAGGCTTTCTCTGGCATGCTAGAAATTCTAACTTACGCCAAGTGTAACACTTTCAAACGGTGTTAGAGCTCAAATACTGTGCACTCAAAATAGGTTGCACACAGATATGTATGGAGAGAAAGCCAGAGAAAGAGAGAGATGGTTCGTAAAACAGGCTCAAAGTACTTCATTTTGCTGCCTTAGATGATTGGTTTAATATATCATCTTCTGACTGCTCTGCCCCAAGAAAACATAATGACTATCAATGAGGCTTGAAGAAGCCCTCCAAAAGAGTATTCCTTTTAACCTGCTGAGATCCACAGCACAATTCCCAGTACAACCTCACACAGCAGTGGCACCGGCTGTGCCAGTCCCTCCAAGGGTTCCCTCTTACAGAGTAGGCCCCTCTTCCTCACACGTGCTAGCCCTTTCCAGGCCTTTTCCCAGGCAGAGTGATTCCCCCCTGATTCCCCATTTGGAAAACTTTCCCATCTTTTCTGCCAAACACAAAATTGCCAGGGCAGTCAGGGTGGCAATAGGTTTTCTTGCTCCCAACTAGTTCCGCAGTCCACAGCTTGTGCCATAAAAAAAGTAAATTTCTGGAGCTATACCAAGCTTCCTTTCTCCTTGCCCATTTCTTTACCCCAGTGCACTGGAAAAAGCTCCTTGTCACTCACCAGCAGCTAAAAATAGTTTGATCTATGATCGCCGCTCCCCCACCAGTATTAGTTTGTAGGATTAAAATGACTACAATAAGGCAAATGATATATTAGGATATATTCAGATTTTGGCAGGTTCTCTAACAAGATAAGGGGATTTTTCAGCATATTTTATGTCCTGTCAGATCTTCTGCATGATAATTATTTAGTATTTTGGTAATAACAACCTTTAATAATTAATAATTAAGACCTTTGCTTCCTGTTCCAAATTTCCTTCTCTTTTTACCTAAAAAGTACTCCTTTGAGCTAAATGAAATAAGATGAGCAGATGTGTCTCAGCTCACCTGAAAGTGCCTGAGCAACAGTAGTAGAGCAGCAATGGTCTTCTTGGAAACCATGCTAACCCTGAATGATGGCTCTAAACCTTGACTCTGATTAATTAGAGGTTTTGTGAACATTTCTAATAAAGGCAGTAAACCATCACAGCTTTTTCACTTGGAGCCTTACAATTCCCACCCCCAGCCTTTTAGTTTCATTTTAAACATGAAGTTAGTTACCATTAACTGTATCTCCCATTAAATAAATAAATAAATAGGTAAGAAATCTTACTCTAATCTTAACCCAGTACACTGTGTCTTGCAGAAAACGTCCTTGCTCTTTTTTCTCCCACATCACTATTCACCTGAGCCTTGCCTTTTTGGCTATAGCTAGTTCCACCACAGTATGATCCCAGCAAACTGTTTCACTAAACAACTTAACTTACAGTTTCTTGACTGGCAATGCCAAACATGGTTTAAATAGTAAAATAGATTTTATCTTTACCTGGTATTTTAGCCACCTTCAGCAGGGATGCATATCCTAATTTCCAGACTGGACACGGGACAGGAGAATAAGAGTGAGAGATTAACATCAAGAGCCAATAGATTCCCCACCTGAAAGAGATAACACAAAGAAAATATCAGCATCAGGAACACCTGTGCTGAAGCAGCTCCTGCTAGGTTTCTAACAGAGAATTATCCTACAGGTGTATCATATACCTCTAGGTATCTACTTTCAAAACAATTACATTCAACAGAGCATCTGGCAATGACTACCTTTTGTTTCCCCCCATGCTTACAAACATAACAGTGCCATGTGTTCTACAAACATAAAACAAAGAAATGCCCCTGGACTCAGCATTAGTGAGAACGACAGAGTTTAGTTAGCTCTGTTGTGTTTTCAGGGACTCCCACAGGATTCCTCAAATCCAAGTGTGTCACACAAATCTTTGAGAAGAAGTTAGGTCTTGCTAAATATTTAATGACAGCAGAAAAATCACACAGCATAAGACACTAATTATGGTCCTGTAGTAACAAGGAGTCTTTACTGAAAGGGAACCAGATATTCCTCTCTCTCTCCTTGCCTGCTGTTGGAGCTCCTCAGCTGGGACTACAGCAGTGACACCATCTCAGCCAGAAGCAGAGACTGAAAACAAATATCAGCTGCCCAGAATTTTTCTGGTAAGACACACTGCTTATATAATTTAGAGTTGTCAACTTCAAAAACTTAAACCAATGGAAATAAGACAGAAGAGAAAACCTAGACATCTCCTGATAAACAAAACTCACTATACAGAACAACTGTCCACCCCTAACTGTTTCCTTTCACGGCTGTTTGCGAACATAGACCACTGGTTCTCATCACTACTTGTGAACTGCTTCTAAAGGATTTGCGAAAGGCAAACAAAAAAAGCAAGTATTGCATGGCTTAAATTCTCTATGAAACAGTCCATACCAGCAATGGGAAATGTTTCCGTTTGTATGCTCTTACTTAATTTCTAAGCTTCCTTACCTTTTTGGTCAGGTAGAAAGTCCTTTCCAGTTCATTCTCAGTTAATTCTAATATTTGCCCTTTCCCTCTACAAGTAAATAAATCCTCTCTACTGTGGAGGTGATATTCATGGGGGACAAGGCACACTGACTCTTCTAAAACTCATTAAAGGGATTCTCTGAGCCAGGCACCTTTTAAAGCAACTGAGAGGGAAGGTGACAGGCAGGCTCAGTCTGGGTGATGTTTAACAGGTACCTAGTGACCTCTCTTCCATTAGTTCACCAGAAAGTCTTTCATATGGACCTGGCTGCCCAAGAGAAGAAAAAAATAATCCTGGTGAGGACAATGGTGGATATACTGACTTCTTGCTGCTGAGGCCACCTCCCTGAAGTGAAAAGAGATTTGCTGGCATAATGCGGTGTAATTTACGAACCACTTCAGACACAGCTGTCCAAATGTCTTTTGAAAACCTGGTCTGGCAAGTACAAGAGCTGCGCTACCAGTACACTACTAAAACCGCAGCAAGGGTTATCAGCCTATCCATCTGCCTTTCACAGAAACTGGGGATGGGAAAGAGCTCGTAGGTAGTCGGTTCGTATCTTTGCCAATGCAAGACTGCTCCACACTGTGTTCCAAGAGGTTTATCCAGATCTGAATGACTCAAGTAAAGGAGCTCCCACCATTTTCCTCCAGAGACTATTCTCTGTCATAAAAGATTTCACTGTAAGGAAACAACTCCTGACATTCAGCCTAAAATATTCCCTTGTTGATTTTTCCATTCATCTCTATTATATATGTACTATACTGCAAAAGCCAAACTGCTCCCAGTTACATCATACAGTCCTTTAAAAGTTAGTCACATTAGCTTGGTGTAATGCCGAAAAGAATTTGTCCTCACACTTTGTTCTTCAGAAAATCTTGATGGAGGTAGCAGCTTTATTTTCATGACACAAATTAAAAGAATAAAGGGTATAAACTGGCAGGAACCTCAACATCAAAAGACTATCTGCAATTCTACATTAGCCAGGCCCTTTTTGTAAGTTGTGAAAGAAATAAAAGGCCACAGTCCAGTGGGATTTTATAAATCAAAAGGTGCTGGGGAGTGTGTAGATAGCAGAATGATGTAATTTACTAGTAAATAATTTGCAGACTGAGTGCAACTGCTGTGCAAATTTTCCTCACTGTACGAAGTCCATTCCTGTGTAGAGCTGCTGCATGTTGGTTCTTCAGTTCCATTAAAAGGTATCATAAACAATAACAGTAACAATAACTCATTGTTAACTTGCAGAGCCCTTGGCTCCTAACAATAGTATTTATTCAGGGAGTGTTCTGTATTTACACATTCCTAAGTTATGAGCAGCCATCTCCAAGGATAAGGAACTGCTGCAACTCCGTGCAGCATGTGGCCTGGGGATTCATAAATACATAATCCTACATCACCAGTTGCACAATGGTTTTGCTAATAATTTTTTCCTAGATATCCCCTAAAAAATAACCTTTTTAAGACAAGCCTGTTCCTTTCAAAAGTCTAAGGTTCCTTCCAAAGCACAAACTAGTAATGCAATTTGCCTTTAAGTTTTAATCTTGATTGCTTTGATTATTGATCAGATTGTTTAATGCAACTTTATAAAAAATCATGCCATAAGTAGTACTAGAAAGAGGTGTGTATACTTCAGAGTTTACATCTTTAAATGTGAAATAAAAGCTGAATTTAAGCCCTGGTAGATATTAAAAACAGATGAAATTCTTCTGACTTTCACTGACTAGTGCTTCAATTAGTTTGCTCTTTAGTTCTGCCAAAATTACTTGTGACATTTTATTCATTGGCACAATAACAACAGGTCATTTTCAATAACCCATGGCTAGCACCATACAAAGAGATTAAGCAAATTCTCTTATTTCCCATGGGAAGCATTAAGGTCAGTGTAAAAGCTGTTAAGAGAAGGAAGGGTTAACATTCCACCGCTAAAGCTTCTCCAGTGATTACAAATACAAAGCAAAAGAAATCAAGGTTAGTTACACCCGCCTCTCAGGAACAGAAGGAAAAAAAATAATCACACAGTCAAGAAATATCTTTCTCTCTCTCTGTTAAAATGGATGAGCGAAGTACTTTATCATCTCCTTTTATTCACAGCTCCTGTGAGGAAGGAATGCCGCAGAGACCTCAAAACCAGAACATCTAATGTGGGTAACCCTAAGTGCAGATCTGAATTTTGGTCATCTTTACCTCCTGCCGTGTCTCTGATCTTCAAGAAAAATGCTACCATGGCTGAAGATGTAGGAATAACGACAGAAGCCCAGAAAAGTCTCAAAGCAATTACTAAATACAGCAAGGAGATTCACTGACCTTGCTCTCTTGATCTCTCACTAATCACTACCACTGTCACAGCTGTGACTAAGACCCAGACTGAGCACATCTCTCACTGATGTGAGGATCACTAATTAAGGCTTTGGGATTCACAATGGATAAGAAATTGTGGCAATTTACAGACCGAGTAGCTGAGAGACAGCACCTGGTACTGCAGGGCCTCCAAATCACACCCCTGGCTTGTTAGTCCATCCACTTAGACTCCAGGTTACACCACTACAGTAAGTACAAACTGCATCTGCAGCAGAGCTGCAAAGGACAGAAAGCTTTAGATATGAAGAATTCCATTTACACAAGCTTCGCATGTCTCCAGATCCCCTAAAGAAAAGCAGGCCAGCAGTCTGACAAAAAGCATGCTGCCTGAGCTACTGCATTTTGTGTTTGTAATGCCATAGATTACGCATGCCCAAATCAGCACAGTTTTTCTTCTTTTAAAAAAAAAAACCAACAAAAACCAAACAAACAAAAAAAACCAACAAAAAAACCTAAAATGCTTTCCCTTATGGGCCTAGTTTGTCCTTATGACCTGCAGAGTGTGGCAGTTTTGCAAAAACAGCACTTCAACGGTGGCTTTGTGAAAGTCTAAGTATGGCTCATTGACTCCAGCCAGCAGTCCCTCTGTTTATTTATTTAACTTTGCAAATGCAACCTAGCCCCCTCAGAGCTTACCTGCAACTACGGGTTGAGATTTTTGTTGTTCTTGGTTGCACTGGATTTTTATTTTTCTTTTGTAGGTTAAAAAAAAAAAAAAAAAAAAACGCCTCAGTTAAAATTAATCCCTCAGTAATACTGACGCAAATTTAGATGTCATTGGAACCAGAAACTATGTTAATATCGTAACTATCTTAACAGTTAACTCATTCAAACTCATTTCTCAGCGAATGAGAGTGGAATCTGAAAATCTGAGTAATGAAATCCTAGGGAAAGGTCTCTCTTATTCTTGCAAAACTGAACTGCTTTGCTCGCAGATAATGGACAAGGTAGGTAAAAATATCTGGCCTGAAATACTAAAAGGGGCAGAAACACAATCAAAGATGCCTAAACCAGAAGCCTAGTATAAAATGACTTATTTATAAACTCCACAAAGCTTTAGCATGCCTGGTGAGAAAAAACATTTTAAAGATAAACATCCGAGATCAGACAGACAATTGAAGGTGTGATCTGGGGGGAACTGTCCAGCATGTCACACATGTAGTTTGAGATTATTGAAGTTAATCTGAAATGCACCTGTGAAATCACATTATGCGCTTCTGCCACTGCTGCTGTAAGTGAAAGAAAATATAACAATGGTAGAATGATTCTCCCAAGTACCATGACAGGTATATTTGAGAGGTGGAGTTTTATCAGTAAATTCACAAGTCTTCCATGTTCCTCCCATAACATGTATATCTGTGAAATTAGATATTGTAGAAGAAAATGGACTACTCAAACAGTACAGAAAGTCCACCTCTCAGTGTTCAAGTACACAGCGGTACAGATTTGGTTTGTTATGATTTCTTTTCTCCTCCTGCTTTGTAAGAAAACCACTAGTGCACATTTTGCAAAGCTAAATTTATTTTTTTTTTCTGGTAACCGTAACTTTTGGAGACACGATTGCATCCATAAAGGAGGAGGGTCCAAGACAAAATATGAGTCTATTCCCAGGCAATTGAAATTTCCATTCATATTGAAAGCTTTTGGCAAGTTTCAAAGTTTTGCTGCAAAGTAGAAGAGCTCTTACTGCAGATTATGAAGGAAAAGCAAACGGCTGAAGACTTACTCACTTACCAGCCTGCAGGAGTGCTTGCCAGGGATGTGGATAACCAGCACTTGGATCCCTGCTCAAGCCTTATGTACCTCAAAGCTGCAGACCCCTAGCAAGCACTCCTACTGTAAGGCTTTTCAGTTCCAGCTCTGGCAGCTGATAGAGCTGAAATATTTGCCCTAGTCTTTTCAGGAGAAGCATATTACATGAAATATGATCAGTGGTCATTGTGGGTCATTTAAGAAAGCAAGACTTTTAAAGTGGTCTCTTTCAGACTGGTGACCACCCCCAGTACCACAAAACTGGCATTAAATGTGAAAACCTGAAAACTCCATTGGTAGAACAAATTACAGGATACAGAGCAATTGTGATTGCAAGTCTGCAATTCCCATACAGAGGCAACAATATCAGCCATAGTGATAAAAAAATATTCATTTCAAAGTCGTAAGATTTTAACCCACATTTACAACGGTAAGTATGGGGCATCTTTCATTTTCAGCTGAAGGTCATTGGTTTATATTGTTCTGACTCATTTCCTGCTGGGACAGATGTTATCATCTGGCACCAATGCTATAATTCAAGGTCACTTTGAAAACCTACGGAAATCCCTAATTCATTTCAAGCATGAGAGGAAGTATTTTGGAAAACAGCAGTCTGGCTAGTTTTGTCATTTTTACAGGTCTTCCTCATAGCCGCCTGTCATTATTATTATATGTTATGGTTGACAAAACTTGGTTTGCTAGCATTCATCTTTTGCAGCCTAAACATTTCAGGAAGCATGAGCAAAAAGATGTTGATTTTTCACTTTGGACTGCTTCATCTGAGCTCCAGATTTCGATTTATGTGCTAGCAAATGACTCGCCCCCAAAATTTTTTTATGAGATACCTAGAGTAAGTGATTTCTCAGGTTATTCCCTCCCAACTTGCATCATTTAATTATGACATATGTCTGTAGTTTGGAATCTAAATTTGAATACAGTTTCACACTCCAAGTCCTTAGAATAATGAATAGCATGAATTACTCCCTCTACCTGTGTTTTTCTCTCTGCACAGGGCTGGTGTTCAGCTCAACATTTCTAGTCATCGTTTTTGTGATCCCAGTAGTACCCTGTAGAAACTGCAGTAGCTGTATGAAGGACTAACGACGATTGTACCCACCTTGCTCTCCCTCAGATCTCCCACCTCACATAACTTGACTGCAAAAATGAAACCTGTTCAGCTGAAAGCTCATGGGTGGCAATTCACTTACACAGCCTGTGAACAAAAACATACATTTTACATTAAGTTTGATGAGGACTTCCCCAGTATCTCTATCACTCTTCACTTCGAGGAGGGGACTTGAACACTCAAGGGCTTCAAGGAATAGTAAGAAGAGGTCACCCAGCCAACACAGCTGAACAATGCTCAGGCTGTATCAGAGCTTTTTCAGACACATGATATAACGTCGCAACATACGTGCCAGGAACAAGTGGAATGATAACAGAAACTAGGGGCAAAAAGTGATGGGGTAAGAAAATAATTTTACAGAAATAAAGCCCTGACACTAGTTCAAGTTAAGCTATAGTCCCCTTCAGGTTCCTATACATCTGAATGCTGAAACCATATTTGTCTTTGGCATCTGGCAATGTCATTTAATATGTTCTTATGGCCCTGCATGCAGTTAAGCATGCACTGTATATTATTTTATGATGTTTGAATTGGAATCATACTTTCTGGGTACAAGTATTCATGTTTTTGCAGATTCTTCTGTAAAGCTGGGAGAACCTGTTTTCAATTTCATGACCGTTTATCGCTAATCCAAAATGACTGCAGCATTACCTACAGACAGGAAGCTGGATGAGGACTTGTGTGTTTTGGATGCATCATGCTCTTCCCAGGAAACTCTGTTAAACTAGTTTTATGCTTACATGAGAGGAAGACAGAAATTACTAATGGACATGACTGTGCCTAATCTATATATAGTTTAGCAAAATAAAGGTAAAATTGAGATGGGCCTTATAGCAGCTCTTCATCCATATGAGCTCGAATAATCATTTCAGCATTCCATTCAGGTTTCTGCTTTAGCTCTCTCAAAACTCAAACTGCATAAAAGGGCCCTGCACTCACTAGTTCAGCCAACTGTAGGAGTTTTACAGGTTTTGGTCTCTAGGCCTAGCAGTTAACTTTTCCTGAAATAACCAAAATCTTACTGCAAAACATTTTTTCTATATAATTCACGCTATCATCTTGCAAGAGATTACACTGAACTGCAGTCGTATTACATGTCAAAGGAAACATATTGTAGAATATTCCCTTGGGGAGCAAAAAACAATGCTGACGAGAGAACAGATTAAGCTGTCCTCCAGAACAACCAGGAACAGCCTAAGAAATATGTACTTAACATTTTATGAACTTCTAAAACTTTAGAGGTTCATTTTGGCCAGCAGCTGATTTAGAAATGTTCTAATAACTCTTGTGAGAAAAGGCTTTCTCCTGAGACTTATAGCAGTCCAGGATTTTGATGGATAGAAAGAGCCGTAAGACTGCTCTCTTAATAATTCTGGATTTTTATGTTTAATAATCATAATTAAACAGTAAAGGTGCACACATTTTTTCCTCCCCTTAGAAAGTTAACCATTTCACTGGAACTTTGATGAAAAGTATTAACATCTGGTTGGCTTGAAAAGGATTTGATCTGATGGGAGTTGTTATTATTCTGTTTGAATACATTGCTCATTTTGTTATTCAAGCAACTTTAGCAAGGTTTTCAAGGAATATATGTTATTGGCCACTGTTAGAAAAATGTCTCTGGGTTTAACTTCCAATTAATTGAACTTGTAGTTAGCTAATGGTAAGCACAAAAAGTAGCAAGCAATCTTCTTTCTTTAAGTTGCATAGTCATTTGATGCCATTTAACGATAAGCAACATCTACATGATCCATCCAGAACTCCAGGGAGAAAAACGAAAATATTAATTTAAAGAACACGGTTTATAACACTGATAAAAAAGGAAAAGAGATAACTAAGACTCTGAATGAAAATGCATTTTCAGAAACCATTTAAAACTATTTGATCCAGTAGTGTTGCATATTTTTTAGGTCTTTTGTTGTCCTTTACAAGCTTTACTTAAGAACAGGCATAAGTCTATTAACAATTTCAGTTGACTGAGTCCAAATGCCTATGCCTAACCCCTTCCCTCCAAACAGTTCTGTACCTAAATTTTGTTACCTGAGAAGATGTTATAACTACACTTGTTCCCTGCTCTTGGAAGAGAGTTAGAGGTGGAAACCTTCTTCATAGAGGATACTGCTTTCAGTGTTTCTGCACGTGATGGAGATCTCTGGAGACAGGGTTTTCCAATACTTGCTTAGTCTATAAGATAATTTGGGGTTTTTTTCTATTAATAAAAACAAATCATGGTTATTTGACTAACATAATTATGAATTACACCATGGTCTGGTGTTTTTTTGAATGATTTACATTTTTCTATGTGACTTTATAAATGTCTTCAGGGTTTTTCCCCATAATTTTATTATTGGATTTTATGTATTTAGTTACAGTAGATTGTAATTTCCATGGCTAAATTTTTAACTGTCAAACCATTTAATAGAATGGAAATTTTAAAATCAACAAAGAATATATGTCAAAGCCTGTTCACAATCAAGTTCGCAATCCCTTAAAAATAATTAAATTTGTAGGAAACGAAGAAAAAAGCCATGTTTGTCCCTTGCCACTAGAGCTCTGTAGTGTGAAGTCCACCAGAACTCAACAGCTGTGAAGCCACAGACACTATTTAGTATCCTGAGGGGAAAATAACCTGTCTGAGGCAGCTCTAACAGCTCCTGGTGTATATTCAGTACAACCTCCCCTCTCCTCAGAAATAGTCTACGAGTTGGCCCCAGTGTTTTGCAGGCAGATCTGCGTGATTACATCTAGGAAAACAGCTGAGAACAATGTTTACCTGACCAGAAGGTACTTGCAGGAGCAGAACATCTCAAAAGGAAAAACTGCCTCTCTGTCATCTTCCCTAAAGGAAAAAGTACTTTAGCACGGAAGTGAAGTAGGAAACAAGATTTTCCCGGACGAATGAGGGGGTACAGGACCACGAGAATGAATTACCTTGACAAGCAAGGGAGGCACGTGAGGATCCAGAAATCACATGAATGGCTGCACCCACAAAGTAGTAAGTCATTAAATGCTCCACCCTTTCTACTTCTCCTTCTTGCAAAATAAGGGAAGTGATTGATGATCACAACTGCCATGGCACAGCTAGTGCCATGTAACAGTGTCACATCCAGAAGAAAATGAAGAGAGCAAATGGTCAGTTTGTTGGAAAATATTATAGTCTGGAATATCTACTGTACTATCAAGGAGCCAGAAAACACTTCATGGCTGAAATACAGGATGAAGAACCAAAAAGTGCCTGTTCCATTTCCAGGTGTCAGAACCTCTTGGTGGGACTTAAAACAAGCTGCTTAGCTTTCCTGTGCCCTAATATCCACAAGATGTTTGCCCGTTCCAAAATATTCTATAGTTTGTAGAGAAGTAGGCTCAGTCCTTCCCGTTAAATGTTTCACACAGAATAATTGAATAGTAACAGAGCAAAGAGAGTGAAATCATCAGACACCTTCCCAGCATGAGGAAAAGCTAAGCTACAGTCCTCCTTCTAGTTAATGTTTCAAAATCTTGGATGAAGCACTAATATGCAAGTTCTCTGTACTCTTTGGAGCACTGCAGACTTTAATGGCATCTGTGGAACGGGCAGAAAGCGTCATCTGCCTTCTCCCACAGCCTAGTGGCGAGGCATCCTCACAGAAGTCTGTCTTTGATTCACTTTAGGCAGAGGAAAAGAAATACAATAATGAATTGGCATCTTGGACACGAGACAGAACGCTGAGCAACTGAATAAGATGGCAGCTGCCACAGCAGCACTGTCTCTGCGTAGAGAGCCAATGCTATTTATTAGGTGAGCTCGGCACACACGGGTGGATTTGCATCCCACTGGCGACTCAGGTGGGAGAACACTCAGAGTGCAGCCTTGGACATGGCATCTGTTGGCAGGCACACTGGCATTTAATACTGCCACAGGCAATGCATTTCTGGGCCCAGCAAGCCACAACACTTTTGGTACCTGAAGAACATCGGTGCAGCAAACCAAGCTGCTGCTGGAAACGCTGGTATTGGACAGGAGCTTCTGAGGAGTTGGATTTCAGTGTTAGAGGCTTAGAACATGAATCACAGGATTTAGACACTGGTGTGCCAAAGTAGATTTAGCCCAAAATGGCCACATAACTACAGCTGTTCAGATTTTTTTTTTTTTTTTTTTTTTTTTTTTTTGACAGGAGTGTTTCTCTTCAAATAGCACAGATTTGCCAAAACCAAACTTTTTGTAGCAGTGTATCAATTTAAACTTCAAGGAAAGTGCTCCACGTCCAAGACCCAAATTCTGTTTAAACCCCATGATTTCTTACCACTACCCCTCCCCTCCACTACCTGAAAGGCCAGACAACAGGCGCACTGCAGGTATACAGACTGAAGTTTAAGTCCTGACTTGACTCGGAGAGAAGAGGTCTTGAACCTCAGTCTCATACAAAGCAGAAGCTATAAGCTTAACCTAAGGACAGAAGAGTCTTGCTCATGATTTTTTTCTTAATTGCTATTTTCATCCAAACAAAAAATATGAACAGTTCTACATTTCCCCTTTTTCTCCCCCGCCCCCCACCTTGTGGGCCAGGAAATCTATTTCCTGTTCAGCTTCAGGCACAACTTTCTCACCCCCGCACCGTTTGGCCATCGTAGGATCTTCTGTACCTTCAGTTATCCTATTTTTGTTAAACTGCTGTCAGGGAATTAGCGCTCCAGGTTCATTTTTGAGTGACTTCCAAGAATAAAATATGTCCATCAAAGCAAGTGTATTGCTCCCAGTTACTTATATCCTATCTCTGAAGGCAGAGCTTGGCCCAAGTACTGCACATTAAGGAGCTGTTAGTTCTGACCCATGTTGGCTTCTCATTCCAGGATACAAAACAGCCTTTCCCAAAGCATTCTACTCTAGAGCAGCGTTACGCACAGCAACCTGCTGTATTTTTTTTTTGGGGGGGTGGGTGGGAACAACCAACAAAAACCCCAACCAACTACATTGGTTTCTGAATGCACTGAAGAGATACAAGACCAGATTCACCAATAAGTTCCAGCTGCTTTGCAGTCCTTTGGCAATGCAAAAAGCTATAAAGCTGGTTTATCTCGGGTTAGCCAAGCCTTTGGATACTTTGCATCATCAGAGTACAGAAAAGTCAGGACTTTCTACTGAGTCTAGCTGATACAAAATATTACACCACTACTACATGAAGCACAGGAGATAACATATGCACATACCTTCAGTCTGCTGTACACGATTATTCTGGAACAAATCTTGTCACAGATTCCACAGAAGATGAAGGGGATCTCCATTTTCTGCTTATTAATAATATATCTGAAAAATCATCTGCACACATGCTTCTTTAAAAATACTCAAGACAACATGTAACTACATTTTAAATGTTCTAGAAGTATCAATTTTTAATGATACTAATGATACTTTGAATACATTTTGTTACACCACATATTTGAAATATTATGAAAATTGGCAAAGTTGTCCCATTTTAAACATACAGTATTTTATACAGGGGATATATATTATATATGTGCAATAAATTTTAAGCAAATATATTACAAGTATATAGAAAACCTATATTTTTTCCATATGTGAAGAAATGATCCTTGTTACAGTCATTTTATTGTTCACTGCAGACAGTTATATGAAGCAGACTGCATTCACTTTATTTTTCTCCTACAAATCTGGAAAATTTTTGCAGATCCCTCACATACAGTTAGCACAATAACTGAACCCTATTACAGACATCATGTAACTGCGATGTAAAAGCTATCTCTTGAGCTCTGTTGACAGAGCTGTGTGTTTTAATGTGAGCTTTTAAAAAATTGGAAAGCAAATCAGTCCTACTTGGGTTCATGTCCTTGGTCCTCAGAGATCCATGTCTTTACATCTTTGCCTTAATCACACTGCATCTTAAGACTTCTACTTACAGTTTCCTTCTGGTATTGGAAATATCCACATCAGAAGCAGAGGGCCACAGTTATGATAACTTGGTGACCAAACCAAGGATTACTTGAAAACCCCTCCTACTGTTAGCGGAGTAATTCCACTTCACAACCAAATTGTTGTGGTTTCAAACTTTTTGAGTGTTTTGAGCATTGAAAGAACTGTTGCTCATAGCTTAGCACTTGGGATTACAGATTTTGTTCAGCTGTAAAACAGCTTATTTGTTAAAACTAAATTCCCAGCTGAAAGCAAATTCATTCATATAGCAAAACCAAACAACTGATATTCAGCTCTGGACGCAAAGTTCCTAGCCTCTCCATGACACTTCAGGCACCTCAAGAACAAGAAATTAAGAATCAGAAGAAAACCAGATCTGTTCTCCAGTCATGTAAACTTTTGATCCTACTTGTAAAGAAACCAATTGTCCAGGGACAAATCCATTTCTAGAACTAGGTTCTGGTTCTTTAAAAGATTTTTGACCATGTAATCTCATCCCACTATTACCACTTTATTTTAACAGTCGACTATTTGAATACTCCTGTTTCCTTGTCATTGCGGAGTAGATCTGTCCTCATTTGACAGATCCTAAGTACCAGGGTGTGCAGAACATACAGTCATTTTACAGGTTTTTCAGATAACAGATTTTACTCTACACACAAGAAACCGTTTAAATCGTATCCAGACACAAGCTCACTTAGGACGCTACTGGCTTGAGCCACAAAACAGTAGCCTCCCTGCCATGGAAAGACCCCAGCAAACAACAGTATTCAGTTTACCCACCAAATCCCACCTCTACTGCAGCCAGTGAATGACACTTCAGCTTTACTGATAAATCCTTTGAGACTTTGAGCACTTTCTAGAAATTTGACCATCCTGTTTAAGTGGATCAACTGAAAACAAAGCAGCCCAGCATCTGAACAGACAAAAAACTTTGTGTGGCTCCATAAACGGTCACACAGACATCAAGGTGACTTTGGAATCACCAGCTCAAAAGTTAACAGGAGCTTTAGCTGCCTACATGGCAAAATACTTCATTAATTAATAATCCATGAATTATAGTGTAATCAGCAGCTTTTAGTCAGAGGACTTTCCCTCCTGCTCTCAAAACTGCTGTCTTCTAATGGAAGTGTTGAAAGCTGGTATCTTCTCTTTCTTCCTCTTACTTCAGTGGTATGGAGAAGGATTTTTGGAAGTCCTACAGTGACTTAAGATGTAATCAAAGAAAAAAATAAAGGAAATTTAAATGGGAACTGTACCACACATGATGATAAACATCCTAGCTTAAACTAATCCAGGTAACAACAGCAGTGAATATATAGCATTATGGGTTCTGCCCTGTGCTTGTGATCACAGGACATAACCACAACTGAGAGAGACTTTGCACTCTGTTTTTGTTATATATAAAAACTCGTGCCATCTCAGCTTCACTGTTATTTTATCATGCTAAGTAGAATGAGCTAAGACAGGTATGCAAGCACATGCCAAATACCTCTGTTTTTATATATGGCTTTACTCTTAAAATTAAAAGCCACACTGACTGTGGTGCTGGAAGCCAATGCAGCCCAGTGGGTATGAGAACCTTTAGAAACATCTCCCAAAATGGGAAAGTTCTGTAAAGCTCATATGTCTTTGTCTATTTAAATGACAAGTATGATACACAAAACCTCATGTATATTTATATATATTTATATTGAGTGTGCATATCTGCAACTGTGTAGACATACATGATCAGTCATTATATAAATTTCAGACACCTATTTTAGTCATACAATTGGATGCTATCATCATTAATCAGTAAATCATGCTGCAAAACTTACATTAATCTATATCAGCACTACATAAACTATCATAGATCATAGAGTTAAGGTCATGTGTGGATTTTTTTTTTTTTTTGAAAGTCAAATATTTTTAGGATAAGTTTATTTTTTTGAGGGATAAGTGGTAGCAAAAGCATTATGATTTTGGGCACCTTTACTTAAGGGTATATGCTTCCTAAATTTCCCTGAATATAATGGGACCAATTCCCACACTTCCTCTACTGCTGCCAAAAAACGAGCCAGTTGTGGCTGTGTCTCTGCAGATGCTTTGAGACAGCTCTTCTGGAATGAACCGTCTTCTTATACACTACATATATACCAGGCCCAAAAATTAGTACGTGTCTGTCCTTCTACTGGTTACACAGTTTGCAGAGGCTGTCTCAGAGATAGAGTTCACGATCCAATGCCGAAGAAGCCATATGATGGTATTTGCATCCTACATCAGAAGAATTTCTACCTCTTAGATACTGCCACAGAAACGTATCCCCACCAGTTCTGAAGAAAACAAGTGCAAGCAAAAATTCATATAGTTTTCCAAAGAGTTAAGCTACCTCTGACTCTTTTTTTTTTATTGCTGCCTGCAGTGAAAGCTCTCACAAACATTGGGGAGCATAATCCAAGCAATGCTAAGCATTTTGAAAATTCCCCCCTGTATTATTAAGCAAGCATTAATTTTGGTTTGCTTTTCTGGGAATATTTGTGCAAAGTATTTGTGTGTACACAAATGTTTGGGAAGGAGTATGTATACTTCTGAATGCAGCACCTGAACAAATACGTTTGCATATAAGCCTGTAAATATCTAGATTAATGTGGATCAGCAGTGGAACTGCTGCTTTGACCACCCTGTCTGCAAAGCAATGTCTTCAAGAAATGTGACCAGAAAGACATTAAACGTAAAGCTTGTAGGTCAGCCAATAAATCTGGCTTACGTCTTTCTCTCTTCCTCAGGCAGGAAGGAACCCAGCTATTTTTAAATCTGGTGTCCAGGTACATAGCCAAAAACAAATGCTACTTCTGCTGGAGAAGACGACCAGAAAAGGTTTTATACATCCTAAAGATTTCCCAAGGCCTGCTAGTCTCCTTGCTCTTTGTCCTTGGTGTGTCACACTCTCAGTCCAAGGATAATTTACTTTCCACTGATTTTTTTTCAGATGCTGCTTTTTCCAGTTAGTTAGGAGACAGAAATGATACTGTGTTATTTAAAGTGGTGTGGGGGGAGTTGTTTTGTTTGTTTGTTGGTTTTTTTAAAGACTACTTCATTCTGTATTTGCAGAAGTCAAAATAACAAAGTAACATTTGCTTCAGATCATTTAGGAGCAACCCCATATCCCAAGTCTATTCAAACCCTTTCATATAATAATATCAAAGAGTAGATGCTATCATTAGTATTACAGTTTTTATAAAGTCACCAAAAAGGGGAAGAAAGATCAATGAACGTTTTATTCCAATTATCTGTTCAGGACTTTTTTGTTTCCTTAGATTTCAAAATTGTTCAGAAAAAGCACTTGATTTCACATTATTACCTCTTAATAATGAAGCCTTACATATGTAATGTATCCTTAGAAAGGCTTCTGGACATTTTCAAAACAAATTAATTTTAAACTTTTAGATTAGTTGCAATTATTTTCCATACCTTCACTGTTCACATTTTCTCTTTCTTGATGATCAGTTAAAGCATCATAACTAGTCTTTCAATCAACTTCAAACTTTCTTCAGTTCTCTGGTTTTACTTCTCTCTCTCTTATCTTTATTTTTTTTTTAACTTTTAAGGCCTGACCACTGTTTTTGGAGATTACAATAACAGCTCTTTCCTAAAAAGCACACAACTTATTCAGCACTGTATTTCTGTAGTAATTCTATGCTATACACTGAGATCTAGTTGCAGTTACTCTTCTGAGAGTTTCAAATGGTAGGCAGCTCCAAACATGGGCAGGTAGCATCTCAAGTTGAGCACGTGTTGCCTGCAACAGAAATATCTCACTTCCAGTCAGAAACTAATCCAGATCCAACTGATGCAACTCTTGAACCTCTTCCCACACAGTCAATTTGCCAATTTCAATAAATTAATAAGGAGTTAGAGTTGCCAAAGGAGGTTTTGAGACGTGAAGCAATATAATTCCCTTTTAGTCACGCAGGAAAAGGGCATATGTACTCTAACATTTTTCTGATGGATATAGCTCTATCAGTGATAAGAACAGAAAAATATTGTACGCATGCATCTTTCAGGCCTATGGGGAGAACAAATAAGTGACAGAATTCTGGCTACACTGGGCAACAGAGCTAAACAATACTTTACTCCAGACCCTTTCCTTTGAATATTACAAAATTCCCCAACCATTTCAACAAGTGTTGTCTTCAAAATTCATCATGACAGTTCCATGACCAGGTTTTCACTAATTGTCAAGACAAAATTTGGAATTCAACTGAATTTCATGGAACACAAGAAACAACAAAAGTGGCAAAATGCTCGAGTTCTCCACCACAGATTCATTTCGAGGGTTATATTAACTCCGTAAATGCAAGCCACTATTCAGTCGCTGGGGTATTGATTCGTGTGATGGGATTGTTTAGCTACAATCGGTCCACGAGAGCCATACTGTGCACTCATCTTTGTGCACTGCCATCAGGTGACAACAGGTCTAGCTCCAGTAGGATGCTGTACTCACAGCCTCACAGCCTACTGATAGTAATTTAATTTCTATGCCCATGAGTTTCCCCTGGGCCACCATAAGCAGGTCAGAGCAGTGAAAATGCAGCTTGACAAAGTAGCAGGCAGATGCTCATTTTCTTTGTGGACATCATTGACTTCAGTCCTGGCAAACATGCCAGAAGAGATGTGGGTATTTCCCCCTTTACATTTTGGAGTTCTCCTTGTGCTAAAAAAAGGTCAGTGTAGAGCCCCAAAATGTATCTTTTTCGGACTTGAAATGGCTGATGCTATTGTGCCAGAGGGAACAGGTAGAGTAAGCCAGAAGGTGCGGCACAGGGAGGTCTGCAAGGGAAACAGACATTTATCAGCGGTCTGAACAGATTACTAGGCAGGCTGGCAGCGAGGGACTGAGGTGATGGTGTTTGAAGGAGTTGAAAGAGCAGATTGAAGCCTAAATAGATCATTTAAGATGTTTATAGGAAAAGGCTTTATGACTCTGTGTTCTCCAATAAACTTTTCTCATTATAAAAAGGTAATGAAATGATTCAGTTTAATAAATCCTCCGGTATTTTATGTAAAATATAATATTAAATAATGAGAAAAGAAACATTCTGCTCTTTTTTTTTTTTCCCCAAATGGATGGTTCCAGAAAACTACTGGAAGAAATGCATTAAAAACATTTTTTTCTTTGCTTTTGTGAAAAAAAATGGAAACATACAGTCTAAAACATCGTCTACCGTGGGTACAATGCACAAAAAGCCACAGAACCCATCCAGGGAAACACAACATGGAAAAAGTACAAACTGGCCTGGCAGAAAAGCAGGGGAAAGTGCATTGCAGATTTCTCTGTCATAACTTCACCTGGCCTGCAGATCAGCAAAGAGATCTTTAGGCTGCAACAGTATGAAACCTTCACTTCATCTGTAACACTCGAGAGTGTATCACTGCAGCCATGCTACAGGGTCAGTAGGAAGAACTGAATGAAGATAAATAGGAGGAAAAGCAGAGATCAGAGACACTAACAGTAGGAAGTAGTAAGATTTGTTTTCCCCAAAAAGCTGGCCTTCCGTGTGTATCAGTAACATTTCTTAGTGATAAAGTTTTGTAAAAGCACAGAAAAACAGGAGGGTCTGTTCTGAACTGCTTGTGCCACCCAAAAAGGAATGCAAGAGAAAATCAAATTCAAAAAGAAGAAAGATAAAACAATGCATTTCCCATCCATGCAGTACAATGGGAAACATAAAACATTTGACTCACACTAGGATGCTCCAGGATGTAGTAGTAAAAAATAAAAGTACTCCAGGGGAGCAACAGCATTCTTAGGGCTAAGAAATTTACTGGATTTATTCCAATGTATTCAAAGACAATGTGTTCTCTCATCATCGTTTTCAACTCAGAAGAAAATGCTTAGGCAGTGGTTCCACCATACAGTAACTTCATTTTTGGGCTCCAACTGACAAAATCCTATTGGCATCAATTACTTTCCATTCTTGTACTATTGACAGTTTTCCTTACACTGTTGGCTTTCTTATGGCAAAGGTTGGTTCAATAAAGATTAGGATTACAGGATCACATGGTAATTCAGTTTGAAAGGAAGCCCAGGGGGTCATCTAGTCCAGCATACTGCTGAAAGCAGAGTTGGCTATTTGACAGAACAGGTAGGATCTGCATCCCCAGGTCAAGGCTGTCTTTTCCAGAGACAGAATCTGGAGGAAGCAGATTATGCAGGAGACAAAATTTGACACTTGTACCTGTGGCTTTGGTAGTTGAGCTCCTTGAGGCAGCATCTGTCTGCTGTTTGCTTGAAGGCAGTCCTCCACTTGCTTACTCTTCAGCTAGAAAACCTGAAGGACTCAGGGCTTTCACTGACTCACTCATTTTTTTTCTTTAGTGTCATATTCTCCACCCTTTCAAAGTACTTCTCTCAAGCGGTTTTAGCTTTTTAGTGGTTCCTCCAGGTGCTTAGTGATCCTTATTAGAAGAAAGTGTTTGCCCAGAGTCTGGGGATCCCAAACAGCTACAGCTCTTTGCCCTAGGACAAGAACAGCAGTTAGGACGGAGTAGAAAGGCTATCATGGTCTCAGTGATTACTGAGATGGTTTTAATTCTCTCAGTCTACACATAGGGAAGAACAGAAAAGCAGAGAGATGGGGATAGCATCACACCAGAGATACCAAAACATCTTAGATTTGCTACACATTTCATAACAGGGTAGAATTAAACTGATAAACTATGGCAGCAATTTCAAGATAGTCAAGTCAAATGGAAAGTAATGTTCATGGAGCCCAATAAGGCATCACTAGGCAAAACAGCACCATAACATTGCTGAGGCACAGAGCTCAGAGGAAGGGCAGAGGGAAAGCAGAGCCAGCTAAAGAACTTGTAGAGAAAGCAACAGAAAAACAACATCAGGCACCCAGCATATAAGCACGATATTTGCACCATGTTTACAGACACACATAACATACATACAATTTAGTGTACCTAATTCAAAACCCATTTTTCTTCTTTTCCACTGCTGGTTTTTCCAGTGGTACAGACACATACTGAAGTAGCAAAGAAAGGCTTGTATCTTAGCATTTCTGACAATAACTTGTCCCTTTAGGAACACAGTGGGGTCATAACTTAAGGAACATCACCTGCACATTCTCTGCCCAGGCTCCTCTAAGACTTACATAATTGCCCTGGTTTCCACCTGTGGCAGATTTGCTACCAAAACAGTACTACATCTCTAGATTTTCGTGCCAGTATTTACCCTCAGACAGTACAGATACAAGGTGTTAATATATTTTTCCACTTTCAGGGTCAAGCAGGCCATATAGTGAGAACAGAAACCTCCAGTAATGCGAACTTTAAAAGCCTTAAGAGAAGACTTATTGCATTATCTATTTTCTGAACAAAGGTTTTTGCAAGATGATGTCCATCAAGTAAAGACAAGTGACAAGCTCAACTGTTTACAGTTACGATATGTTAAACGGTGTTAATCACATCAGCAATTTCTTCTAATCCAGCCAACATTAAATGGCTATGTAAGGTTGCCACACAACCTGGAAAAAGGATAGAATATGCCTTAAGCAAAATTCCTTTAGAAAAGCCCATCCTGCACCAGAACGTCCCATGAAAGCCACCACTGAACACTCTTCTAACAGATACCTGAACAGACACCAAAGTTTTAACATGCCACTCAAGGGCAGCATGTTAACATAGTCTGAGAAAATCTGCCTTTTGTTATCAAACATACCCTACTTTAATTAAAGTCTGATAAATGTATTGCAAAACTAAGGAACAATCCATGTGGTGCAAAAGGTATTAAGGGTGGAGGTTGTTTTAATCTGTGAGGGATACCAATGCAGCAATGCAACAGAGAAGAAGAAATGGCACGCAACTGGTTAGGAAAACCCAGAAAAGAGTAAAGACAGGCAGTTTAGATGTATTGCATTCATTTTTCAAGTCATCAATTCTTTTAAAACTTTTCTGTTTATGAATACAACAAATTCACACTTTTCCTTTTCCGAAGTAGCACCTTCTGGAAGTTCATCACTTGAGCAGGTTTTTTACAAGACTTCTGATGGTGTTGGTTTTTAACAGGATAATTCTATATAATACAAGGTTCCCTTAACAGCATTAGCTCACAGCTAGGGTAAGTGTAGAAGTGCCATAATTACAAATTTAAAAATAAATAAAGATTAAAAAAGCAGTCAGGTGCTTAAGTAAAATGCCTCTGAAAGGCGAGAAGGCTGGTTATGTCATAACAGGAAAGACCCAGAGATGCACAGATGAGATGTTGGGGATTGGAAGAAAATTAGTGTCACCCTGTACGGTGCTGTGTTTAAGATTGCAAGGATGTGTAGTGTCCTGACGCATTCGGTGTTAACTGGGTGATGAGGTTCAATCCTTTCCATTAAGCTATAACTAAGGACAACTGTGCTTATAATTTCTCTTTGCTCAATGAATGGATAAGAAAAGTCCCTTTCAAAACTTCTCTCCTTGAAGTTCTATGAAGACTGTACTAGCAGAATTTTCCACTTCTGCTGTTTGATCTGGATGACAAGGGATAAGTGAGCTCTACTGAAATACCCTGGCTAGCAGGAAATTAACCTGATTTTGCCAGAGTTAACAGAACCAGATTCCTGTATACAGTTATTGGCTATAAATTATTACCCTCATTCATCTTTAAATCAAGTTGCCTGATTTTCTTTAAAGTAGTTTTTCAGTTGCAATTGCCAGTACCTAGGATTTTTTAATCCAAACTCAAGGCTTGATCTGCAGTTATTAAATGTAAAGTCTTATTTTTTCATCAGGTAAACCTATGAGAACAAAATCTAAATTCATCTTCTCCCATGGAATATTCTGATTCAGGTGTACCACACAAGGCATGAAGTTGCAAGGCATTCAATTCTTCTTTCTCACTGTCACTCAGAACTGCTTTAAAAAAAACAACCAGGAAATTGGTGAGAGTCTGTCCATGGGTGCTGTAAGAATAAAATTACATTTTGATTGTCTAGAAGGCTTAGAATAAGGCACTGAGGAAAAAATGGCAGAATCTACAGCAAAATGCTTCCTTCCATTTTCAGGCTTTTAAATATACCGAAAGGAAGGAGATTTTCATGTTTTTCACTTGGGAAATTAAAGCTGTTAACTTAAAAATAAAAATTAACAACAAAGAAAAAAAATAAAGAGAGGGACAAAATGATGCAGTCACAGACAGCTTGGCACTTGCAGAAAACAACTCACTTGTGTTACTGCACGGCCAATCTCAGGCTAAAAAGACTTGCCCCTTGAGACATCATACCCCACTGACTATGAAGTGAGCTTAGGCTGACTAGCTTAGACTTAGCCATCTAATTTAGGGCAGGTAAATCTCATCTTGCCTAAGATGATCTGTGTGTCTAAATGCCCATCTGTTTCCTGCACACACATACCACATCACAATTCTGGAGGCTAGAATACAAAATATTATGCTATGATTGCTTTAGTTGCAACCCTTATATAATCATTTTTTACACAGACATGATACGCTAGATCCTTTGATGCCAACAGTCTTTCATGCCCCCTCTTAAAGTCAATGTGCGGGTTATCCCACATAACTTGGGATATAGTCTTTAGAATATTCACTGTATTCCTGTCTCATATGTTAATTTAACCAAGCTATTTCTAAGTTATGATTATATTTTCTTATTATTTCTAGGACTTACTGTACTGGATATGTGCAAAACTACAGCAAAGAAGTATTTAACTACATTGTAACCAAAACAGACATTGCTTGGGCCAGATTTGACTCTACTCCCTGGACAAGCAGGTTATGAAACATTCTTTGAAATGCACCTTAAGATTCAAATGTACACTGTATTTCTTCATTTTTTATAACAGAAAGAAGTATTTAAGCAAGCCCTGAAGCTCTGCATGCTATTTCCACCACCGATTTACATTCTCTATCACAGGTGGAATGTTGTGGTTGCTCCACTTTTTGATTAACCCATTTCATCCTGCCCTCTAATGGCAAGTCATCTGTCTGTCACTTCATGTTTTGGGTTATTATTCTGTGTTTCCCATTTGTTCACATGCCTCTCGACCAGCTAAGGAAAGCTATCTTTCAAGCCACTAGATTTATCTGGACTATTTTATGGGGGAATTTTTGTTTTGTTTTGCCTACAGCAGTAGGCAAGTATTTAATCAGCTCCTGTTAGACATTTGGAAAATGATCCCAAGCATATAGGTGAGCTGTCTCCCTTTGAACTCTGTGCATCATTCTTAGCCCAGACACATTGTGGTGTAAATCCATATAACTGTACTGCAAGACCACTGAACGTTTTACAAGGATCTATGCTGAATTTCACCAGATGAAGGCCCATCATCCTGATATTTTCTTAAGTAATTGAGTCCTCACACCTTCTCTCGCAGCTACATTTCCCATAATATTCTGCTGTATCCATTTCATCACTCCACACACCCCCAAAACTACAGCAAGAACTGTTCTTCAACCACACTGGACTCAAAAAGAGACAAGGTTTGTTTGAATGAAAAATTTTCCTTCCTGAGGCTACGTTTACATTAGTCTTTGCAAGCTACAAATCTACTGCCATGTTTGGTGAAAAAGTACTTAGACTTGAAGAGGTTTTGTACCTAGCTTTAGCGAATTTCTGCAGCTTTTCCAGCTGATTTCTTCTAGCTTGCACTTGGCTGAAATTTTTGGGAAAATACAGAAGAGATCTGTCTTTTACTGTCCACCATAGCAGCAATTTTTTCCAAAATCTTCCCTACTTCCTAGCACACATATCCACACACTTTTTTTCTTGCAGACATGTTTAAAGTTTAAGTTACAGATCTAAAAGTCAAGAGCTTCTTTTATTTCTATAGCTGAAAGGAACCAATTTCTCTTTCCAATATGACCTTCTCCACAAGAGAGACCACCGAACACGACTCCAAATTTGCATCACGGTTATAGATTCCATCTGAGTTATGACATGTTCTTCAGAAAGAGGTCTACTCCTGATTTAAAAGCTTCCAAGTTACAAAGAAATCCCTACAGCTTGGTGAAAATTCCACTCCATGCAATTTTTAACATGTCACTTTGTCTGCCTAATGTCCACACCCATAAAGTCAATAGAGTTTTCCCTGAGCACAAACAGTATTAAAAGCCCAATTAACGATAGAAGAGGCTTTACAACATGCAATTGAATGATACCTTACTAATAACTTGAGATTCTCACCTGGAATGTAAGTCACATGCTTGCAGCTGCTAACATGATGTCATTCAAAACATTCCTACTATTTGCTATTCACTACCCATGTATATATATAATGTACCTATATGTAGATATACTTCATTTTTTCAAAATATATAGAGATACATTTAATTTCTAGCTTTAAAATCCTGATATCTGTTGAGATCTGAAATCTATTTTCTTTTGACTCTTGTCTACCTCTGGAAGTTCAGAATGCAGATATTAGAACCATATCGATTAAGGGTCTGAAGGAGAATAATGTATTTTCCCAAACTTTAAATTCACACGTCATATTTTTCTAGCAAGTCTTACTGCCTTCATGCTCCACACTAGCACACGTGGTTGAGCTGTGCATACCAGCTTACTGCCTTCTGCATCTGGTAGCGCACTCTTACACCACTAAGCCTTCTCAATACACAGTCTCATAAATTCAGCATTAAAAAGACATTCAAACGACCAAGGACAAAACACTCCCTGGAGAAATCAGATTCACTTCCAGAGACTTCCTATGAGACAAGAGTTCTGAAGACTGTATTTCTCAGCTTACTCAATCTGTCAGACAGCACACATCACATCCACAGCATAATCCACATGATTATTTACTAAGTATTTAGAGATGCAGCCCTCTGCCAGGTTGGCATATAGGATGCCAATTCTCCGTTCTGCCACAGACTTTCAGGGTGAATTTAAATAAGCCCTGCCTTCTTTGTGCCTCAGTCCTTCAGCTTTAAAATGGCAATTATTCTCTTTATCCTCTTCTAACTAGCAAGATATATAGTGACAAAGCAGTACCTCAGAAGCTACACAGAGAACTTTTACTATGTCCTGATATAGAAATAAAGCTTTAAGTTCTCATTAGTCTGATTCATTGTTCTGTCATGATTTCTTAAACCAAATATTGCAGTAAAATACACGTTTTGAGATTACAAACCAAGTGAATGTTTAAAGGCCACCTCAGCGCAAGAGGCAGCTGGAACTGGTGTGTCCCCAGAGGACCTCCTGAAGACATTGTGACCACTTAACGCTAACAGAAGCCCTCCTATAAACCTTTTACAGATCACCCATTTCCACCAGTGTCACACTCTTCCAATATCTCTGCATAACTACCTGCATCCCAATTCCTGTTTCTGACCCCAGTAGAAGAAATACGGAAAGGCAATAATCTCCCAAGTTCAATCTTCAGACATTTATGGCTACATTCATACAATCTATTTGTTTTCAGAAGGAAAGTGGAATCAGAAGTTTTCCCCATCCCTCCCCATAGGCTCAGGCTGTTCTCCTTGTGCCACTGTTTGCTGTTCTCTGAACGGTGCCAATCACTGTGTTTCTTTAATTAATTCAAACTGTAAATAAGTGACCTAAAGTGAGACAGGATGCCTGCTTCCTCTCCCAAAGAGTATAAGAAACCTCTGGCCCAGTAAACGAAGTTTCTTATAAAGGTTTGTAAATTAGAGCTCTGGTGCCATAGGCGTTTAGTATTACAGGCTGTTATATTTTAAACATGTAGTTTTAAGACAGTAGCTTCCTGCCGTGAGAATGGGAGTCCTCTGACTGAGCCATTTCAAGCCTACAGGAGAACTGAATCAGCTCTGGCAAGTTCAACCTCGGAAAAAAAGCTGCTCAAGCCTCTATAACTCTCTATTTTAAGCAGATCTAGGCCTTAACAAGCGTTTTCTTGTGGTGGTGTTTGAGCACTGTTGTTGTTGTTATAGAAACTCGTAGATATTTATTGCTGGTTTTGACATATTTGCAGTTTCCCAGTTACAGGATGGCTTGTTGCAGCTGCATATGGCAGAGTTTGTAAATTCTTGGTTACTAATAGCCCAAATTATAAGAAACCCCCACTTGTCATAATTTTCTAGTTTTTCCCACAGCTGTTGATGGCTTAAGTGAAAAGTGTGAATACTGAAAATCAGTTGTAAAGCTTTATGTGCTGAAGTCTGAGGAGTGCATAAAGACTATGTGCTTTATCACAGAAGTCGTGGAGCACAGCTGCCACCTCCCGCTCACACAGCGGTCCCTGGGGACCCCAGCCGACTGATGGGAACCTAGGGAGGCCCGTCTGTCACCTCTGAAGTCTCCCGGCCAGCTCCCCTCATTCTCCCAACCTTTCAGTTATCATGAGGTCTCTCTTGTTCCTTGGGTAATCGGGGTTTTTTACCACAGCATTTGTGTCTTAAACTTTGAACCTTACTTGTAGAGAGCCAAATTCTTCTCCTACCTACAGTCCCTAAAGTCAAAGCCATCCTGGATTTGAAACGGAAGGCACATCTGCAGAATGTCTGCATTTGGGTTTTGGTGACGACAATACAGAAAAGGGAGAGATCAGGTGAGTATATTCAGGAATTAATCAAAAGCATAAGATGTCTTCTTCATAGTTATTGAAAGGCTTAAGGCCACTCCTGAGCATATTATCTGTAATCATTTAGATGATTACATTTTTGGCCCTCCTTGGTTGTCATTCATCTCTGTACTTAACTGCATGTTACAGATTAAAGGAGTCTATCCTATCATATATGACTCCTTGTGAGCTTATCTTCATGAAATAGAAACTTCTAGAGATAACAACAACCATAAGAAAATGCTGTAGCACTGATGGTTACCGAAAATGTTCATTGCCACTGCATGGCCTGTGTGGAAAAAAGAATGCAAAAAGGAATTTTGACTGTGACCCTGGGAACGAAGCCACAAGTCATGTGCTCTCTAACATGTAAAGTGAGGACGTTCTTGAAGAATAATCAAATCCATTAATGTTCATACAGCAATGGCTTCAGTCAGAATTCAGAGTCCTGAAAGGACAAGGCCTCAAGCTCTGAGGTAGAAAAACCTCCAAATATTTGAGATTCAGGAAGGGCTCTTGAAAGCTGTAATGATTTTTCTGGCACTCTGACAGTGGGGATATGCCTTTTGACTGTCACTCATTCTTCAGACAAAGACTATCTTCATGAATAGTTGTCCAGCACTACTGGAAGGCAGCCTACAACAGCACTGAGGACCAGTTCTCATATAAAAATTGCTCAAGAAATCCAGGTGGAGGGGGCATCAGTGCAGCCTTGCAAGAGGCAGCTGTATGCCCTACCAACTGCAAGAGACTCCGGGAATCACAGACTCTTAAAAAGCTGTGGTTGACACTGCTGTTTTACTTTCCTTTTACAAGCATAACAGTGTGGGAGATGCTGCTGCCAAAGAATCATGGTTAATTCCCTTTTTCATTAAGTCCTGCCTAACTGAGGCAAGAGCAGCTGTTTCAGGATAAACCAGGAGCAAACATAAGTTGCTCTGAGTGAAGCTTTGCAGGGTACTTTAGACAACCTTTCACAACAATCCAACAAGTATGACATTTCAGCAACCTCCATGGAGTGAAATCGGCTCAAAGTTTCCTTCCTTATCCTTCCTGCAAGGAACAAACAGGTACGGAAAACCAAGACATCTGCCCTGCTTGAAGGGGGAAGCCCCAACATGCCCCACACTTCTTACTTCTGTTTAAGAGATACTGTACTGTTGTTTCTCTCCTCCAGTGTCCCAGAAAGTTTGGCTAGTGGTCTACCTATTTATGGGCCCATCAGCTCTCTATGTCCTTGCACAGCTCTCCAATCCTTTTCAGCTTCATGCAGCACCCTCTCACCCTTCTACAAATTGTGTGCAAAAGGAAGCTATCACAAGACACTGAGCTGGTACAACTACCATGGTAATGTTCACTTTTCCTCTTGTAAGGGAAATCTCTGCAAGCAAAGAGTACTTTTTACATATTCACAGTTTCTAGAGGTATAACATTTTACATAATTGGATACCTCATTCATTTTTATAGATGTTGACAGAAAGATTCTTCCCTTTACAGTAATATATATAATTGAACACTTCTGGATTCAGCTACAGAAAAATGGACGGGTGCCGACACCCATTTTTCATGGTTTGCCTTTACTCCAAAATGTGTCTGTGGCTGAGCCTGGCCCTATAGGATTAACTGAACAAATATGATACCGGCCATTCCTCCACAGTTAGGGTACATCGGGACAAATCACATGAAGCATCTTGCCATTTCACTACAATTAAAACTTATTGGAACCATAACCAGTGCCGTATTAATGAATCCAAATCTTTACTATTGTGGTATTGGAACAGACAACTTTCAGAAGAGGAAATGGGAAGGCAGCCATCAACCTCAAGAAGACAGGGGAAGAAATCAGTTTTCTGGAGAATCCTAATGAGGACATTGAAACAGTGCCCTATGACAAGAAGATCTGCCAATAGACACCAAAAAAAAGCAAGGGCAAGAGCAAAGGAGAAAGAAGTTTCAGGACCCTTTCCACCAGATCCCAAACATCTTTTATTTTCTTAAACTAAGTGCAAGTGATAATTTTTTGCACAGGAAAATGAAATTTTTCCTCCCCACACAAATACACAGCATGAATCCCTTATTTAGTGATACTTCTTATTAATGCTCTTTTATATGATACTTTGAAAAGGGGTAGCAAGAAAGGAATGACACATTGCAGACGTGAAGGGCACATGTATTACAAATAGCTAAAAATCTAAAAATCAGAAGGTAGTTGTTTATAGCTATCCTAACTGCTGAATTATGTAACTAGTTAAAGTCATCCATAAACCAACAATTAATCATTTATTAAATCCTAAGGTATGTTTACATTGCATATTTTCATTAATACAGTTGTATAGTTCCTATGGCCACAGCAACCAAAATCATTCCTCTTAAAATCAGAGGGCAGGGAAGAACAGGCAGGGAATCACTCCACAAAGTACCCACAATGCATGACATTAGCAAACAACCACTTTGAGAAAGCTACTGCCCCACAAATATTAACTAGAAAATGACACGTACCAAAACAGAGGAAAAGGGACAACAGCTAATCCATACCGTCTGTCGGAAAATCCTAAGACCTGTGTGTTGGCAGGCTGTCAAGAGGAGACAAGGGAGGAAGGGGAAGGGGCAAATTCCTGAGATGAGAAGCTTTCTAATAGGAAAACCTCATAACCTCCCATGGAAAGCTTTACCTCAGGAACAAACAGCCAGTTGTATGTCCCACCACTTAGTATGAGGTGAGAGGCTGCGTCTTAGACAACAGGTCCCAGACATGCTAGGGTTTAAAGGTAATCACCAACAGCTTGAGTTGCACCTGGATGAGAACAGGGAACTAGTGCAGAAACATGAGCACAAGTGTTATCCTCTCTCAGAAGCTCACCTCACAGATGGGAGTGCTCAGTAATAGCTGTAAATTCCTCAAAGATTGGCTTTAATTAGAGCCTAACCTTGCCATGAGAGGGATGGAGGGCCATTACACACTCTGCAGGAGTGATCCCGGTCTCCTGCCTAGCTGTAGATGATGAAAGGCACTATTGCTTACTGCTGCTACTCCAGATTGCAAGGGCAGTGACAGACTTTAAAGAAAGCCAAGACTGCAAAACTTCATCATGGTGAGAAGAATGATTACAACATAAGAAGGCTGAGAATTCCTACAATCAGCCTGAGCTGGCCTACCCTAATTCCTTTCTGGCAAATCACCACAGGCATTTAAACTCTTTCCTCATTCACGCTCACAGGATTTTATCATGCAATACAAAGACTACAGTAATGCAAGAGCCACATCTTATGGACACTTAGATTACATCTGTACTAGAAAAAATTCAGCAGTAATTTCTGTTCCTAGTTCTGCACCCTAATTGCATCCCAGATACATCAGGGCAGGCTCATCCATGCACCAGTCCCGTCCTCCATGTCCTGGTTTCAAGGCATGGGAACCTCAGGTGCAAGTCCCACAAAGGAGACATAAGGTCCTCCAGCAGGTACCCTCTCCAAATGAGAGCCATGGTAGCACCAGAAAGCATCCACTAGTTTGCCTCAGCCTGTCAGCATGGACACAGCTGGTGATGCTGCCCTATTCCACTAGTACTTCTCCACAGCTGGAAGCTGTTTTGTTATTAGACAGTATACAAAGTGATTTCCCAGTCTGCATTTTTGAAGTCCATGGAACACAATAGTAAGAGGTTTAGGAATAAAACCAAAACTAAACACCAAATGCACAAACTCTTTACTCTTCAACTCAGGACATGCTAATCTGCACCCAGTCCTGTGCCCTCCGACATGCTAAGTCAGCTTCCATTCCCAGCAGGGATGAATCACAACCCAGCTCTACACATTCTTTCAAAGGTCTCTCCAAGCAAAAAAGCACCACTGCTGTTTTATCCGTGTTGAATCACGGACAGTCCACTCTCAGCTAGACCCTTATCTGATCACCAAGTAATGGCCAAATTCAACTCTGAACACATAAACTTGATTTAGTATAACTGTGAGACCATAATTTTTTTCAGGGAAAATACTAAGAGTGGAGAATTTCTCTTATGAAAAGAAGATAAAAATCAAAATGTTAGTTTAATGACACTGCAGTTTAAAGTCTTCTTCAAAGCTTCCTGGAAAGTCAACATGCAAAACAACAAAAAAAACCCCAACAACCAAAAACAACAACAAAAAAAACCATGCACCCAACCAAACAACCAAAAAAACACGCATCCAAGAAACCAAACCCCACAAAAAGAAAACCCACAAAAAACCCAAACAAAAAAAAACCCAAACCACAAACCAAACAAAAACCCAAACAAACCCAATAAACCAAACAGGAAGAGGAGCTGCATGAAAATCTGGAAGGGGGAATCACTAGGAAAACTGAGTGGTTGCCCAATTATAACGTGTATTTGAACAAATGGAACTCTGCCTATCCCTCATACATACGCATTATGTATAAACAAAAAAGGAGCTCCAGGTACCTTATGGACATAAACAGCAAACCTTGGGTGAAAGAACAATAAAATGAGGAGTTAGTGACTCACTGTGGGTCTCATCCAGAACGGATTCACCAGCAGGGAAACTGCCTCCCAAAAGTTACCATTAGTAGGGCTGGAACTGGATCATCCTGATCTACAACACAAAGACCATTTCATCCTTTTACTAGCCATTCACATTAAGATGGTGCACTGAGATAGCTAAGCCCTAGATGGATCTTAATCTCTGCTCCAGGGATGATTGTCCCCAGCAGAAGGATGAAGCAGACAGCTGTGGGGTTAAGTTCTTAAACTTCTGCAGCCAGATTAGTCTGTGCTTTCACCCTGAATTACTCCAACCTATTTAGAAAATATGCCCACTTTGGTTTCTCTCAGAAACTCAGCATTTGTTCTTTCTTCCTACTGCCTTCCAATAGAAAGCAACTTGTTTTATATTAAGGATGTACAGAGTTGCCCTGTGTGCATGGGAAATGCATTGGAACCCAGCAGCTTCAGAGGAATGCAGGAGGAAGAAGAAAATCTTTGCACTTAGTCTATCACAATATAAATGACTTGAAGAAAAAATGCATGTCCGAAACCAAATGAAAGCACAAATACACTTCAGAGAAAATGGAGAAACAGACAAAAAACGCATACTCAGAGACAGATGCTTCGAGCACTTGGTCGAGACTTTCCTAGAGCATTTGCCTGACAGTTACCCTGCAAATCAAAATTTATCCGGAGCATTGACAGCTCCTTCCTCTGCCCTGTAATTGCATCCTGGAGATCACAAGACCCATGGCTGCATCAGCAGCAAACATTTGAGCTAATTAGGGAACACGCCAGAAAAATGAAAGTTTTCTTGGTTATTCTACCTAAACACTTCCAAACACAAACCTTTTACAATGGTAACTAGCGACTGCTCTACAACGTGTTTTCCAGTAAGAACGTGTCCTCACTCTATAGTCAAAGCTATCAAGAAAAAAACATAATACAATGGTTTCAATTTAAAATGTATCATTTTAAATGCATGCACAGATCCATTTTTGTTTTCTTATCCTTTCTTTCAAACTGTTGCACGTTTTCGGAGACACACTAAGGAGTGAAGCACGGAAGGCAGCTTTGCTGTATATCGCTGCCATCTAGTGGCATTCTCTCGGGGAGTGGGACTCCAACATCAGCATAACCTGATGCTCTGGTGATACTCTTAATTCATTTTTAGCAGAAAATTAAAGATTATTTTAGTTCACAGCTCCTATTGTGCTTTATAGGTCTTCAATGTAAAGAAGAAATTTCAGTTCATATGGTGGTATAAGGGTGATGATATCACAGTAATGAGATATTTATTGACTTTGCATATCCACTATACCTACAAATTACCCATAGGAGAACTAGTCTTTTTTTTTTTTTTTTTAAAGGATTTTTTTCTTCTGTGAAGGCAAAGTTATGAGCATTAGAAAATCAGCGATGTTATTAAAACATAATTTACAGCCACAAACTTCATTACTTGCCTATGACATTTGCATTACGTGAGCTTCAGCGGCTCGTACAAAAACGGTCATTATAGTCACTGCTATTTCTTTCAGTTGCTTGTGATAAGCTTTCCATAAGGATGTGATTATTAAAAGCTTCTGACAATGACAGGGATTTAGGAAATGTAAGGGCAAGATGTGCCACAATATTATTAAGAGTGTATATGTCTGAGCTGCAGAGGAGAGGTCACATTCACTGCGCGGAACACCATGGTGTCACTGCTCCAGCCTGCTTTGAGTGTTTAGGCTAGCTCGGCTAAGTCAGACCTTTCTGTCCCAGAATTGGCAGCGTAGGTCTGAATAAACAAGGATTTGAGAGACACCAGTATTTCAGAGACAGCTACACAAGTAAAAGGTAGATCTTGGGAGAAGGAGTAGAATCTGAGAAGCAGGATGATAACATATAAGAGCAATAAATGTAATAGCCATGGTCTAATACCATAGCCCAGACTGTATCTTCATTTCTTTTATGCTCTAGACTTCTGGGAGGTATTACACAGTCCCGTATATGGCTGAAAGTAATTTACAAGCCCATGGCAAGGGCCAAAATCAAGAAAACTTATATCAGACAGTGTTCCTAACAGGGAACCTCATAAAGGTATGTTGGGGAAAAAAAGTCATTCAGCATATTACAAAGGCCATTCTCTAAGGAGGTCATTGAAGTCAAATAAATTTCATAGGTCTTTCCTATGCAATAATTTAGGTGCAGTTAATATGCCCCAGAATACCAATAACAGCTAGATGCAGAGGTCATTTATTAACATTTTATCAATAGGATCTTTATGAGATGCAGGCTCCTTCTTCAAGATCCACCCCATGCCAACATTTCAGAACATCAATACTGTGCAGAAACCTACCTCACTGCAATCATCCATTTCAGACAGCTGACTGAGCAATATGAAGTTAGCAAATGTCTTTGGGAGATCCTCAACCCTCTGCCTCCACCTCAAGCCAAAACTAACTTCAGACTTGCTGGGCGAAGGAAAAGGCTGACTTCCCCCAGCCACCAGAGGTTTTCATATGAAGTATGATAGCATCATGTTTCTCCTGAATAGTAAATCAGTTCAGCGTAGTGCTCGTTTCTTCCTTGCCCGGGGTTCATCATTTCAGTAAAACAATGATGGGTTTTGTTCCACATAACCTGGACCCAACAGAGCTTCCTGATACTTCAGCTACACAGGATGCAAGCAGATCAGTCGGTTAGTTGACTATATCCCCTGTACATAACATGGATTTTACTACTTTTTCAACCGGGATGGCTTTTCAATAAAGTTGAGATAATATTATTTGACTACACAGGAGAATACAACTAATACAGAAAAGTCAAGCTCACTTGCTGAAAAATCTCCACTTGCAGGAGTGGAGCATGAAAGTCTGAAGGTCTCGTATCATCAGCTGATGGGCGCTCCATTGTTCCAGGCTTAGAAAGATTGAGGATATTTCCTTTAAGGGCCATCTAAATAACAAATATTCAGAGCAGTCATATTGGGGAGTACTGCTGATCCCACCACTTCAATAGCCAGCTGAGAAAAAAAGACTTTCAGAAGTCACATAGATCATAATGGAGAATTCTGTTTAAAAAGCCAATAATGTGATCAATCCAGCTGAACAAAACATTTGAGAAAATCAAACAAGATTTGGCCCTGATACCTAAACTACCACTCTTTCACATGAAACATTTAGTTTTCATTTGTAAGTGTTAAAACAGTTTTCTCAGAGCGTTCAGCAATTCTGTTTATAAATACATTAGGTTTTAAGTAATACTTTTTAGTTACATGCAACACTCTGCTTATAAAAACATCACCTCTATCCTGTCCTCCCAGCAATTTCCAGTGAGCTGCTACATCTTGTTTCCTCCAAACTACAATCATCTTCCACCCCCGCCTACCACACATTAGAAGCCAGATACAGATATCAAATATGGGGCATAATGGGCATTAAATTAAGACCTCCCAGCTGTCTCCTGACAGTTTCATTGCATAATGGTGACCTTTGCATGTCTTGTTCACAACATTAAAAAAAAAGGCAAAACTATACAATTCCGGACTGCAGATTAAAAAAAAAAAAAAAAAAAAATTGAAAGAAAAATTCCTATGATATATTTGGGGGCAGGGTAGGGTCTTCACTTATTTGCATATATGGATGACCTTATTAGATTTGCTTTGATGCTTCCTAAAGGCATAATATTTCATTTCTTAATAGTCATTCTTGCCTGCCTTCTTGCTGAAAAGTGATAGTATGCTTTGAAAGCAGAGATTTATACTGCAGACTCTTCATTTAAACCTTATGTAAAGAAATAAAATCTTTATGTCCACACATATTTGAGCTCCTACCTTCATACATTTATAGCGTGTTACATTTCCCAGCTTTCCCATATTTAATGTTTTACAGCCTGTTCTCCAGATTCAGGTAGTAAAAGGACTGAAGGCCAGAAAACAGAAAGCAGGCAGCAGCTCACTATTTTAATTAGAAATGGACCAACACAGCAATCTCCGAACTCTTAGTTGTACAGAGGAACTAGCAAAACCACTCACTAGAATAAGAGCAATGTCATCTATGACTTCTACCAAAATATTTTAGTTAAGAGAGTTTAATATCCTTCAAATGAATCCTTGTTTGGCCAAGTATTGTCTCATCAGTATTTAGAAATACCACGCTAAATAGAAAAAGGTCAGGCTAAGTAGAAATAACTATTCCTGCATTTTAAAAAAGGTTTCACTCCACCCCTCAGGTCTGCATCTCCCAGCCAAGACATGTGACATTTTCTGCAGGTGGCAGCACAGTGGTAGAGGTATTTTAGCTTGCATCTGACAAGCATTTGCCCATGCATTTGGAAGAAGAATTTGTTCATGAGAGAGAATCGTCAAAAAGAACTTACTAACAATATTTCACAGTTTGTGAAGTCTGACCACCACTTTACATCCTCACCCCTTTCACTCTCCATATGCTCCACTCTCCCTCCACCCCAAGCTTTCACACTATATCCTCTAAAAAGCAAAACTGAAAATAGGAAGATATTATCGGTTGGGACCTCAAGACAACCATCCTATACCTTTCCCTTTCTCTGAAGCAGGACTAAGTATCACTCTGCAATACCCTTCAGCTGTTTGTCTAATCCAGAAGTGCCACCTGTCCCAGAAGCGCCTGCAAGGTCTATCACACAGCCACCCAAGGGCAAACCATGCTGGTACCTCCCACCATCACTGGACACACGGCAGGGATGTGCTCCACCATGTGCATACATGGCTCACCAAATGACTGGCTTCCAGGTCCCCCAGCACCCCACAGTGTGCACATTGAAGAAAAAAATGGGAAAGTGGGCACCACAACCTGGGTCTTGTCCATGAGTTAATGGCTCAGAAAGGGGGTAGGCAGGAGCTGACAGCAGCTGTATGAGTTATTTTGGCAAGCTTTGGCTGGCCCACAGCCTGCAGGCTACTCCTTAAAATACTTTGCTGAAGTTTTCCTTTATTTGTTCCATGTAGATCATGCTTTCCAAACCTCCTATACCTGTTGCTGTCCTCACAGTTCTCTCTCTTATTCTTGCATTTATTTCTTTTCCCTTTTGTTTTTAAATTGCATCATTAAAATATGGTGCCCTGAAACATGGATGCAACGCTACCACCGGTACCTCACAAGTACTCAGCTGGCCATGGCAATTCCTGTTCACAAGTTATTCTTTCAAACACTTTTCAGAACAAAGTTCTTCCTCTACAACAGCGTGACCATACTGACTTCTGCTCAGTCTCAGTCCCCTCCGATCTTCCTCTGTGCTGCTGCTCACCAAAACCTTACTCCTGCTTATGCAGCAGATTTATGCATTAAACTACATTTCTTATTTAAATTCCTCAAGTTCATGCAGAAAGCCAAGTATGCTTGGGGTGAAGTAAAGCAAGTAAAGCTGGGATGAAATCTCAAATAGTCAAGATTCCAGGTGTGACTAGTAACAGTGGCTGTCTCTTCAGCAGCAGCTCAGCTGCTCTTCACAGTGCACACTGCAGTCCTCAGCTTTTGCTATCCTGGGCTGTAGGACTGGTAGAGAACAGGATAAATCATTCCCTAACCCTTTGTTCAAGGCTCCTTTGTAAAGGAAATCAGGGGATACAGAGCCTTGGGAAAAAGTGTCCCAACATGCAATTAGTATAGACCTGCTGTCCTCTGGAAAGTGGGATGCTCCCAAGGGCCCCCATTTCAGACACTTTCAGTCAGGCTACCCATTAATGCTATCAGTAGAACCATTCAGGACTTCCAACTTACCACACAGTACCTTGTTTCAGTCAAAACTGCATTTTCAAACAACACAACTGATCATAACAGTTAACTGGAACAATTATAAACATAATGAAATAATGCAGACCACAGTGCAGAGAACCTAAGCAGTGCTACTTGTTCACTTGCATGTTGTGCTTCATGATACCGTATCTGGAGTCACACAATGTTAAATTAAAAGCAATACAGTCAAAAACACCAGCAAGATTATAACTGAGAAAGTTTCATTTTTTCCACTCCGTTTTCTATCTCCTCAGCTCACCCAGGGTTTCACTTGCTAGGGTGAAACTAGCACAGAGCAGGTATTTCACAGCAAGAACAGAAAAGCATGTTCAAGAGACAAGAACAACCTAACCCACAACGGTGGAAAGGACATGCTGCCGCAGGCACAAGCTCCCTTCCCTTCACAGGCATAACATAACTTCTTGGGATAGGGTACAGGTTTGTGAATGTCCGATAAATCCCTAGCAGTGCAAAAAAAAAAAAAAAGAAAGATACAGATGGTAAAGACGGATTGCTGATTTTAACTCTGCTACATGAACTCTATCCCTACATGCATCCCTTTCAAAAACCTTTAAAGATCCACAAAAAAAACCCCTATGTTTAATTAGCCTTTGCCTAAAACAAGCTCTGTTCTCTCCCCAGTGTTTTGTTACCATCCAAGAACTAAGGCTAAGCTCTCGAGTCGTTCTCCCTAACTCTTCAGTCACACTCGTTAGTCCTACATAAAACAGCAATGGCATAAACAAGTATCACAGGAGAAGTGAGCTACAGAACCAGAAAAGTACAGAAAAAAGGCACAATAAAATGAAAAGGTTACGGCCAAATAAATCCTAATCTGACACCTTGTGCCTCTTTAATCTTTAGCACAGATGGAACGTAAGGAGGTAAAATACTAAGAACCATCCACACAGCTCAATATCTTGAGGTCTGACTGAAGTCTTTGTTCAGGTACCTCTGGGCCAGAACACCATTCCTTGCTCTCTCTCACCATTCGTAGCCTCTGATAGACAGAACTGTATCTTATTTCCAAACAGTAATTTCAGGAGGGAGGGATTTATCCTGCATGGATTTACTCTGATATAAATCCTTGCCTCTGACTGCAATAAAACCTTTTTGTGATGACTTTTGACCAAGCAAACTTCTGAAAGAAGTCTTTCAGAATTACAAGCCTCATTTCCCATACCCTGCTTCAGTAAGAGTGAATGGAAGAGAGCAGAATTGCTTTTGGTGAAGGCAAACCAGCTTTGCATATTCCATGTATTTTGGCTTTGGACTTCTTTGCAAAATTCAAAAAAGTAAGTGTTCATGTACATGCTTATAGGTTTGTAGGCAACAACTTAGCCTCAGCTTGAGGTACTATGAATTATTACAGAGATGCAAGAAGCCACTGAATCCAACAGAGATGCTGCCTAGGAAGGACAGGGAAGAGATGGGTTCTGGCATCTCTCACTACAAGCAGCGAGCAAGCTGTGCTTTAGTGTTCCTTCCTCTGAAAAGGGAAACACAGCGCACGTCCCTGCCTGTCAGGCTGAGAAGTGAAACCCTTTTCTTTGAAAACATAGATGCTCCAGGGAATCTCATGGAAAATCTCTCCATCAAACCAATCCCTGTGAGTTTCCAAGGAGTCCCAAACCTCAATGGTCTGTCAGAAATGATGCCTAGCTATTGCTAAGCCTTTCTAGAAAGATGCAGAGAGCCAGCTGTATGTCTTTGGCAACAATCAGTGAACCACAGCACAAGCTTGCCTTTTTTTAATGGAGTATTTATATTAATAGTGTCACTGCTGTTCTCTTCCAAAAGTTCAATTTGCAATGGTGCCTCAATCTCAGCTTAAAAAAAACCCAACAAACAACAACCAAGAGAAAAAAGAACATGTAAATCCATATCATGTGATCCACTAACCCATCACATGAAACCTCTCTCCACATGACAAGCTGTCTGAGACATACTGCTATATATACATTAAAAACTGTGGGAAACTGGGATCCAGAGAAGTACTCATTTAGTTTACAAAGTTGGAAACTTTGTCTTTATTCAGACTAATGTACCCTCAATTCAACACGTAGACTTATGCATATTCCCCTGTATAAATTTCTACAACTAAGCTGCAGTTACCACAGGTAACTACACGTTCGAACAACCAAAGCAGATTTTTCACAGAGTACAGCTACTGTATGCAGAGCAAACCAAGATTATTATAACCAAGAAATGCCAGACCTGCAAAGCCAGGAAGGAAAATCATCTTCACAAGCTATCAGTTCACAGACTGATATAAAATGAAGAATGGAAAATTATTGTTGTGCATGGCAATGGTGCTCAACTCAGGAATGTAGACCAATGACATTAGTAAATACCAAAGGCATCCATGTACACATGTGCCTATTGCACACACATACACAAAGTGCCAGCCCTAGGTATAAAAATCAGAACGCAGTTCCGCATGATGCAAGCCATCTGCAAATATAAGAAGGCTATACATTGGTAGGTCAAATATAACAAAAAACTGCAATGAACAGCAGCAGCAGAAGTTGCCAGGAAATTCTAATTAAAAGTACATTTTGACCAAAAAAGCAGGAAAAAACCATAGAATAATTTCTAAGAGAAAACAGGCTTTCTATTCTCCTGTATCTGTTACTAACAAGTGTTGGATTTAGCAACAAACACATTTATGTTCAGATCCCACACTATTAAGAACGTTACCAAAATCTTTATAGTCCTTGTATCATATGGCTACCCTAAAACGTCCTGCCTATCCCATCATATGTTACAGGAATCTGCAAACTTACAATCTACAGGTAGCAGTCCAAAACCTAGTCTCAACAATTTCTGAATTTCGTTATAGCAGCTCTGCTGACAAAACCAAAAACAGTGTGGCCCCACAGTTCAAAAGCAGACTTCAAGCCTCTCTCACTGAGTCTGTCACTGAGGTCCCCATAGAACAGCAGCTATCCTGGACTGAGAAACTTAAAATCCATATGCAGAGGACGGTGAGACCACTGAAATCAATGTTTTCCTTTGATTTTCAAGAAAAAGCAGGCCTTCCAACCATGGCCTTCACATTCATATGGAAAGATCTTTCAGAATTTCATAAAAGAGAATAAAATAGAAGTCCTTTAATATTCAATATGATCTAATCCTTAGGAATAGATAATTTATGAGAATTCTAAAATAATTGCTATAAAAATGTGTAGAATTAGAAACTGAGCATCTGTTCTATATAACTTTTTAATTGTCATGGAGAATTAGAGAAGCAGCATACCTTTTCTTGTTCATTTTTATAGGCTGGTTCATAATTCATGTAGAAAGGTTATCATTTTCTATTAAATGCCACAGCACTTTTTCACACAGGAGTCTTATTCTTTTCTCTCTGTTAATGTCTTATTTGAGGAGGGGAACGTAGTCTGCAGCCAAGTCTCCACTATTTGCTTTGGACAGTAAGTTTTGCAGCTGAGCCCATAAGGTTTCTCCATATAATTATAAAGCATGTCTGAATATTTCAGTGGTGGGTGGACAATTACATATGTCAAAACTTTCCTTCCAGATAATAACAAAAGTGCATGGATAACAAACCTGTTATATGAACCTTCAAATTAAATACCCAACATCATATCAATTCTTCATCTGAAATACCCTGCTGGGCAGCACACATGGAAATTACCTTATGTGAAAGAAAGAGCTATTCAGCAGGGCAAGTATTAACACTATCTGGCATAAAAATCTTGCTTTGGCATAGGTTTTAGGTCAAGAAAGAATAAACAATGGCACAAGAAACCCTCCCAGCTGAGTAGTTTAATGCTAGTTAAAGAAAGTAAAAGGTGAAAACTCCTTCCAAGACCTTTTATTCTTCAGATAGTGTATGAATTACCTGAACCAAATTAAATTTCAGCCATTAATTCAAAAGCATTATCTCAAGTATCATTAAAAAGGCATCATCCTGACTCATAAAGTATAATTTTCACTTCAATCACCTCACGTACCTACATTAGCTTTGAAACCCCCGTTTCCTACCTTCAGTGGTTTTATTACAATACTACGGACGTTTACTTTCTGTCCATTTTTTCATAGTGACAGTAGTCCCCTCTGCTGCATATACAACAAAATTGATGATCACTGTAAAAAAGTGTATTTCAAAAATGCACTTACACATGAGCAACAGGAAAATGTACTGACACCTACCAAACTAAATTTTTCTACCAAACTAAAACGCTTGAGAGGCAGGATGTCTGATGCCCTCCACAACAACTTCCACACAGCTCTTCCAAAATATAATCTTCCTATCAAAGCTATAATAGCTGTGTAAACAAAAAGCAGTTTATGATCGTTTCTGTATGTATCAAAATGTGTTTGTCATTGCAGTTTGCAAGAGAATTTCCTGTTTACAAGCTCATATTCTTTCCTGAATTCAAATACATACTTGAACAAAACCCTTCCACACGACTCCTCATCTTCTTTCAAGTGAAAAAGTATTTTGATGAGCATTTTTGGTTTAAGTTAATCATAATAATGCAACGCTTTGACCTCTTCATATCTTTAAAAAATAAAAAGAAATAGAAGAAAAAGTATTGACAAATGAAGAAGGAAATTTGGCTATTAGGACATAATATATGGATATAAACAACATTATAGATCTGAGAAGTCCCATTTAGTTTAATGAGGCGACTCTACCACATAGTTGGCCATGTGTAAATGCAGCAAACCCAAAGCCTTTGTTTGTCAGGTTTTCTCAACAGCTGTTCAGCGTCATTCGCATAAGTCTGACTTTTTGTTATATTTATAATAATCCATACATTATTTAAGACAAAAGACTCATGGAATTATGCAGAGACATTAATTTGCCTTATTTTCCTGTTTCTAATGTATCCAAGAAACAGTCTTTTAATCCTACTTTTATTTACCCATATGATCATGGAAGAAGGTGCGTTAGTTATGCTCTCACTACATAATCATGTAAATTCAAAGTTAAAATATGTTATATTCATGAACTCGAGTATTTCTTTCTGTAAAGGAAAGGGGCCAAAGTCACAAGGGTAGAAATTAAGGTGGAGTGAACAAATACACTGTGTGGAGTATGACAGAGTCATCCATGTACCACGTCAAACACTGACCTGGAGCTGCACCTGAACGCCACAGGACAACTCAGTCCCCACATCATCAATTTCCAGGCTTCTGGATTAAGATTGCCCAAATTTCTAGTTTATTTGCCTGAAGCCAGTCTAACTCTGATGGATTCAACTTAATTATTTCTGACTTATAGCAGAATAAAGGATTTATTATCAAGTTTAACAATAACATACGGGATGTAAACTAGCCACAAGACGGTAACGTACCTTTGGTCACTGGTAGCTCCTTTCAGTATCATGCTAGAATCTGAGATTGCTGCATACATTATTCAGGTCCTAAGTCAGCGTATTCAGAAAAGTGCCATATTTACTTACATGGAAATTGTATTACCCGAAACAGCTACCAAGTATAGAGCCTGTTATTTTGCCAGTTATGGATTTGTAGTCTTAGAAACCTGTTTCATAAAACTGTTAAAAATTATGGTGACATTTGCCAAAGGATGGTAAGCTTGATTTAATATTTATATTTTAAAGAATATAACAGCTCAGCCTCAGAGGCATTCCAGAGAACAACCACTGGGCTAAAGGCTCAACCAAGTCATTTTCTGTAATACAGAAGGGGGTTTGGACTTACTTTCAATAGTGCTTCTTATAACGGTCCTTTACTCAGAAAAGCAAATAATTTTTGTATTTGCAAACTAATCACTTTACTGAATAAGTATTTTTATATAAAACATATCCAGTTATGTGGGTACTATGATGGAAGTAACAGCCACCAAGCTGAAGGCTTTATTTGTATATTGTAGGCAGAATCCAGATCTGGTATGCACTGCAATTCTGAACTTGATGTGGCAAGGTGACATGAGGAACAGTAAAGCTAATCACAGCATGGTAGGGCAGCACAGCTCGTGTCTATTAGGACTGGGTTGACTTGACTCACTTTTTCATATAGACCTATGACTTTAAACCTAAGGCTTGTTGTCCCCTTGAATCTAAACCAGTTACAAAACAGCTATTGCCAGTAGGCTTGAATTTGCTCCACAGCGTCCATAACTCCACTAAGAAATTCCTGAAGGTCTGAAAATTGAAAACTGATGAAAAACCCCGTAATGACTGGGCTCTGGTTGGGACTAGTTGCTCAATACTTAGGGAACATAATCCCCAATCATTTAAATTAGGTATTCAACAACCACGAGGCTCTCTCCATTAGATCATCCACATCTCATTCTTCTGTACCTTTAGATGGGATGTGCTGAGAGGAATCTGCTGTGGGAAGCACAGTTCAAATCCCATATGAAGGCAAGTAGAATCACAGCCTGAGAACGGTAGGCAGAGCAAGCCAATTTAATATCTTTTAAAATGCACATATGTTTGGCAATCAGATCGTACATTAACATTTTCAGGTGCAATTTCTTTTGCTTTGCAAATACCTTGGTAACTAGAGTAAAACCTCACGAGCATTTGGAATACGCCACATCTGAGCACAGGAAGCAGAGCTGTGAGAACCCGTCTTCCTGACTGAGCTAATCCTGTGGTAATGCACTCAGAGGCACAGAGGACACGGCAACAGGGGGAAACTTTGGCTGATGCTGTCTGCCAGTTCAGTTGCACTGACATAAACTGACGATCTTCACTGTTTCCCTGCAAGATACGGTGCCTTCATTTCCAGATGCCTGTATGTGGACTGAGCAGAAAGGGTACTCTGTAAATGTTCTTTTTCACTTCACAAGCATTCATTCTGCAAGGGGCTGGAGCAGTTAAAGACACCGCTCCTAACAAATGTTTGCTACTATCAAACAAGTTCCTCTTTTTCCGAGATGCGGCAGCTGACTTACATGAGCACCCTTAGCCCATTTCACTGCAGGGCACCACAGACTGCTTTAAACCATATCATCTGAGCAGTGGAAAGTCTGTCACACAGCTACAAACTGTTGATGTCTGACAACAGCCATGGTCTTAACAAGGTTGATCAAGTCAAAACCTAGCTTACATGAAATCAATCTGGATTTAGAAAACAGAAATGAAACAGCCACTTCTTAAAGAGTTGATCTAATAGATATACTTAATTTGTAAATATATAAATTCACATATCTATTCAAAAGGATAAAGCTCCTTGCAAAACATAGCTGTAAAAACTGCTTTGCTTCAGACCATAAATTGCGCTTTCATACCAGAATCTAACTGTCAGAGCACTTACAACGTGGGAGACCCAAGTTGTTCTCTCTTACATCTGCCGCCACCCATGTGAATGATCTAACCACCAGACTCCAGAAAGGGCATTGTTCAGCCTTTTTGCTGAACCACTGCCATGTTTTCCTGTAACATATGAGACCCACTGGTCTGGAAAAAAGCATACAAGAGACCATGTTTCTAAAGTCTAATAGTTATCTCACTTACTAAGAAAGGGACAGCCTGGGTTCTAGTTCCAAGACTTCACCTGTATTTCACACCACTGCATAAAATATATAAACCATACCTAACTCCTTCCACCGCTTTTGCTTTAAAAGAAAAGGATGATCTCTGTTCAGTTCTTTGAGAGAAAAGGTATTTTCAGAAATGTGCACCCAACTCAAGTCACCAGGCTACCTCCTCAGTGAGGCCCCTAAATCTCAGTGGGCAATTGGAACTGGACACAATCTTCCATACTTTTATGTTCAGCACCTTTCTATTAACTGTCTTGAAGCATCTCCTCAACTCACCATGTTCCCCTTGTGAGACAGCTCCTTCACTGCATGCCTCCACCAAGGCACTCAGTGCCTGAATTCTGGATTCCTCTTTGCAGCCAGACACTCAAAGGTTACAGTTCTTACCGCTGTAGCAGATCTCTGCTACCTAAAAGTCTTTTGCACCCTCCAGGAAATAAACTAAATGTGTGCATTTTTGAGCGGCCAGGCTCTGGAAGCCTACTTTCCTCTAGATTTGCATCTTCTATCTTTTGTCTCTTATTCCCTGTGGTTTCCCTGCTCTTCCAGTCAGTACTCCCAGCTATCTTATCAGACAGGCAAGCAGCAGCTGCCCATCCTTGCAGCTGCACTGATCAGCCAGGCAGCAAGATATACTTGTGTTATGACTACTTCCACCAAGAGAAAGCAGGCTTTCCTGCCTTCTCTTGGTAGAAGCACTCATCTGGAGCCCACATCCTTACCAGCTACTGTTTTTTCACTATACATCCAGCAATTTAAGACCTCTCAACTGTTAACCCTTTGCCAAATTTAGCTGAATTAAACAGCAGATCCAAAAGTTATCAGAAAGTAACACATGAATTTACTTATGGACAGAAATTTTAATTGTAAGGCTTAATATTTAATAAAAGGGTTAGGTTGGGGTGGAAGAAGAGAGGAACAGGAATTAAGCAAATATCTGCATGTTTCCAAAGACCAGATTCACCCAGCATTTACACTACAACACTCTAGAGCAAACGCTCAAGAAACCATCAGCTCAACAGCCAGGTCTCTACAGAGAGACTCTAACCTGCCTGTTAGCAAACTAAACAGGGCCAGGGAATGAGCCCAAGTCCTCTCATACCATCCAGGCTGCTAAAAATCTCAGCCATGCTACGTGACACTGCTCTGGCCTGAGCACCCAAGCACTCTGCAAGACAACACTCAGGCGTGAGCCTGAACTCTTTCCCAGTGGTACTTTGGATGCAGTCACCCTCTTCTGTGAGGGTGACTTTAGCTGTACTGATGCAAACCAGGCTGGGCCAGTTGGCTTCAGGACCAGAAAACAATCCCTGAGGCTTTATATTTACTATGTAAAAAGTAGCCAGAGAAACTGAGACAACATAATGTGTTAATGTTGGCCCAGCTTCTTTTTCACGCAGCATGGATGGATAAGTCATAGGGAGAGCATAGTTCTGTCCACCACGGAGCCCTTTGGCTCTTCCCAAGCAAGCTGCTCTGAGCCTGCATTACCGTGTGGACAGACAGCATTCCAGTTCCAGGAACTCAGTGTTCCCAGATCCCGAGCTGATGTGCTCACAGTAAAACGTGCATTCAAAATAACCCTCTTAGACAATGATCTAATGTTTTTCCATAATACAGGGGCTGCTAAATCAGGGTTTTTTTCAATCCTTCTGTGAAAAAGTAGGATTCAAAAAATTGTAAGACAACATTAATAGGGCCCCATAAACAGCAATTTCTGTTGCATACAGGAGTTACAGTTCTATCAGTGCTTAGTGACTTCAGCCATGAACTAGAGGACAGGAGTAGTGACAGGAGTTAATCAGAGATCATTAGCCCTGGGCTTGAACCTTTTCCCCACCACTACCTTTCACATACTGCACAGAGCTGGCAAAATACCTTAGAGAAACACACATGGACTGAAATCTTTCCATAAATATCAATAAATATACATGCATTAATGTGTGTACACAATAGGTGTACTTGTAGCTACCCAATTTCTTTAAACATATGCTGGGTATAAATATCTAAGTACATATATGCGTATTTATTTAAGTTTGGTCAGACATATGCTCATATGCGCATTACACAATACAGATAAAATACATTAAATACTGGTTGGGGAGCAGTTCATGATACACCCTGAAATATTTTGGCAAAGGTACTCTTAAAGATGAAACTGGAATAGTGATCTTCTAGAAAAGTACCTACAAGTGTGGGCCTGACTGTGTTTCCCTGTGCTAGCCTGTACTACACACACACACACACACACACACTCAAAATCCCCCACAAAAGCCAACACGAGCTTCAGGAAAACTTCAATACAGAAGCACCCCTTTCTGAGCATTTCAGCAAAAATAAAGCATGTTTTGGGTCATTTCAATGAGTGACAGATAACCACTCTAGCTAGCATGATGAATTCTATTCTAATTCCTCCTGGATTTTAAAAAAAACAACGTTTCACAGACTAAAAAGTAGAACATAGGGTCAGGTAATCACCTTCTCCAGCACTAAATCACACATTCAGAAATGAAAAGAATGCATTGTATTTCAAGACTTTCCAGCTTTGCTCAACAGTAACCATTTTTTAAAGCTGACCTTTTCTTTAGGCTTCAAGCTCCCATTCCCAATATGCTTCATATTTTATACAGATAAATTCAGGAGCATATTGGTTTTCTGGAAGTCTCCATCTCTGAATCCAGTTAGAATTGCAAATACTTCCCCCTTCTTCATCACACGTAGTTTTGTACTCTGTAGCGCACTTGCTATAAGGACACTGAAACCATTTCCCTTCTCTTCAAGTGAATGTCGAGCTTTAAAATTTGGGTCCACTCACTCGTGCCTGCTATAAGATCTATCCTCCTCTCCTCACACACCCTGGGCTCCAATTGTCATACACACAACAGTGTCGGTATTAACACTTTTAACATTCATGTCAGCAATAGCATTAACTACTAGTGTTAAGATCAATACCTCTGGCTTCATTCTTACCTGGCCCACCGCACTGCAGTTTTTATTAGCATGATTTTTACATGTCAGTTACGTACAGTTCTGGTGACCATTAGCCTAAAAGGCAATACCTTTCCAAATATCCTCTTATTTAATTATCATTGACTGATAACAGCAGATAGAGAACTATTCCTACAATGACTTTCCCACAAAACGCAGCCCAGACACTTTATCAACAAACTCTTCAGTCACTGGTGACAATTTCTGTAAGACAGACAAAATCTACTGTTTTCTGTAACTCTGTGTTTATAAACGTTGAAATACACCCTAACTGCCCCTTTCCAGTCTCTACAATAAGGCAATAAGCTAAACAGCAAAGTTCCTTAGGAAATTAAGTAACTTGGAAGTATGGCACCGTGATCATGCATATGCAACATATTGAAAACAAAATAAATGGGGCTATATTCCTGTTTTAAAATAAATAAATGAGACAGAAAAAACCCACCTCACAACCATTTTGAAACAAAACTGATGATAGCTGAGTGTACAAAATTTCATTTTCTAACAAGCAGAGCATTTTTACTTGAGACTTTTAATCAGAAAACTGTAAAGCTGGGGGAGAAGCAGCTGGGTATTTCAAAAAGGAATGAGAAGGCTCATAAATTAACCAGTTGGCACAGTCCTAACTATAGTATCACGAACAGTGCTGTTATAATATTATTGCTGTAGGTTAATGTGATCCTTTATACAGCCTTTTTTTCTTCCACAGTAGCCTATTTTCAAGAAGTAAAATGGTTTCATTTGAATTGCAAATCCCTACACATACATAGTTTTATTCTTTTGGAGCAGGATGAGTGACAGTGGTATATTAGAGTTAACAAACCTTACCCACTTTTAAATACATTTCTGGTATTGAAAGCTAACAGAGCTGAAAACTGAATGGGTAAAGGCTCTGCTCTGGCATTCATTCCTTTATTGGAGCCTTGAAAAGACCGTATGGAGGGAACCTGATAGAAATTTCGTGTCGCTGCTAAGTAGAACTCCGTCCAAGGTAGAAAAATAAAAGGTTAGGTCTGCTGTCTTTTATAACATTTCGTTCCTGGGGGCCAGTGCTTTCAGAACTGAAACTAGGGACTGTGCAGCCTGTTTCATTCAGCTGGTCCCTCGGTTTAATGGACTACAGGCCTCACAAAATTGCTGAATCAAACCCTTTGAAAGATTCTGTGCCTCCTGTACACAAATCCATTAGTGCGGGTGGCAGCGACAGAAGACTAAAAAAAAGCCACAGGAAAACGTGCAGTGTGAAGCAGATAACAGCCTCCTTCCAACAGTCCTGCACTTGCAAAGCCATTTTTAGGTCTAGAAGCTTAAGCTAACATACTGCCATAAGCAAGAACTGGTTTTCTTAGCATCTTTATCTTTTTCTATTTCTTCCCTACCCTATAATAAAACCCAGTTTAGAGACAGAATTTGAGGCACGCTGGGAATACAGGAAGCAGCAGGGCTGGATGCTAGCTAGAAGAATCTTATTGTCTTCTCCATGTAAAAGGTCTGGGTAGGGTGCAGTGGCCCAGTAGCTGGGCTAGTCAATCAAGTGTTACATGGACAATAAACTTGAGGCAGACAGTAGACGCGCGGGCAATAGAGCAGACAAACAACACATAAGTGACCGAGCGATGTCAGGCTGAGTTGATTTGCTAATCTTCACCTTAACTGTGTTTTTTAAAGAAAACACTAGACCCAAAGGGATATGCAAGCATGTTTTTGTCAGAAGGAGAAGTCAAATGTATGGCATGTCCAAGAGCACAAACGGGACCCAGATCAAAACTGTGCTCAGGTGCTCTGTCAGAGGAAACCCTTTGCAATACCTGTCCTGTACCAAGCAGGAATTAAAGGCAGAATTGTTCAGTATCACCCTCAATGTGCTTCCAAAATTTAAGGAAAACATTAGCAGTAGGACAATTGTACAAATTGTACATATATTCCCAGTTTAAATTCTTCTATAATCAAGCTACCCATCTGTTCAAAGCATTGAGAAGTAGCGCACTACATACCGTGGGCACACACTCTAACACAATGTGTCCCAACAAAGATGTTTTATGTTTTCATAGTTAATCTTCCTTTCAGCCATTGTACTTTGAAGTGCCCTGAAAAAAGAAAATTACTCATATGCCCTTCAGGCTGCAGCAGCTGCAACACTGAGGAGTGAGACAAAGGGACGGCTCTACAGCCATGAGATGGCAGAGAACTGCATCTATCTGAGCCTAATAACTCACTCTGCCATTTGAGCTCCAGTGTTTAGCAGACAACAGATTTACAGTCAAAAATGGAAGCCATACAAGTGAGAAACCTATAAAAAGAATGAGCTGCTTACAGGAGCAGACTTTAATTTAAATACACCTTGACATCAGCTTGACTGAAGAATGTCTGATCCCACAAAGTTCTGATATTAATTTCAATAGGTTTCAGATCTTGATCATAAACAAAGAAGTCTTTTCTGTTCATTTCTGCTTCTGTAAAACCAATACCTGTAAAATTCTTTGAATTTAGCCTTCACAGTCCATGTGAATTTAAATGCCAGATACAAACTTAGAAACTAGCATTTTTAATGCTCTCATCCACTCCCAGCACGTGTGCACCAGAGACAGGCACAAGCCAAGTATCTACCTTGCCAAAGTAGGTCAGAAGACATCCTAACTGCATTTAACAAGGTAAATATGCTATTATCTGGGCCATTCTGCATTTATTCTACTGATTACTGTAATTATCACTGTCTTGGGAGCACATCTCCCTAAGAACAAGAATGCACCCATTTTAGATGCTTCAGGAATTAATTTCCAAGGTAAGGTGAAGCCATATCTTCAATCATGGGTGGACACTCACGCTTTCTTTACTAGAGGCTTTCTAGCCTGAAGTAGAAGTTTTTGTTTACTTCATCAACCTTACAACCAGATAGAAAGCCAAGAAAAATGTTGGTAGCTTGCTACTGCTAATGCTGCACGGACAATAGGTTTTGCATACATCACTTCTTTTATGCATTGTCTCCCATTTTGTAGTTCATGGATTTCCAAGAGATGAATGACAGATGCAGCAAGTAGGTTTAACTGCCAAAACAAATGTCGGTCAATCCACTCATCCAAAGCCTTTGACTAAACAGATTCAGGATGTTAGTGCAAGGTGAAATTTCCACTCTATGTAATGTATTGTAGGTTTTGCAATATCTGAAAAAAGAGAGTCTGAACATGAAAACCATTTTCCAAAAATTGATTTTCAATCTGTCTCTTTGGCAGCAGATTGTAGAAGTTAGACAGAAAAGGCCTTTCAAGAAACCCACGTTTTCACTAATGAAGGTCATTCCTTCCAACGCACCCTTAATATACTGTTGTTTCCGATCTATGTTTATGGAACAATTTGAATAATCTTCACAGAAAGATCTGTAACCAATGTATCTGATCACATTTCCCTCAGTCTCCCTGACGTTTCCAATTTTCATTATTCAATGCCTTTTTAAAACATCCTAAGCACAAATGCTTTCCTTTTACTAGTTCTCTTCAAGCTGGAACATAGATTGACATGGTTAAGCAAACAAGCATTATGGGACCACCTGTACACAGCTACTCCCTCTTCATCTGTGCATTAATACATAGGCCCACTAAAAGTAAAGCCAAAGAGGTGGGGAAACAGACAGCACAAACGTCGTCATGCTCTTCTCAAACGTCGATGTGTAGGTGGAAATAGAGAGCAAGAAACCTCCAACCCACATCTGATCCCAAAATCTAGTGAGAAGAAGAATCTGAGTATTCTTAGAGCTATGGAGGAAGAAGCTATTATCTATTTTTAGGAACCTGGTAACAGAAAAAAAGAAAATGTATTCCTTTTGCATCAGACATAACTGTGCAATGGGTTTAGATTTGGATGGTCAGACTTTAGGAATGGGAAAAAGAGGGAAAGTGGCTAACAATGGAAAAACAAACTATTTTCATATATTCATGTATTTTCCTACTAGGGCCATGTAAAAGGAGGGAATACCACCTTCTAATTAATCTGATTACTTTCCACTTGCAGTGCAGTTTGCCTCCCTTTTGCCTCCTAAGCAAGCAAAAGCTGTTTGTCATATAACCCTGGGAAAAAAAAAAAAAAGGAGCTATTTTCATTTTATCAGACATCTTTTATACACTTTGATGATAAATCAGGCTGTTCCATTAGGACTGAAGAATACGGATAGTGGTACAATGGTAAGAAAACCAGCTGATATAATGGAAGGACTGTCTGTGGGATTTCCACACAGGGAAGGTTTCTAACAACAAGTAAAATACCAAGCTCGCTACTTGAATTAATCTCATTACCTGCCAACAAAATTGCAGTGAAATCCAGAAAAATCAGGTTTTGAAGCCATGCTATGCTGTAAACATTGCTTCCATCATTCAAGCCAGAACCCTGGGAATTATTTTGCTGTGGTGTTTCATAAAAACAAATATTGAGGGAAATCAGAGATTTTTAACAAGTCTGCTTCAAAGTATTGAACAATAGGCCTCTCATTTTGGCTCCTCTCTCTAATTCCTAGGCTGACAAGTGTATCTGGTGAATTAATGTTGGGTATGTGAACAATAAACACTCTAGGCCTTTTCTGTTGCTTCAGTGATGCAAAGCTTAATTAGATGGTTAACTAGGCATATGGCTACTTTGCATCATTGTAGGAGCAAAAAACATCTGACATGCACACTGCTCCTAGAAATTTAAAAGCAATGTAATTGTTGGAAGTTAATCTTCCTAGATGCCAATAGCAAATGGTCGGGGTTCTAGAAACGTTGAGAATATGACAAGTTTTTCATTATTTCTCGTAAATATCAACAGTTATAAGCAGAAGACTGAATACATACAGTGACTATTTTTTATTGTAGACCCATCAATAAGCCAGACTCAAACAACAGAAATATACTGAGTGAAAACCGACTATTTCAGATCAGTACTTGGGTCAGTTAACAACTCCAGTAGTTATCACTTTTTGAAAGTAAACTCCAACTTCAAAAACCAATGGCAACCATCGTAAATAACGCTGCAATACCATCAAATGTAAAAACAAATTAACAAAGCCTGAAAGTTTCAGGCTAAAATTTTCAAAGTTTGAACATTGTTCATCTGCAAGATGAAAAGCAATGTTTGTTTTTCAACGCTGAAATTTTCAGAAACTAATCACCAAGAGACTAATGAACCAGAGCAGTTCTTTAAGAAAGTATGGCTGATCCTTTTTATCACTTGAAGTTGTAATCTAAAGGATCATGATCTTCTCTAATGTATTCATTATTTAAATTTATTCACCAAATAGGTTTTATAAAAGATGCTTGGTCTACTGGCAATTTACAATCAAATCTCAGTGAACATTAAATATTCAGAACTCAAGGCCTTTTGAACACTGAATTTGTATGCTTTGCTTCTGTTTTTTCTCTGAAGAAAGATAATACTTAAAATTACATTTCCTATTTTGATTCACTTGCCTACAAACATGAGGTTCACGTTTATTGTCATTTTGGTGCAGCTATTTCAGTTCTTCTTATCAGTGAATGTTCCAGTCTTCATGTTTGTTTGTTAAGAAAATCACAGTAATAAAAAAAAAAAAAAAAAAGAGAGAGAGGAATATGAAAAAGGAGCTTAAAATTTGAATGCCTATGTATCAAATGTTGTCTAGTCACAAGAAGTACTGTTTTTAACATTCTGGAAACCCCAGGCACATACAGAGAGCTGGAAAGAGCCTGGATTCCACATTTTTAACAGGCTACAAAATTCAATCCAACTTGCACCCCCTCCTTATTAAATTTTGTAATTTTTATTAACAAAAATCAGACTGTTGTCATTTAGCTACCTATATTAGTGCTTCCAGTGGAACTTTCTATATGCATAAGAATAATGAGAATAAGTTACACAGGCTTTATATCACACGTTTGTTTCTGCCAAATTAGAATGATTACACAACTTGAACGATGCATAATCTCACTCATTATACAGTGAAGAGGCTGGTAGTGATGTCCCACCCAGTATTCTACTGTCACAGATGAGTATTTTGTGCAATTCGCTATATTTCATTTATCTTGGCACACATCGCTTATCAGAACTGATGTATATTCCAAAGCAGAGCAGAAGAGCCAAATACATGCACTGGGCCAAGTTTGTTCATTCCCAATGGATTTCATTCATCTCAGTACACATTTTTCCTAAATCTGTGTTCTTATAAAACATGGAATACTTTCCTCCCTCCCCCCCATCAATAAGGTAATTTGAAAACTAAAATAACCTGCTTCCTCTTCCTGCACCAAGGCTTAAAAAACTAGGTCTTCCCTCAAGTACTGCTATTAAAAATATATCCGACTCAACCATTTGGTTTCTGATCCTTAAACAATGAAATTACTGAGTGTCTCTACTTACCTTAACAATCCCTACTAATGAGCCCACTGCAAAAGATCAACTGGATTACTACCTCAGCCACCAACCTTCTACATTTAGTAGCTGCCATTCTTACAGTACCACAGGCATTACGGAAATATTTATGATTTGGGAAGGCCTGGGCTAACCATGCTAAGCTAAAAAAAAATGCTCAAAGAAAAATAGAGGAGATTGCAAATTTCTTTTAAACCTTTGAAATGAAATCAGTCAACAGCAAGAAACAATTAATGGCGGTACATAAAATAATGGCAATAGGCATTCTCTGTTTTATCAACTGATAACTCCAGGGAACTCAACTCTCTCTAATACAAGGCTGTTAGCAAGTAATGTGGCCCAATAGAAGGTTCCTAGAATAAATAGTTGGTGCTAAAATCTTATGTATCACAAATGAGCCTGTAAGACCTTTTGGGCAAAAACCACAGACAAGACATCTTACAGATTTCAGTACGGTTAGTACTTCAGCGTTTCTCTGTGCCTATTTGCTTTCTATGACATTAGACCAAGAAATTAAAACAATCATACTAGCAGCATCCCTTTGCAGACACTACAAAGTTTGCATCCCCTTTCAATGTCACTGCACGCTGCAACCACTAATGCAATCTTTTTTCTTTCAAAATTACACAGTGAATAACTGACTTTAGGCAACTCTTGTCTTCATTATAAAGTGGCTGCTGCCACTTCCTCTCAGTAGGAAGTGATCCATGTGAGATGAAGGTTCCAATTCTCATTTTTAAAATAACATTTCTGCCCTTTAATGTGAAGTGATCCTCAATCATTTCATGTAAATGAAAAAGGAAGTTAAAACCTATTCCAGCTTTTCGTTCTCTTTCCTATAATTAACATTTACCTATCCCAGCTGACGCGTCTTACATGTAAAGTTCAGAACAGTCTGACATGAATGAACAAGTCTACCTTATGAGAGAGCTGCATGTAATACGTAAAAGAAATGGCGCTAGCTTCCTCCCTGGAAAAGCAGAATCTGTAATACAGAGTAAGGAAAATTTTATTTCAGTGGAAATGAAAAGAAATAAATCTTATTTGGGAAAAGAGAGGATTTGTTCCTAAATTTAAAGAGTGCAGTATGAACAGCATAAGGCCACCCTGCACTGAAAAATAATAAAAACTTCAAGAATTAAGGTGTCTAGTTCGAAATACCCAGATCTAAATATCTTTAGAAAAGTGCCAGCATGAAGCAGCATTTACATTCAGAAAAAGAGCGTTCTGAGCATCAGTGCAGTAACGCACCCAGGCAAAGCAGCAGAAACTCACTCCTGCAGCAGGAAAGAGCAGGAAAAGGTTAAGACGAAACAAAACTAAGAGCCATAGAAGCAATTCCCCAAGGACACAACATGACCAAATGTTCACGGGGGCCCTAAGAAGTAATTCACACTATGTCACAGAAAGCACAGCCTGTTCTGTTCTTTGTCAGTTCTCACTGCCAGGATAGAGAGACCGTGGCCACCCAGCCAGGACTCTGCCACTCTTACTCCAGTCCCTCCACCACCAGTAGTCCAGCCGTGACAAGCCACTCTTGCCCGACATTCAGGATAAGGCACGGGCCAAGGACTCACTCAGGTGCTGCAAGCAAGCACAGATCCAGCCGCTTCTGTGGACTGTTGAGTGGGGCACAGGGGCCAGCGCAAGACCCGCCGGCCGGTGCCCTCCCAGCCCGGGTGGCAGGGGCAGGCAGGCAGCCCCGGCAGCACCGCGCACAGCCCCAGGCTGCGGCACAGCAAGGGAACCCGGGGGATGGCGTGAGGGGAGCGGGCAAGCTCAGCACCGCTGCTGGCGGGTGATAACCCAGTGTGATAAAGCTTTCAAATGGATGGAAAACAAGCACTCCACGAATGAGCGGGCATCAAGGGCACAGCACCTGTCAAGAAGAGGCAGGGAATGACAGTCTCTGGAAAGAATAGTGGATTTTAGGCTATTTCTAATGTTGGCATTAGTGCCCCTTCTGGTAGCGTGTTCCACGTGTAGAACAGCACCGCCACACCCCAGATGCTGAAGGAAGACAGAAGCAAATGATGGCTCCTTTCCAAAGGACTGACAACATCAGAAGGGGGTTTTCTGGGTGATACTGACTTTTCAGGGAGTATAAGACAACCAGACTTCACCACCCAGCCACCTTTGGTCTCAGGCAGAGTCAGGGACAGAGAACGCGGCGGATCAGAGCACGCAGGTGAAAACCCCGTGAGGGCGTTCCATGCCCCACCGCACCACGCTTGGCATCGCTTCCCCAGGGCACCTCTCCCTCCCCTGCCCTCCTGCGAGGAGGAGCTCCAGCTTTTCACTTAGATGCCTGAATTAGAAGCAGTTGGGGTGGGTGCATGAAAAAAGTGAACAGTGTATTTGCCAAAAATATTCTTTGGAGTCACGGGTAACTGTTCACAAATGCGAGCTGAACCAAGCTAATGGCCTTCGATTTGAAAACTATGAATTAAAAAACCCAAACTCTTTCATTTCCACATTTCCAAAATATTATTTTATATCAAAATGACATTTTCTTCAAAAATGTAGCCAAGAACCCTTTTTATGTAAAATACCACCCCAAACCAAAACTATCATCTTAAAACAACTATTTAATTTGATTTTAAACCATGTATCTTTTTTTCTCTTTTTCTGGGAAAAAAAACATTATGAAATTATTTTCCCCTGTTTTTTTCATTTAGTCATAAAATTGGAAAAAAAAGCAAAAAAAAAAAGCGCCTTACATCACTAACAGCCTACTAATGAAAGGCATACACTGTCTCCTTCCAGACATGTACTAGCCTTTTGACTTTCCAACTGAAACACTTGGTCCTAGAAATACTTATTGCAGCAATGGACACAACATATTTAAAAACTGAAGCAATGGAAGTGAAGAACTGCATGTGGGTAATAAGCATAGTGGTGGGTTACAGATTGCCTCCCAGATCAATTAAAGTGCAGCCTCACTTTTCACCATTACAGCTAATCTAGCAATTGAAATCAGAGACACCTGTAGAAAACTAACTTTTGACAGGTGACTGCAGAAGGCAAAAAATCTGTGTTTAGGACAATGGAAAAATTAGAAAAACACATTATCATGTTTAAAAACTACTAACCACAGGATATTACCATGTGCCAAAAGGATAATGCAAAGCTTTAAACAACCAGGGCATGAAAAAATGCCTTCTGCTTGCCAGTGCTATCTCACTTTATCCCTCATTTAACATGCTATAACTCATGAAAAACAAAAGCTGTTTTAAGTCATGAATGAATCTTATAGGTACAAATATACCTACTACATACGCTTACACACACACACACACACACACTCAATGACCAGAGTTGCATATACTTGCTCGGAATACATGCTTCATATTTTTCCCATTTTTAACAAAGTTCAGGTTTTGTTTATTTATGTATGTGGCATTATCATGCTCTCCTCAGATTTTGGAGTGGACTGAACTGTTCAAAAACCTCGTAGAAAAATATTTGCAAGGATTGAGAAATAACCTCAGGAAGCTAGACTGACACTCTTGGAATGCAAAGATCAAGGGTTTATTTTCACTGTTTTTATTATAAACAAAGAACCCACTACAATTGCAGTGGCATCACTGGGGGAGGTGGAGGGAGGAGATGAGGAACAGTTGGAAAGCTGGAAAAAATACAGATCATTATTTGAAAGTCCTAAGTATATTCCTCCTGTATTTCTCACATCACTATGGCAATGAATATACTCCAGGCCTTTTCACCAAGAGCTTCATTTCTGATATAAGTAATAACATAATAATTACAAATTTTGGAAGCTGTTTAAAATGCCTCTAAGTGAACTAAAATGTGAATTTCTAAACATTTCTGTGCTAAAAAAAAAAACAAACCAAAACCAAGACCCAAAACCCAAATACCAAAATAAACAAGATTAAGAGGAAGAAACTAAATGAGCTCTGTTTCCTGACCATGCAAACCATCAGGAATTGTTTCATCTTAAACATTAAAAGCCCCAGCCATTGCTAGCATGTAGAGATAAGACATTTACACCTCCACATGAGAGCTCATACAAACTGTTTCTTGTTTATCCCCCTATTAGGAGTTCACAGCAGTCACCGAGATTATTTCACTTGATTTGATTCCTTCCCTGTTCTCTATGGCTCATTTACCAAGTCCTATACAAGACTATTCATGTCCCTTGAGAAGGGCCAAAGTTAGCATTTGTACTCACAAAAGCTGCAGCCAGATAACACACAGTGGAGTCCTCGCCACCACAATGCCCGTTCTTTCACAGCACGGCACGAAGGTTCTCACCAGGGCCATCTTCTAAGGCAAAGGGCTAAAACAATTCTCCATGCTGCCTCCATGTTACTGCTTTTCCCATCTCCCTCAATCTATCAAAGACAAAACGGGGCATGGTGACAACGCGCCAAGCACAAACAGTCACAAGGTCGATGTCTTTGGTTCACACGGCATTCGTTGTATCCCAGGTTTCCTGATACAGCCTTTCTGTTGCAAACAACAAAGAAAGTGAGGGTGCCTGATGAAAGAAAGTACATCTGGGTAAAATCAAAATACATTACCAGCAATCTGTTGAAACACACGTGTTTTCTCATGGACAAGAGCATGCAAAAAGTGTGTATGACTGACGAAGATGAGCTGCTGGTTTTGTTTTTCAGTTATTGCTCAGTCAAGAAGCAGAGGATCTCATTGTATTCCACAGAAAATGTATAAAAGCCATTTCCTTGGTTTCTACACAAAATAGAATTTTTAAAATGCCCATTTCCAGATAACGTTCTCCACTAAATGAAAACTAAAACTTCCACATTGTTTTCTGTAAGTGATTTCTGGTAAGTTACTGTCAGCCTACTATCAAACCGTATACTTACTGTGGCTTTGTGCAGGGTAAAACTTAACTGATAACATGAACAAGCTATCCATCTCTGCTCCAAAACATGATGTGGTAGAAAAAGTCAATAAAGAAGCACTAAAGAATGATTTAGTTACTTCAAAATATTCACGGTTCCTTTGTATTACGGTTTGTCATAGTTCCTGTGACAACGCTGCTGTTCATTGCAGAGAATACCACCGACATTGCTGAAGAATAACAGCAGAATTACTTTTTGACCCATGTCCACAGTCCACAAAACTAAGCAAGTACTAAAGAACATTAGGAAAAGGATAGTTAAATACATACATATATATATATGTTTATTATTATTTTTAATAACGAGAGATAACCCATACAACAAAGGTTTTCTTGCATTCCTTCCTAGTTAGGAGCCACCATGTTCAGACAAACAACCCTATGAGAGAGGCTGGGCCAGGTGGCTGAGCTGCCCATGCTTGCTGGGCTACCACGGCCACTCTGCTCTGCTTGTCTTTCCAAATGCCAGAGGACTGAGTTACTTGCTGACAAGGACCTTGTGCCCACCTGCGCTGTGGTCCCTCTCCTCCTGCCTTGCCTTCTCCTGCTGCTCTTCACACGCTGGGCTAACGCCCAGCTCTTCAGGACTGTTCAGATGGCCATGCTTGCCTCTCTGAAATAATGCTGACTCTTTAGCCTACTTATCATTATGGCACTGTATTTTCAGCTGCAAAATTTGGGGAGACCAACCGTGATTTTTATCTTCCTGTTTTGGGGGGAAAAAATGTTACCCCATTGATAAAGGGAGGGCTTCCGTAAGAAGTCAAGGAGAATGTTACAGCTACTTGATGGGAATTTACCATGACAGCAAGCTCAAACAGATAGGCTGTAACAGTCAAAACAAAACATTTCAGCCAGCAGTGCTTGAAAATTTACAAATATTTTATTAGCTACAAAACCTGCCACTTACTGTGCCCAAAACACAATGGAAACACTGGAGACTATTTATTCCAATGCAACTTTTTTTATTGGAGTTACAGAACAGACTAATTTTTCCAGTTAAATATTACAAGAAGGAAAATATTATATCAGGCACAGAATCTTTTAAAAAAAACTTATTCCCTACATCATAGTAATACTGCTTCTTTTCATTCTGCCTTTAATATTAGAACTCATAACTGTTCTAACTGAGATACTACCCTCCTGAGTGAGTGTTAAAACAGTTTGGTCTCTTAACTTCATCTGTAAAATATGAAACGAACTGGAACTGTATCACTGAACACTAAGCAACCTTCCAGAAAGCTGCACAGCCTTTAGTTTAACCTCCGTGCCAGTCAGATCCCTGCATTCACATCTCACATACTTAAAATAGATAGTATATGCCATACTTACTAAAGAAAATTAAGGACTTGCAACTACAACTAATAAAATATTAATTCACAGTTTTTTTGGATATGACCAAAGAACAGAGGCTTCCGGAACATAATGCAACAATAAATGATAGAAATAGATATCTGAACTTGGTACGATTCATTTGCACGTGTGACCTGGGAATGAAATCAAATATAAGCATTCTGGAAGGAAATTAAAGACAGAATCAGTCTGAAGAATTTAAAAATAAGAGCAGGAAAGAATAAATGATATTTATTCTAGACTAAGGCAAGTAAATACTGTAGTGGAGAACCCAGAAATATTTTCGCAAAGGCAGAGAGGCAGACAGAAATCAGTAGTATTTAAAAAGGACTATAGCTAAGGCCAAGGATGTTTTTCACGTGTCTGGTCAGAACCAAACCAACGGGGCCTGCTGCAGAATTACTGGACATTCATCAGGCTGTTGTATTTGTGTCCTAACACGCTCTGCTCTTCGGCTGCCTCCTTTAGTTTGGGTGGTTTCCAGCATCGTCTCCTTCTCTGGCTTCTCTGGCAGAGTTGCCCTGTCTTGTTTAGAAGCAGGACTTCACAGATCAGGTTCTCTGGATTGAGTGCTGGCTCTTCAAAAAGTCCCACTAACTTACAAACACTTGTAACCTGGATTCAAGGTGAGGACAAAGCCAACAGTCAGCCGAGCCACTCTGAAAGTTCAGCACTTTTCTCCTTGCTGGTTTTCTCTTCCCTGCTATAAGCTACAAGGTTCACTCCTTCCTTTGTACTGATAGCTAGAGACCACCACACATCTGGTGAGCTGATTCAACTGCCTAACAGGCAGAAAACTAAATGAGGGGGTGATGCAGCAAACAATTCACAGAAATGTTGCCAGTCAGCGAGCTGAACTAGCTTAAGGTGGGGATCCAAACAGTGCCAGAGACAGTACAAAACAAGCAGCAGAAATACGGGGGGAGGACAAGAAAACTGTCATGCAGACCCTTCTCCTTTTACCACATCAAGGAGTTAAACTGGCTTGGCCATATCATATAACTTCACCCCAAAGAGCTTTCTGATTTACTGTTTACCTCTCTGAGGACATATGATATACAGGTTCATAAGGGGTTTTAAGGCAATATGATGACTTTTTACTTTAAATAACACTAAACAGATTTTTATAAGGTCAGGAGATAATTATGTGTCATTCTTGCCTGTTTTCCCTCACCATTCTGAGACATACTTTAAACCAAACTTCAAGGGAATGTGCATTCCCCTTGAACTCAAGCCTCCTCTGCCTTTCTCTTTTCTTATGCACAGACTTCTTACTTAGCTAATTCTTTGGTCAAGGAAGTCCTGTATATTCGCCAAGTAGAGACTTCCCCCCTGCCCCCCCATCCTTTTTCTCTTCACATTCCTGCT
>JAVJGI010000001.1:6835671-6932960 GCA_035590275.1 Ibycter americanus
CCAGAACAGACACCAGCTAAACCAAAAGTTTTCCGGCAATTATGATATTTTTGGACAGAACATACCCTTGTTGTTGGATTAATTATTATTCAGGTCATTTATTATTTTTATAATCATTCATGAGCAACTCTATTTCGGGGTTCACACCGAAACTGAATTTCTTTTTGGAATCTGTTTCTAGCTCAACCTGTCAAATATTTTCAACACATAATACTCAGGCTTTGGAGGTGAACAACTGACCCAGAACCACCATGCTGCCTAATGCTTTATAAGCCTTAGTTTCACCCGCCAGACATGACTGCAGCTGTTGCAACCGCTCCACTAAGTGCCTTTTCTGATGGCAATACAGCACAGTTTTGGCCAAAGTTTGCATCTCTGCTGTCAGTCACTTAATGCTACACCACCTATTTGGATGGCCTAAGACTATACACTCCCTTCCAGATTAATCTCCATTTTCTAAAAATTCTGTTCATTCAACAAATACACACTTGTGTGCTCTTGCTCAGTGTGTGCAGGTCTTGCTCCCTTACACTTTTTCTAAAATACTTAGCTACCACTTTTTCAACATGTTGAATAACAAAAGAATCAAAGACAAGGAGCTGATCCTTTGTTTGACTGTGGACCTACAAATTGACCAAGAGCAAATTTTTCATTTCTAGATGCATGTTTCCCATCTCAAGCTCACTCTACTCTTAATATAACATCACTGCATGCCCCAAAAACTCTTTAATAGCATTTTTCAAACCTCCATTCTAGATAAGTCTCTATTTATATGTAGTAATATAAATATGAAATAAATAAAAAAAGAAATAATGTGTTCATTCTACCAAATTTAGAGGTCAACAACCTATACGGGTTTTCAAAATCTCACACTTTTTTACTCATTTTACATTAAGTTGTCATCTTCTTGTATCCCCCATTTAGAAGAAAGTTGAGACTAAAATGCCTTAGCAAAACAGAATGAGAACGGAAGTTAAAGAAGGAAAAGATTTGCATTGAGTCATATAGTCTACCCTTGCAGATGTAGGATTGTTCCCTACAGAGCATTTTTAGTTAAAATGGAAAACTGCAACTTTCCAATCGAGTCCAAAAGGGAAATGTTCACGGGTTCTTACAGAGGAGCTTGAGCTGCATCAGTTTCCAACAGACATTACTCTATGTTCCAGAGAGGGTTATAAATAAAAACAAACTGCATTTCAAATGTTGGAGGAAAATGTGCAGGCCCATCAGGTGAAGCAGCTGCAGTGAATGCACCCTGAGCCAGCAGGGTGGATTTTAAGCTGCTGATGGCTAGATACGTAGCCCCGCACTGAAACCCCTTGCTGCTACCTACATCATAGAAGGGAGGATGGGAACATGGCTCGAACTCGTTCAGCCCAAGGCAGGTAGTGACGGCTGGGCAGTAGGGCATTTTTCCCCTTAGCAAGAGGTTCAAGATCTCTTCCTTTTCCATTCCATTCAAAACGTAGAAAATGATGATGAATTAAAACATCACTGTAAATGAATGTATTGGTTTTGGTTAATAAAACTTCATCGGCTCATTTTGAGAACTGGTGCTTCCACTTTGAACTAGTATATCGATTATCATCCGTTTGCCTGTCCAAAGGAAAAAAGTAATTTCAGCCCTCTGACACTGACTATTTTTATTCAGAAACAGATACAACTATACTTAGAAATACATCTTTTATCAGATGCTGTTTAAAGCTAGCCTTTCTTTGTAAAGAGTTTAGATTTCTGTGAACTGTGTTTCCCAGGGACAAAACTAAACTTTCCTTTGAAAGTCCCCTGAGTGGTTCCAGGGCCTGTCTCTGTCAGCTCCCTGCTCTGTGCACAGGGATGGAGGCACGACTGGGGAAATACTCTTAATTCCACACCGGCATTTCAGCAATATTGCCAGCATAGGCACCACACGAGCAAAGGCAGCTATGCAAGCTGTACCTACACTGAGCCTAAGCACGGTCTCGAACACTGCCATTGCAAGCTCTCCAAAACATACAGGGATGGGGCTGTTCTGAGAGGTACTTGCCTCAGGCGCAGACCGATAACCTTCATGGGGAAAGTCTGCTGAGAAGCAACGATAATAATTACAGCAAGAGAGATATACAGACATAGCCTTAGTTATTAGATCAATTGCGTTGTGGTGGTGTACCCCCTAAGCTTCTTTAACTCCTGTTATTCTCAAGGCTTTAATTAGCCCTGAGTGAAGCAACAGCCAGTTCCTGCGAAATTTCTTCCATCTGTGTGCTGCGTGTGCACAGACAGGAAAAATCTGGTCACGATGTTTCATTAGGATACAGATAACATAAAAGAATACTAGAATACATAAAGTAAGATTAGGAATAAAAATAGCATTGTGTCAGTGGAAGGGGTTTTATTCTTTATTCTCACTGTGGTAATGCTTGAAGTTCTTAGGGAGAATCAGAGTCTGCTCTACTCGGTGATTTACAAACACAGAGAAGGACCTGGACCCAACTGTAAAATTCTACAGTTCAATGAAAAACCCAGCAATTCTCTGTCATGGTTGAAATTTGTGTACTGTGTAATACTTCCACATCAGAACAGAACATATTGTTTTTCTTAAATCAAAACGAAAAGCATTAGCAATATAATTCACTTAAGGGCCAATGAGTTGATGTATACCCATATAATAGGCGAACTCACAGGAAATAATCTTAAATTGTACTGTTTCTTGAACCACCTAAAACTGTATTGCATGCTCTTTCTTAGAAGGGTCTTTTAAAAACGTTTCAGATTTTTGACATGATAATTCAGTGACAATTATTTAAGTACTGACATTCTACACATCTTACCTGGCAACTTCAGGAGTCCATTTCATGTATGTCTATAGATACATATTTATACCTTCTTTAAGCTGTCTCAAATAATGGCTGACCACAGTGCTTGCAGACTTTGCATAATTCTCTTCCCCCACTGTGTCAATCACTTGCTATTATTCTCTGATGCTTATCCTACGTATTCCCTTTATCACTCTTGATTTTTTTCAGACAACAATAAATATTTTGTATATGATTGTACAGTATACTTGATGTATAAAATCACATATCACTGCAGTTTAATTATATAGCAGAAATTGTGTTTATACTGATCATTTCAGCTTATGTATATAAAACATCTCCCTAAGGACTTGTGTACGTATCATAATACCAGTTCTTTCCTTTGGGTAAAATGAGCATCTAAAATACTGAGATACAAGAAGAACACAGCCATAGCTTAGGAAGTATAGTTTTGCAACTGAAGTGCAAAGTTTGGATTTAAGAGATGTAGGATCTCTGCCTGGTTGCAGAGAACTGCAGTGGGTTTTCCTGCCAATTACCCTAGTAGGAAATAAGATTGAAAGTTAAACAAATAATTCACTACAATAGTAAAATAAACTTTCAATATTTAATGAAAGCAATAAATAATAGATTGGAGCTGTCAACCTAAAACCTCAACAGTTTGAAAGGCAGGATAATACTTATTCAAACACACTCAACTGTGCACACAGGCTAAGTAGGGGCTTTTTGGTTTTTAAATACACCAAAAAATCTTCAGATTTTCTCTCCTCTATTCTGGAGTCCACTGTAGGCAGATGAAACTTATTATGGTTATCATTATGTTCTGAACTGGTCTAATTTGAAAATAATTTTGAAGTCAAGGTCTTATGATACTTTATGACCGCCTTTTCTCTTTCTCTGAAATTTTCTTGGATTGACTTAAAAGAGAACTGCACATATGGTCTACCGGATTAAACAGGGAGGTAGGAAGGCCAGATTATTACCAAAATAATTTATATTTCCTTTTGCATTGGCTATATATTACATGAGCTGTAAGCAAATGAGACTCTTCAAAATTTATAGTCAGCTATACTTTGGATTAAAGAACAGACTATGAAAAGAGATTTTAAATTAACCAGAGAATAGAAAGTATGACCAAAACCTGGAGATGAGGGGATGGAGATTAGAAAGATGTCGACATGCAACTAGAATGCAATTCTTCCTACAGCATATACTTCACCTATTGCACTTACTAAGTTAGGATTTCAAACTCTGTCAATTTGAAATTTGTAATGACATTATCAATAAAAAGATATGTTTTTCTTTAGCCTCTCTCTTAAAATAGACAGCAGGGAAGATAACTACTCACTGGTCGTCATGCTGTACTCTGGCACTTGAAGGCAACACCCCATCAAAAAGAAGCAGCACTGTTCATTTGATGATGTACTGATACCTCTTTAAGAAGTTTCTCGCTAAAACTCACTGGAAAGATCCTGTTAGTAGAACAGCCTATGATATATTCAATAAGTAGAACCATTTTAAAAGATGCATGTTCTGCAAAGCTGATCTTTCAAAAACAACCTATGGGGAATAAGGACATCTATACATAGGTGCTTTAAACAAAACAAACAAAAAAAAACCCCACAACCAAAAAAAGGAGGGACTTTCTATTTTTTTGCAATTTTCAATTATCTCTGAAAAATGAAGATTAAGAGCTAGTTACTTATAGGTAGGTCATTCCATAATTACCTACTAAATGACTTCTTGCACTTCCACCTTGTAATAGACAGTTTTGTCTGGCTGGAGACAAGGTGCCAGCTTGATGCAGTATTTCAGCTGCAGTGTTTTGAGAGATATTTAAAAGTTTATCCTAAGTAATTACTCTGATATATGTAAAGAAAAGCAACTGAAACTGGATCAGGGAAGGGTTTTCTTTCCTCAGTGGAAAGAAAACTTCAGGAAGTGCTTTTGTCAATCCCAGTAAGATTTTGACAATAACATGTAACCTCCACCCTTGACCCCGCAAGTCTGAACTGCATTTAATTGGTCTGTCTGCAAGGCTACGAAAAATTTCTTTCTGTGTACTGTAAAATAAAATGTATATATTTCATACAGCTGGAAAACAATATCTACTATTCAGAGCTGCTGGCAGCACAACAGAGCATTTTCCTTGTTAAACTCTCTGAAACCATCCCTTTTTTTCCAGCCCTGCTTTTAGGTGCACTGAAGAAGCCAAAAATATAAAAGTCAACAAGAGCAGAGTATAATCACTGGAAAACTCAAAGGATATAAATCATTCTTAGGAGAAGCACAACATTTAGTGGAAATCCTGAGAACCTTTCTGATTTGTTGGGTTGGCTTGTGGAGTTGGGGAAGGACCTATCAGAAAAAACACTGACCAACCTTACTAAAACGAGATCCTCATGTATGTCCCGACCATTTTTTTTCTTGACTTACAGATCTTCCTCAGTATCAAGCTACACCCCATAAATCCGCATGACTAACAGTGGACTTTTATGAGATAAACCTCAGCACTACTAAGAACCCAGTTTATTTTTAAAAAAACTAAGCTTTTTAATATATGATCAAATAAACATTCAAAAATGAGGTATTTATACAGGAAAAGACAGAAGCTTTCTAATCTCTAATACATATGTCTGTCAGTGTGAGTACTCATGGCAGTTTTAACATGTTCTCAAAATGTGGCCATTTTTATTGCTGGAAAATAGAACGGGTTAAGGCGTAGCTACACTGCAGAAAATTTGGCCAACAAATCTATGCCAAGAGACTCCCTCGTTGAGAGACAACATGCTGAAATAGCTACACTGGTCACATAAAAATATAAACACAGGTAACAACAGGACTTAATCCACTGCTGAGATATAGCTACCCAAGGCATTTTGCTGGCAACAAGAAATTAGCAATGAAGAGAGGGGGAGGACATGATCTTCCTAGTTTCCAGTTCATATACCCAAAACTAGCAAAATTTATAGCACAGGCTGAGCTTGAGCTGTGTAAAAACATAGCCACTGAAAACTTGGGAAAACATTGTCTGGTGAAAAGGAGGAAAATGGTTATTTAAAGGATGTACATACTGACAATGAATGTAGGCTTTTCATACAGATTCAACAATAAAATGTCTGATGTTGTAAACATCACCTTATATGACTGAAAAAAATAGCACTAATGTTTTGGCAGGCCTTTGCTAACTGACATCTATAGGCACAGACCTAGTCTCCCACCGCCTCCCAATACAACAAGCTCATGCTGCAGAGCGTCAGGCGGCAGCAGCACGCCTTGCCCACCGCCGCTTTGCTGGGGCACGTGCCACGCTACAACTTTCAGGGCTCCTACGTTACTACATCTACTAACTGCATGCTGGTAAGGCAGTCCCCTTTGGCCTTACTTTCCTCTTCAGCCTTTTTTGTTCCTCTTTTAATGAGGGATACTTTGAACAGCACAAGTCATAAAATCAAAGGTGATAGGAAGAGGACATCAAGAAAGCATTGTTTCTTTCTGACTCACTGTGTATCACCTCTGGAGCATAAAAAACTGTTCCTAAACTGACCTTCAGAATTTCCTCATTCCTTAACTTCAGCTTCTTCTAGGCCTCCTGAAACCAAGCGACAAAAACAGGTAGATTAGGGGTGTCCTACATGTATTTTCTACACGGAAGTGATGTACATGATGTGTAAATTAAATCTGGTTTTGTTCTTCCAAACACCTATAGATGCAGTGATAACTAACTGGAAAAAAGGGTAATTGAAAGTATGGGTATCTGCGGTTGTAACAAGCACGTTGTTCTTATGTTTTATCTTTCTTTTTCTGTTTTTCCTATAAACTCTTTAAGGCAGTGGATCTCCCACTATGTGCCTGGAACAGCTCTCACACATTTGCAGAGTTGGCCTTGTAGTGCTACTGTAATGAAGAAAAAAATACACCAATATTAACAGTAATATTAACGTTTAAATGTATTGTGAGAGCTCTTCACCTGCATGACAGTGATATAAATAATTCACCAAACACACCAGGAGCTTGCACGTGGCTTGCAAAACCTGTTCTGAAAGACTGATGAAGGAAGAAAAGTGATTAGTCACTAAGACTAGCCCAGAGAGCAGTCCAGCATGCAAGCGCTGCCAAGATGTAAGAACATTTTGAACCTTTAAAATTGCTCACAGTTTTAAAGATGCTAGCAGTAGAAGGCCGGGGCGGGGGCGGGCGGGAGCTACTCGGTGACCTGGACAACCTTCTGACACAGGTTTCCTTATTGTCTTTAACTTAAATACATAGAAATAAAACAGTAACAGTAAAGGTAAAACTACCAGGCTTATTTTTCTTTAATCCTGAGTAGAAAAGAACATTCCCTTAAGTATTGTTTTGAAAGGCAGTGAACAGGTACTAAAATCACCACCTCCTGTTTCTCCCCAGTTGTTGTTTGGTCCAGTGTTAAATGGTAAAGCACTAGTATTTATATGGTTTTATACCTGCAGGTATTGGTGTGAAATGAAGTCTTTTCTTTCAGACGTCTGTAACTGTATGATAGTTACACGATGCAGAAATATATGCTTCTGAACACTAATTAAAAACAAACCCTTAAAGTACATATTCCATTTGCTTTGGAACGTTAATTATAAAACCAGATGTTAGAGCCAGATGTCAAAGAATTATTTTTCATAAGCCACAGCTTATAGCCATGTAGCCTCCATTTATCATCTCAGACGGGAACACTTAATTTGACAGCAAACATTTTGGTTAATAGCCAGTTTCAACATTAGCACTTGTTTTTAAAATTTTATGTAAAGAGATGCGATAAAACTGTCTCTAATGAAAATGCTGTTATTTCAGTTCTGTACCTCAGCATTTACAAATCATGTCTATCTGTGCATAAACTGCAAATGTTTTATACATTTGTGAACATCTGTAGGAGTATGTCTCAAACAGGCATACGTCTTTATACACGCTAGCACATATAAAATATATCTACAGACAGATAGATGTTTCTGCCTAGAAGCAGTGCTTCTCTTTCAAGAAATTTATCTTAAGATAACTGAAAATAAAAGGTTTTTAAAGGTTTCTGTGTTTCTTGAACATTACAAATGTTTATCAGTTTCAGTGGATAGTTTTAGCCAAAAAATATTGCATCCTGTTAATTTGGCTACATGGCCTAAACAGAAATTTAGACCTAGAACTCTCAGGGCAGCCTATATTTAGCAACACAAATCCTGTCTTCATGTATGCTTCTTGCATTTCTAGGTAAAATCTATGCCAGATCTTCAGCTGCTGTTAAGCTGGCGCAGATCCATTGATTTCAACACTGTATTCAAGTTTCTTTCACATTTGACAGAAAAAAAATATCTATCTGCTCTGGAGCCAGAAATAGTGAGGAAGGCATTGATGATGGCATACCACACAAATCTCCCAACAGATATCAATCTGCCCCGATTCTAGCCCTGAAGGTGAACAGTCCCACTGCAAAACTTCCGTTGAAAATTGAATAATCACATCAAATTATGTGACAAATTTGTGAAAAGAGCAAATGCATTCTTATTTTGACTAAAGCCAGAATCTGATTCTCCAGATAGTGAGAAGAGACAAGTACACTATTTCAACTATAACATTTCAGGTTTGAATTATTTCATCCAGACAGCAAAACACATTTTTTGGCTGTGGATCACACATTCTCAAATCCAGAGGTTAATTTTAGAATAAAATCCTTAAGAAGAAAAATCAAGATGTTAATGCAGCCCTATCACAAACACATATTATATCGTGTTATCTATACTTGTGGAAAATTAAGGAATGGTTCTTTTCATTGTTCCTATTCACAAATCAAAGAATGTAACAAACTAATACATAAAGGGACTAAAGAGGAACACACAGTATTATGTATCAAATAACTCCTACGAATGGGAAATGGAGATGAATCATAACACACCTGTAATTCTTCAATGGGAGGCATGGCCAGATCACAGATTGTAACTGCTAATAAGAAAACCAGAGTCTCTTAACTGCAGATTAGCATAGGAATCAAGGCCAACATCCTTCCTTTCATGCTGACATAGAAGAAAGATACATGCCTGCTGTACTTTGCTGCTAAAAAGAGCTTCAGAACATTTCTAACAGAAAAGATGTGCATCTGAAATTTTTCTTCCTAGCCTTACCTACAGATAAGTATTCACAGATTCATTACGAAAGAAGTTCTGAGTAGAAAAAAATTACTTTTTCTAAAAAACTTGAAATAATAAATAAAATTAACAAAAAAATAAAGGGGTTAGGGGGAGGTGTGTGTGCAAGGAATATCAGCAGCTTCCCTGGTTTCCTGCTAGCTTTCTTAGTAAGCCAGAAATAGGAATTCCTAAGCTTCTTTCAGGTTCACAGCTCTAAGTCAGAATCACCACTTAGAGGACCTTGGAATTTTAATAGTCCAGGACTCTTGGGGTTGTCAGCCTAGGACACCTTTGCCATACAGCCTGCCTTGATGCTGGTAGCATTAGGTTTAAAAAGTCACAGATCACTGTAGAGAGGCTAAAGGACATAAGCATTCTGACTGGGGCAACAAACATTTGCGTTAACTCTTCCACAAAGCTCACAGGCAGAAACGCAGAAGCCCTGGCACTAACCCTGCTCAGAGCCTTCCAGATTCTGAACTGATAAAGATGGAAGCATTTAGACTTCTGTTGGAAAATTAATGTTTTCATTGTTTTTATGATGGTTTCAGACTTCTTTTCCATGATTGTTTTTCTTGGAGACTGGAAATTCCACCTTTCTTAACTGGTGGTACGTCAGTCTTACGAGTGCTGGGCAGTATGCAAGCAAAACAAAATTGAACATATTATTTGAGAAAGTAGATCAGAACTTGCTCTTGACTTTTCTTTCCCATTCCAGAACAAAACGAATATTGAAACATCAGAGCTATTCAGACCCTGAAAATTCTGATTTCAATACCCTGAAGTAGTTAAGTCGACACTTGCCTAAAAGGCAAGTCTCAGTTCCTTTCTTGATTTTGAATACTTGTGTCCAAATACAATGTAAAATGACATTCAGTCCTGAATTTTCAATACATACAAAATAAGGTTCTGACACAGGAAAATGCCTGTATACAATAAATTTAACTTTTGGCTTCAGTTGTTATGGTCTGGCAAAAGGCTTTCAGTGCTCTTATAACTACTAATGTTACAGGAGCAGTGCATTGCAATTTAATTAACATGTTAACAAATGCATTCCGAATGTAGAGGCAGTAAGAAAGTAATATTCTACCTTTTCATATATATTGTGCATGTTGAACAGCTCTAACATTCAGATCATTAGCCACAAGAAGTCGTTTTTCCAGTCACTGACATCCATGTTTTTACTTCAGCAGCCATAACACTCCTAATGTCTAAATGAGTTTGCTTTCCCAGTGTCTGGGAAATGGTTTTGCTAATCTCAGTCTACAAACTCATTACCAAACTGAATTCCAGCATCTTTTCTAGTGTCTAGCCAGAATATCAAGTTTCAGGCACCTTTCACTACTCCTTATTTATGTAATTCTTTATTAAACCTGCATTTTACAGCCATTTTTTACAACTTGGGCATATTAAGTTACAAGGTTCTGGATAATTGGAACAGATTCAGCAACAGCTCCAGAGGTACCAAAGATTTGGGATGGAAGTGTAAAATAATTTACAGAGCAGTGATATACACAATGCTGGCAGCAGAACAATTTGATGTTGATGCAATTCATGAGGCTGCTGCTGTGTGCTTTCCATTTTACACAGGAAGGTATGTTACATTCCTTCCCATCTCATGTTAGTCCAGGAATTTATTTCTAAAGAATAGCTGTTTCAAGAGTAATATCAAGTTACCACAGCAAGATGACCAGCACAGCAGCTAAATAACCAGTATTTATGAAGTACTGCAGACGTTTGAAACACTGTGCAGACATTAACTCACTAAACCTTCACCAACCTTCCCAATGCAGGCAGGCAGAAGGGAATACGGTACAAGTGCAGCCATGTGGCAGCCAAAGGAGCGCATCAGGTACAAGAAAACAGGGACAGACTCTTCTTGCAGGACAAGGAAGAAGAAGAGGACAACGGACCCCAGCTGCAAGAGGACAAAGGGAAAATTACTGCTAGGCACCAGGGGAAAAATCCACCACTTACAGAAAGGATGGTCACACTGGAAAAGCTGCTTTGCTGTGAAATCTGCGTTCTTGGAGGCATTCAAGACTCACTTGGAAAAGGCCCTAGCAACCTCAACTGACCTCTAAGTTGTCTTTAACAGCACAGTCAGCTCCGTTTTGACTGGGCTTGGACCACGCAGGTTCCTGTGGTCCCTTTCAGCCTAAATTATTCGATGATTTGGTCTCACATTCCATCGGACAGTCAGGGTTACACAATTTGGAAGGAGATAAGGGAAGTCTCTGCTGTGGAAAGCGGAGCCACCTTTACTGTAGCAGGCAACAGAAGCGGGGCATCAAGCTGAGCAAGGCAGAAGCAGTTTCATTCAGCAGCACAACCAAAATTCTTTTTTCTTTTTAATGTTTGCTTTATCCTCTACTGCCCTAAAGACAGCACGCACTAAAATCACAAATATCATCACTCTAATTTTGTTGTCTCAAGCAGTGTTTTCTGGAAAATGCTACAATGTGCTGAGCTTTTAATGGACTTCTGAAGGGCAATCAGCTCCCCGCAAACTGAAAAAAGGCCACAGCTGGAGGTATGCCTGATCCAGGAAGCCTGTCATATTCTATCCTAAATTCATCACACTGGATACAGTATTAATAAAAGTTGCCAACTTTTGAAAACAGACTTTCGCCAATCAAATATTTCTCCTGTGCAACAGCTTTAAGCTGGCAAGTTCATTTTCTTTTTACCCCTTCAAATTCTCATTTTGACGTAAGTTTTTTAAAAATTTCAAATTACCTACTGAAAGACTAAAAAAAGTGAAAGTATCCTAAAGAACACAATCTACAACATTGCAATTGATTTCAATTTTAGTCCCACCGTACAATTAACAATTCCAGTCAAGCATTCTCCCTACAATTCTCAGGAAAGCAAAAATTGCATTTAAACTGTAAAAAAGTTTTAATCAACTAATCTTACTCACTAGACTAATCTTAATAAACTAAGTAGTCAAGGTTTCTATCACACCAATGTCTATTTAAGTGTCATGAAGAAGAAGAATTCCTAAATGTTTAAATATGGAAATAAACACACCACTTTTTTCTCATCCTTCCCAGATTCCAGAAGAAATTGCACCATTAATTTCAAGATACTTCAGGTTGTTCCATTTTGGTTCTAACAGCGTCTCATGAGTTAGCTGTGTGTTTGTTCAAGAGTAACTTACAGAAAGAAAATTAAATCAAATACAGTAATACAAACTGATAAGCTGTAGAGTGAAAAAAAAATATTCATAAATTCTCACTTACACACAGAGATGGAATTCAGAAAATTATTACCACTTCTAATTTTCAGAAGCAAACAGCTGGCATGTAAAGTTGTTAGTAAGTGACCAAAAGTCTATGCAGATCTGTTATTTAAATTCATTTCAGCCTGAAATGGGCTCTTGGAATGAAGCGAGCACATAATTAATTGATTTATATACTCTAATTTATTTCTTTCAGTTAGAACATACACATTTCACACAGTGCTGAAAGACCTGGCAGTAAAATTAACTGTGAAACGCCTGATGTTTCTTTCTTGAATATTTTATCATCATTCTTTTTATTACTGTTTTTTTCTAGTGGATACATGAAATATGCAGAAGTTCCTGTTGTTGTAAGACAGATATATAAACAGAAGAATTTAGCTTTTCCCTGACTCCATTGCAAAGAAAAATAGAACAAAATTTCACCTATCGTCAGAGTTATACATGGTTGTATTTTTTCAAAACTACATTTACTACAGACTACGTATGTGAGAATTCAGGTCAAATAACATTCTGCTCAGCCATTTTTCTTTCTGCCACACACACCTCCTTTATTTTCTCCTGCCGCTTCCCAAGCTTTCTTGACACTTGGAGCAGCATCACTAAGGGGCTGGAGGGAATATCCCAGACTGAAACATGCTCTATCACAGAAATTGGCACTGACCTGAAACCACTTCATGAAAAACATATAACCTGCATTTTAAAACAATCTGATTTCAAAAGCAAACATAATTAGCAGGCTGCTTAACACCCGATGCTGGATAAAATACTTACTCAAACCATTAATATTTTAAATACCAAACCTTAGTAGAGGTATATTTGTATACTGCATACATAACATAACCAGCTCTCTACATTACATCAGAAAACAAACTCACTAAAAGTTATTTCCTAACATTCCAAGTTGAATAACAAAAAAATCTGAAGAATTTTGGTTTCTTCATACTAGGAGGGCTCATTTTGCATTAATATCACTCTAATTACCTTTTACTTAATTTTTACCATGAAGATGCTTTTTTAAAACCACACAAATTGTCAGCAATTTGCCTGTGCCATATTTTTCTTCTACTGTGAAGTAAAAAAAAAATCTCTGACACAGACGTTTTCCAAAGCAACAGGAAACCATAATCATCCAATGTAAAGCCAAGTGAAATCAACAGAGTGAAGTGAAGAATGACCAACTCCCAGTGAGTAAAGTTTTGCTATGGCATATTATCAGTACCAAGCTATTCAACTTCAATGGAGTAAATCCCAATTTGTGTCAATGTAATTGAGAACAGATACTGGCTTGTCTGAGTCTCCCTGACTTTACAATTCCATTGGCTCAAATGGCATTACTTTGTGAGACTTTTTTAGAGTTAAGCTATTTATGGATTAATTGCTAAATTTATTAATTTTATTAATAATAATTTAATTATTAATTAATTACTAATTTATTACTAAAACTCTACTACTTTTATTTGTTGTTCACTAGGTCACTGTTAACAAATTATCTGAAGTAATACAGTTGTAAAGGGGGTGGGGGGCGGGGTTTATCTTCCTAAAAGCAAGTTTTCAAAATTCCACAGACTTAAGAGCAAAACCTTCAGATTTTTTTCTTCCATTCTTACCTTTGTAGGTTTGGGTGAATAAAATCTGCATTGTATGTAATCTCAAGTGTACTTCAGTCCTGCTTTCATTGTGCTAGTACTTGGAAAAACGTGTCTACATTTTGAAGCTTATAAAACAAAAGGTGGTGGTATACATTATTCACGATGTAACCCTGCTTCAAGGCTGGTCTTACTATCTGTCTGAAGGCTAGAGAGTAAACAAACATTTTAAATTGCAATCCAGCTGTAAATGTAAGTCTTTCTTGGTGCAGGCTGCCAGAGCAGTTTTTGCCCTGCACATACATATGTATGAATGTCCATAAAACTCAAAAGGAAAAGCACTGGAAACAACACAGGGAAGATTCAACATGCCTAGAGAGAATCACATAAAACTTTTTTTAACATCTTGAAAGTTCAGAAGTCCTACAAAATTAGAAGTACCCCTTTTGGTTTCTCCACAATCCTTGTTTCACATTAATTTTAAAGATAAGAGTCTAAATTAGAGTCTAAGCGTTAATTTGAATTTCAAGAAATAGAAAAGCCCTCTCAGGTTAGAAGATGCAGACCCTGGTATGAACAGCTCCAGAAGGTTCCCATATCCCTCTGTGACCTATGGTGACCGAACACAAAATCTGAGGTAGAGTGCCCTATACCACAGGCCAGAAGAGACAATCAAACCACCTAGTCTAACCTCCTTATACCACCGATCCCGAATTTCACCCAGATACACAAACAATGAATTTCAGCATCTTGTTACTAATAATAGGGAAGATAGTGTATTGTGTGCAATGCCGGACACTGCCAGCAAAAGAAGAAAGCTGATTAGCTAAACAGGGAATGAAAAGCTTTATCTTTCAGGAAGAATACAATCCTGAATAAATACTTAAGATCGGTTCAGAGGCTTTGTTTGAGATTGTAGGTAATAATCTGATTTTCCTTTAAGGAGACTGACCCAAGGAATATGCCAGATTTATCATAGCACAGCTCTTAATTGATTTATTATTTTTTTAAAAAATCAAGTTAAGTGGATTATTAGAATTGACTAAAGACTGTATTAGGACTGGTTAGTATGAGTTAACAATTGTTTAATGATTTTAATAAAATGTATTAGAACTGTGCTTAAACATTTAGATCTACAGGTTTTTGTTTTGCACAAAGAACAGAAAAAGCAAGTAAAATCCTGTCTTAACAAAACACATATAAAGCTCCCAGGCAGACCTCAACCAAAGCAAACACCCAGACCCAGCATAGCGTGCCCCCAGCTTTAAGAGGCTGAAGGCACAGCTTTCCCATCCTGGACCCTGCCGGTCCCACGACATTCACAATTCAGATGTCCCAAAGGAGCGAAATGAGGCAGTTGAAGCTGCCAGTAACCTGTCCTCTCCCAGTCTCTGACAATATCTTTTATGAATTGCAGCCTCACATTATAATGGTTCTGAGCAGACATGTCATTAACCATGACCTTTTCCAAAATTTCATAGCAACCATAGAAAACCAGACTAATTTTTCCTTCAGCACTGGGCTTTCATCACATACCAGTGACCTGTTCTTGACTTCCCTACACAGTCCAGTTATGCCTCCCTGAACATCAAGGGACCCACACGCCTTCTGTTGTGGTTGCATTTCAAATGCTGGCATGAAGAGCATGCCGGGAGCTGCTGGCTGAGAGGGGCTTGGAAGCAAACATGGAGCGAGCTGGAGGAAGTGAGCTGGGCTCACGCATGACTTTTCCGCACACTTTTACAAAAGTTTTAGGCCAGCCTAGACAGTATGGGAACTCCCAGATGACAGATGATCCATTTTTATTATCCTCACATTTCGATTGCAAATACAGTTCATATTGAACTTTTTTGGGGGAAAAAAACCCAACACACTCAAACCCAAACAAGATGTAGCACGTTTCAGAATACTCTTTTTTCACAATAATATTATTATTATAGAAGGAACTAATATAAAAAGTACCCAGGGTGACATCTGCATTAATATATACATGCAGCACCTACGGAATTACTCTTTAATTAAAGCAAGAACCTTTATGCAATTTGTACAGAGTGAGGTAAAGGACATTTTTCCTGCCTGTATAAGCTTTGGTACACCAGTTTCCTCCCTAAAGAGCACATAACAGCTACGTTTAAGTAAATCAGGTCAACATGTCCTCTTTTATTTTATGTTAAGGTAAACTAGCCTTCCTGTCCCACTGCAGTCTAATTTTTCTTTATAGCTATTTAAAACCTATTATAGGTTAACATTAACATTCAGACTGCTTCCTGCACTGTCTGATTTTGCTAGATGATAAACTTAATAGCATTTAGTGACAGACAGCAACTGAGAAGTTGGGGGAAGGGAGAATTTCATCTCCAACAGCAGCCTACTACATTTATAGCAGTTTAATAACAACATCAATAAAAACGCAGATCTACTGTAAAATGCCTGTGGTGGCAATTACTCTAGTTTGTTTACTTTGGCTACAGCCACCAGAGAGCAGGATCTATCCTGCTTACCAAGCACCACCTCTTCTTTTCCAGTCGTTCACACCCCACGTCTGGACAGGGAGAAGAATAACTTGGGGTGGGGCTCAGGAAAGGTATACAGGTCAGATATCATGATGCACCTGGCACGGACCACATTTCTTTAGCACACAGACATTCATTCCACTGTTGTGGCAGGATGCATTAGTACTAGTATTCAATGACCCACACACAAAATATAACCTTGGAAAAGACATTACCTCACAAGAAAAAAATCTTGCACTGTATTCATTTTTTCAAGTTTGAATAAAGCCTGTTTTGGTTAAATGAGAGTATCAGTATTTTTGAAACCCAAATCTGATGCATATGTCACTCAACTGTCTCTGAGGTTCTATCAGTGGATCTTTAAAATCTTTCTGCTGGTAAGAGGTAGCAAAAGTCACTAGAGAGACTACAATGATTTGTCAAGATCTGTACTAAGGAGTAGTTTTGTTCTCAGTAGTGTGGGCTTCTAGAGACAGCAACTCTGCAGTTGTGCTCTGGGTTGCTTTAGAAATATCTTTGTTACCCAGAGGCAATACTTACGTTATAAAAGACCATGTAAGCTAATGTTACAACACTCAATTTCTAAATACATTTACACTTAGCTGATACCTGACTCTTGTATTTCAGGGAAAAATAAAAAAGACATGGAAAGGGAAACCTTTCTGTTAACCTTGACAACTGAAAAAATGCCTGTCTTCAGTTCTTGGGCTTTCCCTTTTGTAAGCTGTGATCCTTCAATCATGCAAAAAGAACATTGGGCTGTTTGGACAGAGCCTAGAAGGATCAAGCTGGGGTGTTGCAACAAGCCATTTGTTATTAGGTGCAAAGGAACTTTAAAGAATACTTCAGGGAACACCAGCCTAACCAAAAAATCCCATTTAGACAGGTTTGATCTATAGCCATGCTTCCTATCGTTTCATGCTTTGGGTCTTAATAACAGCAACAACAAAGTCTTGTTTTGCAAAAACTTGTCACATTTATGACTGCGTTTCACCACTACGCAAGCCCAACTGGCTACGCCAGTATTTTTTCACTGCATATGCCTACTACATGTGTAAACCCCATGTCCACGCTCCTGTCTGATGCTATGCTAAATATGAATGTATGACATTATTTTGATTTCAATACCATTTCTACAGGACAGATACCATATTTCAGAAGGAATCCTTAAGTCATATGAAGACAGCAAGTTTAGAACTTTTCATGTAATTTCTTCCTTACTAGAAATATTTTTAATAACGATGGCCAGAATATTTTGTATTCATGAAGTTTTCGTAAAGTGCAACTTGCATTCTACATTAGAAATTCAAGCTGGTTAGCCCTGTTTCTCTTGGAAGGCTGGAAGCCGCTTGAGGATTACCTGATGGTGACAAGCAGTAAGTGAGCAAAACCTGATTATTTGAAAGAGGGATGAATTTTATTTTATGTTTCTTTAAGTTAGAGAGTGCTTTGGGAACATATGATATAATATGATACAATTGAAGAATATAAATGGTGCTAAGATGATCCAAGCTGGCTGTGGGCCTTCCTGTCCTCAGGTCTATTTGGTATAGGCTAAAATGCATGGAATAAAGTGAAGAAGCTTCAACACTATAAGAAATTATGGACTCTGGGATTTGCTCTAGCTGACAGTTTCCATATGGACAGGGAAAAACAGGACAATTTAAAAAATGGCTACGTGCCACCTTGGCCAGATTTAGCTGCTTTGCTTGTGCATGTAAGGAGGTGTCACAGAAGCCACTCCTATCTCCTTGCCAAAGCATCCAGCCAGCCAGGTATCAATCTGTACTCACTAATGGACCAGCACAAAGTGGCCCAATCCTTTAATATTTGATCTTCTTCCTCCAAATTCAAACAGCTAACAGCTGTTTGTATAGATTGTCCTATACCTCCCTGTGAAACAAACAAACAAAAGACGTCCTGCAGCTGTTTCAAAGTTTCCAGAAAGATCTCCAGCAAAATAAATTCCCAACGAAATTCCAGATACCTGTTTATCTTTGCAACATATCCTGCACATTTTTTCCATCCCAAAGTACAAGACCTCAAGGTGGGCCCATGAAATGCAAAGGGTGGAAAGCTGGGAAGCCCTGTGAAGAGACATATGTTAGGCTGTATGTTTAGCAGAGCTCCTTTGAGCACACAGCTAGCTGTACAGCTCGTCCAACTACAACATATCTAGTTCTTCTACACCCCATGACATGAGAAAAGAATTAAATGCACACATAACAGCAGGAAAGGAGGCAGAAGTCAACTGTGCAAGTTTCATTCTCAACATGTGAGCTCAAAAGGTCTGTTTACAGGGAATACCAGCAGCCTAAGGGTCAGGAAAATCTACGTAATCAGCAAAGACAGGTACCACATATGCCCCTCCTGCTTCCTACCCTCAACGCACATGTCAGTTCCAGAATACAGTGGCATCCCAGAAGACTGCAGACACTTAGGAGTATGGCTGGCACTGCTGCCTCTCTGATAACCCCTTGGGAAAAGGTATGGCTTAGTGTAAACTAGAGAAAACCTAGAGAACCTAGTCTAAATCAGGATCTAGATGAGTCCCCAGCCAGCCCAAAAACACAGAGCGGCACAAATGTGCTGTAAAAGCACCTTTCCACGCTATCTCCCTTGAACTCAGCAAGAACTAAGTCCCAGACCTCACAGCTGGAAGAAAATATGGTTGGTTGGCAAAGGAAGACTTAAAGTCACATTGCAAGAATGCTGAGCCACAGCCGAGTGCAATACCTTAAGCAGGCATGCAGGTGGCATGTAGAGAAACTACATAAAATGGCCACCACGGCAGAAGCACACTATCTGCCAGCTAACGCGAGATGACTGAATGTTGGCCAAACACGTAGCCACAGATGGTTTTACTGACTGCAACAAGCAGCCAGCATCAGCCGAGATAGTCTGGCAGGGGAAACCTGGACGGAGGACAAGGTAAAAATGGGGCAAATATTCTACTCCTTCTCAAAATAAGTTGCTGTTTTCTTTTCAAAGTTTCAGACTCTTTGGATCTAATTAAATTTGAAGAAAGAAATGAGAAGCAAGCAAAATTCTTGGACAAAGGGCTAGTTTCTTCAGCTCTACTGGGACTGCAAGCAATGCATGAAAGACAGTGTCAGGTGCTAAAGTGAAACAGTGTGTACTTTAACAGCAACAAGTACAAACAAGAGAGAGGATGTAACTATTTTAGGAATGTAATTGTTTTGTAGAAAACACACCAACCTCAGTATTTTTCTAATCTTGTTCTTTAATGCTCAGTGCTTGGTGCCATACAAATTCCTCCAATCCAGAGGAACCAAAGATTTCATCTGATAGTATAAATATTTGTTCTGTGCAAATTTTCAGAGTTCTTAATGTTTATATAAACATTGCTTACTCAACACTGGTCCTGTGAAGAATTAGGGACCCATGCCCTCAACTACCCTGAGCAGGCCATCTGCAACACACCTCACAGCAGAGCAGAGGAGCTTCTGGAAGCCAATAGTTAACTACCACCTCCAAACCTTGGCAGTAGCCTTCCAGAGGCTCGACATGGAGAGACCAACCGACTGTTACCGGTCTTTAACTGAAGAGACCAATTCATCCGTACAGTAAAATAAGCAGACCATTTTACATTTACAGAATTCATGCCCATCCAGGGAACGACAGATATACAGCACCAGTTCCTCCAGGCAAACCTCTTAACTGACTGTTAGTCTGCAAGTTATTTAACAAATCACGAGAGCCAAAACAATATCTTCCTTCAGAAATAAACTTACTAAAGATCTATAGTGCATGTCTTTCATATTCATGTTAAACAAATAAAAAGATACTTTACCACAGCTTTGCCATGGTTTCTGGCAAGAACTAATGCAAAACCATTAAAGGCTTTTTCAAGTTTCCCCTCAAAACTTGCCTGGAATTAATTCTGCTTATCCATACAGTCATTACGCCACCCACTACCATGCTCAACTGCCATGCACAGACTTCAGTAACTTTTTACTGGCAATAGCAACAGAAAGATGCAAAGCTAGGTTCTTCTGTGAATGGTTCAAATTACTTCCACCTATGTCATGTCAAGCACGAACTGAGAAATTCACTTCTCCCAAGAGGAAAACTGGGACCTGGAGTCTGCATTTTAACAGCAAGAATGGAACAGGGAAAATGAGTAAAAAAGGTTGTGACACCCAGAAACAGTGACATTTAATTTGGAAAAAGATGTTGTGTGAAAGCTAAGACAGAGAGACATACTTCGTAACCCATAGCACTTGGTGCACCCAGGACATGGTAACAGACACATGAAAGTATTTTTGATCTTCAGCAGTAGGTAAACTACTATGATGGTTCTGTCTTGTCAGAAACAAGCCTATGTATCTCAGTCCCACTACAATAAGCTCTGAATTTCCTGAGGAACACAGCTTTGAAAGGCCTCTATACATGAAGACTGACATAACAGGTTTTCCTACAGTATTACCAAATACTGCTTGCATATTCACTTGCCCAGGTACAAATGCTGAACCAAACACAGAGGTCACAAACGAGCCAGATCATCAGATATAACACATACCTTACTACTGAATATAATTACACATAATTTGGCAAAGTGTTATCCGGAAACAGGTAAGATCTGCTGAAATGAATAAGTAAGTATCTGTGGGCAACAGCATAGTATTTTTCAAATTTTTCAAGAAGCCATTAAAAAAAATAATAAAAAAAAACAACCCACAACACAACCAACCAACCAAAAAAACCCAAACCCCAAACACAACCACCTCACCCACCCTCCCCAAAACCCCCCAAACAAAAAAACAGTGCCAATCAAAGCATAGCCTCATGCCCTTTCCAACGATAGTTTTATAACAATTCCAGAGTATGCATTTCAAGAGTTTGATAGAAAAATGTTACGTGTGTAAAACGTAAAGATACAGTCTTTTCTTTGCCTCATACTGCCTTTTTCAAGTGTCCTTCATGACATTCAAGGGTCATAACTTGCCTGCTAAGATAGGCTGGTGTGGGCTACCACTTAAAGTTGCTACTATACCAAGTCTGTAAAAAAATAAAAATGAAAAAAAATATCACTGTCATACATCTCTATATCTCATTTTTGCCATGCCTTTTCATGTATTGACTGATGTCAATACATAATCCATTGATGATAAAGGATTCACTGTCTTCTGGTACAAGTGGCACTAGGCTTCCTCTAAATTCATAAAGCACACTAGATCAATTATTCCTTTCATATTTTTGGTTTCAGCTCTCTCCTGGGAGAAGTGTCCTGCATCAGTTCATTCTTGTGTCAAATCTTGAGTAACACTAGACTCTTACAAACATAGCATACTATCTTGGTATCAACTCATATAGTTGTATGCTCACATCACAGCACAAGAAAAAACACAGATCTCTAATCGATACCCATTAAAGCACAGCGTAAAATGTGGAAGTCTCCTGTAACAAAGAATTCTCTGCTGAGTTCTCAAGCAAGGAATTCTCACACCTTCTTCTACACTGCACTTAGGAACTACGTAGAACCAGTTCTGAGGTCTAGGTAATTCAACACACAAGCACTGTTGGAGAAAAAGAATGCACACAAATCAGAAAAGTAGATCTGTGTTAAACAGCTTAAAAACATATAGTAGCTGTGCCCTGATCATCTATATAACTGATTGCTATTCCAAGAAGTAGAAAAGGACTACTCACTGGAAGAAAAATGTCTTTAAAAGTTGTTTTATAAAGCAACTATTCTGACAAGACAAGCCATTATATTTACTTATTGATAGCACAGAAGTAAAACTAGCATGGTATTTGACAATTCAAGAATAATCATATAATGTCAGGACATGTCATGAAGTCTCCTCTAAACTCTGACAGCAGCCAACAGCAGTCACACGGAGAAGAGAATGAGACAGAAGGAGAGAGTGGTACCTCCTTGATACCTTCCTAGCCCCAGCAATCCGCAATTCTCAGACTTCCTGAACTTCATGTAATTCTGTTTCTAATAGCTCCGAGTACGATTTCTTTCATGGTTGCTTTATTGAAGCCATGTAAACTTCTGGCATCCATATAAGCTGCAGACTTTAGATTTCTCACTGTGTGGAGAAATACCTAATTTGGTTTGTTTTAAATCTGCTGCCCGTTAATTTCATTTGATCTTGTAAAAGCCTGCCTGGGGAGAAGAACATCAGTGGAATTTTTGTGGAACCTGCATAAGAATTAAAGGAGATAACTGCACATCTTTGGCTGTTAATAGGGGCTCCTGCAAATAAAACTCAACTTTCTCAGGTTATTTAACTGGTTCAGAACTCTGCCTCCACCGATAATAGTTAAAGAACTTTATTTTCTAATGTCATTTAGTGGTCCACATGAAAACACTTCTGTCCTTTTCCAAGTTTAAACTGTTAATCTACAGATTTTAAAAAACGACCAAAAGCATAATTGTCACTTTCATTGACCACCTCAATAGAGATACTTACAGCCGTGTGGATCTAGGTGATCAGTTATTCAAAATTCCTCAATTAGAATCAATATACAACTTTGGAAAGTCACTGGTAGCGACTTCAACAGTCCTCTGATAATAGTTGGGAAAATGTAACATCTCACAACCTAAGTGATTCAAACAGCTACTCACCTTAGCTAAGCTTTAAGACAAAGAAAGCAGCCTTCAAAATCAGAGTTCGGAAAGAGCCCTAAAATTAGGCTAGATGTAATATGTTAATAAAAATCCTCTTCCTGTTCCATTGATTTTATTTGCTAGCTTTCTGTATCTGTTATATGATCTCTGTCACTGTGGTCACTTACAAATCTTAATAAAATTCAGTTCAATTTTTTTCCCAAAGGAAACTCCTGTTTGTTTGCAAGCAAGGAATGTCTGCAAGTGAACTGAAGTTAATAGCTGGGGCAGGGGGTCTTTACTGAACAGCAAGCAAAGGATGCCACCTTCTCCTTAAGCACAGACTGCCAGAAGAGGGGCCCTTGGGAGGCCATCTCTGGAGGCTGCTGTGTCCCAGCGCTGCCCACTGACCTCTGGAGCCCCAGCTGCTGAGCATAACCCAACAGCTAGGACACACTCTGGACACGATGACAGTTTCTGTATTTTGTTACAAGGTTAGTCATTTCTCCATCTTCATTTTGTGGGAAACTGGGGGGGGGGCGCGGGCCGAGGAGAAAATTGTTTAGTCCAGTTCAACCAGAAATGCACACTGCATAAATTCTGGATGTTGGCCAGCTCTCAGTTTTATTTAAAATATTGCAGTAGCCTCCTCCCCTTTCCTGCTGTAAGATGAGAGCGGACCAGCATCAGATGGCCTTTCAGGCACACAGTGATTTACCCAGTTACAAACCGGGACATCTGAACATGCTGTCCCAAGTGCCATAACAGCCCACTTACAGTAAGACCATTTTCCCTGTCTGCTCTGAGCCATTTAAGATATCGCCATTTGATACAGTATTACACTTAAAGGAGAATAGAGTAGATTTCTAGAGCTGTAACATTTTCCTAGAAGAAGCAGACTTTTAAGAGCCACTGGCATCACAGGTGTGAACCATAATTAAGTGCCTTGCAGCTCTGAAAGGCCTCCTCAGATTTCACCTGTTGTATACTCCCTTATCACCTGGACTTCATTCTCTGCTAGATTTTGGATAAGTATTTAAAGAATAGAAGGCATAAAAATGCTCCCTCCCTCCTCCTCCAATAGTTGGGGGTTTTTTTAACCCTGTCTCCCCTCAAACAAGTCAAGAAATCTAGTAATGTTCTGCTGTAAATACCTAAAGTCTTTTAGTTCTTCTTACACACTACCTTTCCAACATGGTCTTGCAATATAGGTATGTTAGTGCTGTTTTACAAACCCGTCTCTTATAAATCACCTGAAAATGAAGAGAAATTTAAATGTGAAGTATGTCTACTTTTGGTGAAAATAAATTGGATTTGTATGTGGTACAAGAGGCACAGGTGAAAGCTAACACCAGCGTATTACAGTATTTAGTAGTTGAGCAGTTTTTCAACAATTCCATTAAAAATTGTTACTAAGGCTTGGCATGGAACTAAGTAAAAGTAATAACATTTTACTTACAAAACTGCTTTAAGGTTTGAAGAATCTAAATGTTGTAAAGAAAAACTAGTAAAAAAGGCTCCAAAATACCAAATAAAGTCAGCATAAAGGACATCAACAAAAAAACAAATCAGTCCCCATCCCCATAAAAGCACAACGGAGATTTGCTCAGCTCTCCCATTATCTTGGCTATTTCTAAAGAACACAAGTGTACAAATGAGATTATTACTTGATAATTTTAATACAATACCAATGCTCAGTGGAAGCCTTATTGATCACTTTCCAGAAGTGGTCTATAACTTGTCTCACATATTTGCACAAATCCTGGTGCAGTGTTCACTTTGCAGTAAGCTCAGTCTACATGCAAACTTCTTGTCCCCTGGAAGCAGCACCGTCTAAACAATCCCTTCAAATTAGGGACAACGTAGCAGCAGCTTTGGGTATTGCTCTATTTCCACTCAAGCAATTGTCTCAGGACACAAATAATAACTATGAAGACCTTGTCTGAAGACAACAAAAAGCAAAATGTAACATTATATGTAACAGTGCCACCTGCTGCCCACTAATAAAGAAGTGATCTTCCTTATTTTCTGATGTTAAAAGTTCTCCAGGTCCAGTTGTCTCAGTTTTATCCTTCGGAAGTTGTGAACCCCTCTAGAAGGGACTCACCAGCAAAGCGAGAAAGAATAAACTGCAGCGATGGCTGGGTCAGCAACTACAGAAATGGTTTCTATTCCCAGCCTTAGATTTCCAGTGAAAAAAGGACACTCCAACGGCTCCAAGCAAAACAGCTCTCAGCTTAGCTAACTACAGCACTCAGACTTTGCTTAGAGGATCATACTAAGAAAGCAGCAAAACATCATCCCAGTTATAATTTGCTCTTTTGTCAAGAGATGTTACAGAAAACATGTAAGGTACACTTCAAAGTGCTTCTTAGATGAAAAATTACCCCTTTTTGGAGCATGCTCTAGATACTATGATGATGAATTTCATACCATATCATTTACTAGTCAAAACAAGTATTCATTACCAAAATTCCTGCACAATTACCTTAGCTCACAAAATTCAAGATGTTTTATGCTTTCATACACCATCAGTGACAACAGCCAGATAATGAAAACCATCTTCCAGCTCCCCACTGACTGTTGTTTCATGTGAACCATAAATAAAGAATATTAAATGGAAAGAAAACAACTCAAGATACTATAAACTTAAGAGAAACCTGCAGGGGTAGTGAGGGTAATATCTATTGTTTTGACTACAAAATCTATTAAACATCATATTGTGTACAAACATGGAAACAGACATTAAATTAAATAAAATTAAAAAAAACTCAAACCACTTGGTGTTGGTTTTCTTTTTCTAAAGGAAGTTTTGCTTCACAAAACTGTGCAAGATGTGTGATTTCTCATCTATTTCATAGGGTTAGCTTTGAGCTTTTCTATTAATTAGTTTCTTTGCTTTCTGTAACTCTTCTGTAATTTTCTCAAAGAAAGAGTTAGTTCTCTGACATAATGACTTCAAAAAAGTTTGCAGCCACTCAGTACACTCCACAGCAAGTACAGACATGGTTGTCTATTTTCTTTGATCCATTTCTGCATTCAGAAAAAATGTACACTGAAGGCTTTCAAAGTTGCACCTGAGTCAAAGCATGATTGCTTAGTCAAGTATCTGAAGGCACATTACAGTCACATAAGGTACACAGCTATTTAAAAAATTCTAAAAGTAATTATTATGTGGAATATTCCTGATACATTCATTTGATCTTCCTTTAAGGTGATCAGTTCAAATGTAAGTTGCCTCAAAATTGCAATGCACAGATTGTATGCTATAAAGTTTAGCTTTGGGTATTTCTGAAAAACCTCTGAAATACTGAGAATTTTATTTGATTTTAAAATAGTTTCACACTACATCCAGACTGAACTACTTAACTAACCACAAAAGGCAAGAGGTATAAAGCAATGGAGAACTTTAATATCACCTATGGGCCCAAGAAACAGAAATGCAGGACAGCATCTGGAACAATGGCAATCTTCAAACTATGTGAACATGGGGTTTGGATAAACCCCTTATAGCAAGTGAAGGTAGATGAAAATGATGGATCTAAAACCAGTTCATAAACTGAACTTTCTCAAAATTTGACATTCAGAGGTGTAGTCCAGCCACATACACTTTTTAAATTCAGTAATCTACAATAAAAAGATGATTTTACACTAAGAAAAACTACTCTTCATGACAAAAACAATTATTTCGTCATTTACATTGGAGACGTGCATCACCATATTCTTCGGCTATGGCTGCCCGCCTTTTACCTCTCCTAATGCTTGTCCTCAATGGATTTCCACAAAACTTCCCCTCCCACCATCACCACCACACACACACACAGAGAACCCAGTTGTCCCCTAGTAAATATATATGAACAGATATTTAAACAACATCACGAAAGAGTCCAGTCCACGTGGACTGCTGTGACAGTACTGCGGCTCTTGTTTCCTGTTTTCTCACTTCCATGTGAAGTTTAATATGATGATGGTTTCCATTTTTAGAGAGCACTTTTCTGAACTACTATTCAGATCTGAATCATCTGTAAATAAAGATGCCTTTAGCTTGGCATCAGCTATTTTCTCTGCAGCATTAGACTTTGTTCTTGCCCTAATGACTTCTCAGTCATAATTTTCCCCAGATTCTGATAATACTAAATTTAGATCACAACAGATATTTTTTATTATATTCTCTGGCATCTTTGCACCACAACCATTGCCTTATATTAGCTGCAATGAGTGCCATTCCTCTATTCCCATAGCTGTTTTCCAATAGTGCTCTAACATTTAATTATGTGAGCTAATACATAGAAAAAAAAATATTTTTTCAGATGCTCGTATGTTTATATAGCCATATTGTTAAAAAGACTTCCCCTCCTTTCAATTACTTTTTTTTTTTTAAGTAACGGAAAACAATTTTTTATTGTGCATTTTCATACAAGGTTACAAACTTAATACAACAGATCTGGAAAATCAGGAAAAAAACTCCTAAAATTTACAAGACCTTAGGCCAAAAGTCTAGAAATCTTAAAAACTTTAATAATGTAAGATCTTTAAAAATAAATGTAAACAGATATCAAGAAAACTTAGAACTCACCTGATATTCTCTTCTCACAGTGACTGCAGTGAGAACTTAAAACTAATTTGTCAGAGGTAGATGGTCTCAGGAAATGAGCAGACAGCCCAAGATTATTTTTTTTACCCTGAAGAGATGAAAAATTGATTTAAAAGGTCCATCTTTTAAATACAGGAGATAAGAGGGAATGGTCATGTACTGGCCAAGGTAGGAAATTACCATAAAGCTGGTTAGAATGCTTCAAACGTAGGTAAATCTGAAACATTTAAATTATTAGCAAAACAAAATTAAACATTTAGATTTTCCTTCAGCTGTTCTACTACAAGTTTTTTCTATTAGACTCCTCAACAGACACAAGGCGGATGCAAGACCCATCCCACAAGTGCTGACACAAAGTTACATGCCTTTTCCTGCTTCATACCCTGGCTGGGTTTCTGTTGCACAGAACGGGCACTACACACAGCAAGCTCCAGTCCTGTCCCAGATTACACAAATGCAGAACCCATGTTCATGCACCCACTAGAAAAAGCACCTGCCTCACACATTAGACAAAACTGAAATCGTAGCAGCAGCATCTGGCCCTGTTTGCTTTTTAATGATTTATATGTGTAATATTTTTGCAATGCTAATGCTAGATTTTCCACATGTTCTTTTATTAGCAACATCAAAGCTGACTTCCTATATGTTTCCTATAAATGCTTTGTTCAGTTCATGTTCTTGGCTTTTTTCTTTGTCTTGTGTTGTTCTCCTGACCGTAAGGCAAAGCAAAAGTTACTCAAAGGGAGCAATAAAAAAACTGGGATTTTTTTTTAAATCTGGGTATCTTGAAAATAGTATAGAAATAAAAAAAAACTTCAGAAAACAAAAAAACTCCACATGCAAATGAAGTGACCCTCAAGAGTCTTGTCCTGTATTAAATGACCAACAAGTTATCAAAAGCTTGACCAAAACATTATTTCTATCTTCTGCAATTAAGTCAGATGCAAAGTGCACTTAAGCCAAAGGTTCTTTTTAATATCATTCAAAAGCACTGAATTAGACTATAAGTAATATCCTGCTTTGACTTGTTCTCGTTTTGTATTGTTTTGTAGATTCAGGCTGTTCAGCAATAACAGTTCTTTGATAATCACAGTTGTCCTTTTCCTCTTTTAGGAATGACTGCTTTTCAGTCTCTCCCTCTTAGTTTCATTGTACTATGCCCCCAGCCAGTCCACTTGCCTTATCTCCTTACTCTCACTAACTTCACCGATTTTACCAGTTAGTGTGACCAGGTTTATTTTATGGTCTGTCGACCAATTTACTTTAGAAAACAGATGAAACTATCTTCAGACTACTCGTGGATCAGTAATTCTGTTCGTCACAAGCTGACCCTTCCTTTCTTAAAACCTTTCCTTTCTATTACAGCTATCATCTCATTAACTGAACAGCTCTTTAAAAATTATCAGCTACAAGACAGTTAACTTAGCAAAACTCCCAAACCACTCATAAACATTAACATTTAAACATTCTATTTCTGCTAAACCTCTGAGAAAGCTGGTGTTAGTAGTAATCTTAAGTCTTTTTTCAGTTTTAAGACAGGAAGAGTAGCACAAGGTAATACAACAAACAATCCATCTGAGTAGGAGGAGAAGAAAAAAAGCCAGGGCCCTCTCAAATTTTGCAATGATTATACTTTGTGAATCTACACTGAACTAGCTGTGTGGGCAGCCCCTGCAGAGAGCAATGAAAGAACAGCACCTTCAGACAGCGATTCATTCCAACCCTGTAACATAGCTATGATGCTCTTGGAAGGTTATATTCAGGTAAGATGCATCCTCCTCTTTGTTGTGTTCTCATTGTTGGCAGTCAATAGTGTCATGTGTGGCACTGTATAGTTACTCTTTGAAATCTAGCCTACAGTAGTAAAAGATACTAATCATGTAACCCAGCCTAATAACCCATCCTTGTCTGCAAAGCATTTCCTTTTCCCTACAAACATGCCATAATCAGCACAATGGCTGCATGTTCACTCCGTTTCTAAGTAAATGTTTTATTCCAGTAATTCTCAGCCCATGGAAACACAAGTGTTTCAGAACACAACTCAATGGCTTGATAGACACAATAAATCTTTCTCTGTCTTTTCTTTTGCCAGTATTCTCATCAGTATGTTTTTGATCAGACCTAACTTACAGCACTTTTATGATTTTTTTTCCTGAACTGGTTTATTTCCGCTGTAATTAAGCTTTTTTCCTTGTTGAGGTTCTAAGACTCCCACCATTCAGTAAAATTGATGGTATCCACGCTTCTTCAGATGATATTGATCTCTAGGATTTCCATTTTCCAGATATTTTTTTACCAAATTGCTACCTAATCAGGCTGTTATTATATCCAACTAAATATTTTCTTTAAAGGGAGCCACTTCAACAAAAAGCATTGGCAGGTACTTTACAATTTTTGTATTTTTGTCTGTATTCTGTGCTATGTTAGTCAAAATAATAAAACAATGACTCCCTTATAGCAGCAGAACTGAGGTGTCTACAAAGGCAAAAGTTTAGAAACATTCTCATAAGAGTTTTCATTTTTTGGCAACCAGTCTGTTTCACACTGGGCCTGACTTATATGAGATGTCAAGACACTCAGAAAGTTGCAGGAGGAGGTTATTGTTTAATAGGCATCCAAACAACATCCTCAAGATTTGAACATAAAAACCATGATAAAATTTTGTATCTTGGTCCCTCCTCAAGGTCTATGGACCCATGCAGGGGCTAGAGTCATGAGCAAGCACAGAGAAGGAATATTTTAGGATATCAGTAAAGGGTCCTGGTCATTTCCCTAAGTCTCATTCCATAAACTTCTACTGCAGAAGAGGACAATTTGTCTAATGATCATATCCTCTAAACAGACTGATCTCTTAAAGGATATATCAGCTGAACCTGGGCTATAGACATAAGAGCAAAGGCAACCTCACAAAAACAAAAGATGTATCTTTCCCTTCTGATGAGTTCTGCTTTTGCCCTCACACCCCAAGAGCAATATTTACATCAAACACAGTTTTCCTCAGACAATGTTTTCAATAAACACTTTACCTACGATTGAAAGAAATACTTAACCCATCGTATCTTCCATCATTCTAGGTTCATCCTTTTGAAAGCCCTGTTAGAGACCTCACTAGATTTCAACGCAAATAAACCTGGTAGACAAGCAGCATGTTGTCAGGCCTTACTACGTAATTTGTAAGACTTCAGGTACCAGAGCACGTTCTCTGAGGTGTTCAGCAGCTAAAGTTTTCAACTGGTGGTATTACAGCTAGCAAAATAATATTGAACAGAACAACCACTCCAGATAATTTTTCAAGTTACATTTATTGCTGTACCTTTGTGTTCTAATGTTTAGAACGTGCTGTGATCACCAGTTACCAGTTTCTGAAAATCAGGCAGTTATCGGTTATCAGCAGCCCAGCATCACTCACTCTGCACCTGTATTCCTTCCTAAACATACTAGAGTAAAAGAAGTTACTTTTCAGCTTGGTCTAACCAGACAATTTATTCAGACTTCAAAAAAATTATGTTACTCTAAACCAACATCAAATGCTGTTAAGGTGGGAGGCTGAAGAACAAAGACTTCAGGCTCACCAAGTCCTCCTGGGTCTTACAGGGTGTGATCATCACTGATAACCTGCAAAACAGAAGCCTACTTCAACTACATCAGCTCTTCATGTTATTACTGTCTATGGGGCTAAAACCTACTGGTAGACCCAATGAAGTAATTGCCTCTCTGAAGATTGTTCAAGCTTAGCTTTGAGTACAGAAAGGTGAAGGATTAGAACTTGTCATCTGCAACTGTGACGTTTTCCAGTGCAGCACAAACCCCTGGGGCCAGGAGTTCTGCCTCAGACCCAGCCTCTTCTCAAATACCTGCCACAGCTGCCCACCACAATCCTGACTCTTCACCTGCTTCAGCAACTAGACATGACTGCTTTCCTGCCCAGATCCTGCCACGCTCCCATATCACTTTCCTTCTCATGCTCTCACGCATTCTTTTTCCTTCAATACCTTTTGCTACATTACCTTTAGCCACACTGTTTTGGGCCTTCAGGGAGCCCTTCAGTCAGAACAGAATTTACCAGTTTTGTGAATGTTAATCAAGAAAAAACCCGACCCTGGAATATTTGCACAGGATAGGACCTGCTCTACAGCATTAAGGTCTAAGAACTTTCTTCTGACTCCTGCAACAGTTCAAATCAAGATGCACAGTCTTTTTGTTACCAAACAACTACCTCTCTGGAATCTGCGTCTTAACCATGAACACACATGGGAAAAAGCCTGAATTCCAGTGTTTTCCCAATTACCTGCAATTATTAATTACAGATCAGCTTTTGAGCTTCAGCCTTGCCACGAGCTACAGATGAGTCTTCACCTGACTCTGGCTGAGGAGCTGAGAGCAGAGCTGGGTGGGAGGCAGCTAAAATGGCTGCTGCCTTGCTCGTCTCTCAGCCTGAGAGAGTGGCACAGTCCTCTGATGCTTTCTGGCAAGTGTCATGTCAGACAGCTTAAAAACTCTACTTAAAAGCTTTATTTAGTTCTACTTTTACTACCTTAAAACTGGCACAACCTTTTATTAACCTGGTGTGATATTTACAAGACTGTTCTAGCAGATTAGTTAACAGTATGGAGGTACGTTACAGCAATATTTTCCCAAGTATTTATTATTTTACGCCTTAAGGCTATAATTCCAGTTTTATTATTAAGAGTTATTCCCCTTCAAAATAATAATAAATAAAAAAATCACAATTTGTATATTGCTGTTTAAGTTGTTCCAACACTTAAACCACAGAGTTGAATTGGAAGACAAATGTAATAGTAATAAAGCTGACTCCTTCACACAGAGAAACATGATCTATGGGATAACATGAATTAGAAGCGATCCATTGTGTGGGAAGAGGAGATGTATTTTAAATTAAGACTGCCCTCAAGTTTCTGCATCCAAAGCTTCTTTTACATCGTGTGAACAGGAAGCTGTTATCTTGTTTGAACCACTTGCAGACACTTGAAACAGCTTTCTAGTCACCTAGCGAAGCTCAGCCTGGTGTCACACAAAAGGGCAGGGCTCCCTGCTCTAACCCAAGCATACAGGACATGGATCCCGCGAGCCCTGGCAGAGGGGCTCAGACCCATGCTCAAGCCCTCAGCCTCACAGGTTATAAGAAGATTCCCTAACCACGAGCCCATGGGCTTTTACAGCAGTTTCTTCTCCAGCCGCACTTTCACTTTTACATCCCTAAGTAAATGACCAGGAACTCAAATTTGTGTTTACCAAATCCCAAAACTGGACCATAGTGTCAGATTCTGGATTTAACCAGGAACAGTACCCTGGCACCAAGAAACTTTTCCAGCTGTAAGTTTCACTGAAACTGGTACACTTCCATCAAAAGTTTAATTTTTGACAAATTGGTAGATTTTGACATTAATGTGACTTTGTCAGAAAAATTCTGAATAAGCTTGAGCTCTAATTCTGAGTAATAACAGCCAAACTTTCCAAAAGACCACAAGGATTCCTCTGCTTAATCAACTGTTAATTGCTACTTATAAGGAACAATACACGTTTAAAATCAAGAACTTGATGGAAATATTGGAACAGTGTAAATTACGCTGACACACCTCAAAATTATGAGATCTAGACAATGATTTCAACACGGGGATAAGAAAGACTAGATTAAATCAACAGAGACTAAACTGAGACAGGAGAAAAATTGAAAGAAACATTTTCAGTGGCACAGACACCTGAATATTTTGTAGGGATGCTAATTCTCTGTGTCCACAAAAAATAAAATCACAAATGCTTAATATATAATTTTTAACTGTTTTCAGATATCTCAGGAGAGGAGAAAACATCAAGGGTAATGTGACAAAGCTGCAATCTAAAATAAGAAGTTTTCATGGCTTAGAGAGCCACGAAAGATGGGCAAATGCTAGATAATAGTTTGGTTAATTGAAAGAGCTCATTAAGTATTCATTTTGCTAATCATGAACTCCCTGATCTCTACTAAATTATAAGGGGCAGCATACAAATGTCTGTGCTATACCATACATGACTAATAGTAGAATCCTAAAGCAATCTTCAGGCACCCCAATGGGGCCCAATTTTTATGGGTACTGCACACCACACATTAGTTGCCCCCTGAGGTGTACGCTCTCAGCTACGGTAAACCCCTGTTCATGATTTTACCTACTGTATTTCCCAGGATCAAAACCTCATCTATTGCAGACCTTGATACTCTCCCCCTAGTACGTCATCAAGAATGTCTTGTATTTTCCTCCGAAACACCTCAGGTGCCAAACACAACCTCAATGGCAGTTTGAGGAAACCGTCTCAGAGGGGATGTTGAATGTGCGCAAACATGTGCTCTGTTTTTGTAAGGGCACCAGCCAGATCCCTGCTGATGCATCAAGTGCGGGAAAGTATTTGGCACCAGCCTCTAGCCCCAGAATTTATCCCCTCGTAGGTAGTGGAAAACCATTCCATTTTTAGTTATTCCATTATATTGGGCCCATACACAAATGAAGCATTCTGTCTGTCTTGTTGTACAAAGACCGGTAAGTCTATCCACTTGGCTGGTGCTTCTAGGTATGGCGAGACCCAAAGGCCTGAACCTTTCCTGCTTATATTGTAGCCCCTATTTAAATTAAGCAGTATTTGCCTATGAAAATGCATCTCAGGACAGGTGGGGGTCTTTATTTCAGCTGCAGACCCTGATCGTTGCTCTGTGAATAAGCCCAGCCGGCTCCCTGCGGCTCCTCAGCAGCCTCCTGCAGTTGCAGTGAATTTCAGCTGTGGGGGTGTTTTCGTGTCCGTTCTGTAACTTAAGGCTCATCTCTCATTTTACACTTAAAAATCTTTATTATTTGGGAATCACTCAGAGCCGAAGTACGTGACAAAAGTTTAGGCAACTAGTTTTATGCAACAGAGCCCTTACTACTACAGTAATTTCAACTCGTGTAAGTGACGCTTTCTGAAAGGCACAGTTCGTCTCACGGAGAAACCCAGTGACAGCAGGCACGGAGACTCCCGGCCTTAGCCCTTGGACCAAAGAGCACGGACAACTTACTGGACTGCACGGTGGCTCTCACAATGGAAACCAAAATGTGGGGGAGAAAGGATGGCAAGTGCCTGAATTTTGTCTTGATGTGGAAGCAGAATAAAGTGATGGGAGCTGGGAAGTACACTGAGTTCATTAATGTAAAAGATGAGTAGGAAGTTTGTTCTAATTGATTGTTGGGGGGACAACACGGCACACGACAGTCAAGCCCCATGAAATGTGTGAAACTGAAGGAAGAAAAAAAACAGAACCAAAGACACCAGAGCGTTCCGTGAGGGAAGTCATGAAGCCCTCAAGGCAGAAAAAGAAGGAAAAGTACTGACTGAAAGAATGATTTTCTTGCAAAAGAGGGAGGCAAGAGCAGAGTTCAGTCAAAGCTAACAGGAAAGACTAAGAGTGCTCAGACAGGTTTAAGAGCCAGAGAGGTTAAAGGAAGAAAAGGAAAGGTGCCATGGCCAGACCTCACTGTTCAATTCCAGCTTTAACACTCACGTTGGTACCTTTGGTAGCACTGTCACTTATATTTCACTCATGCCTAAAGGCCCCAGCCACCCTGAAGCCCTTCTGCACTCATCTAATACATTTCAGAAAAATGTTTATATATTTGTATTTTAAAACTTGAATCTAATTACACTAAACTTGTTTTATTTAACTAATTTCCAGTAAAACCAAAATATATTTGTCTCAATACATTGGGGTTTTTCCTAAGTGCTGAGAATCTTCCAGCATTCAGACATCTCTATAATGAGCTTTAATAAAAGATTAAAAGGCTACTTCATAAATGCTTGGAACAAACATAAGCAGAGAAGAGAAAGTTTCCTTTCTCTTGTAAACAACACAGAAAAGCATGAGGCCTTCCAAATAATAAAAGAATGTTTATGGCCTCCCTTCTTCCCACAACAATCTTCATGCTCAGTAAGAAAAACTTCAGCTCATCACGGGCACATTTCTCTTCAGTATCTCATGCTGCAAAGCCACAGAAACACGGAAGTACTGACTTGCTAGGGGCCTTCTAACAGAAAGGTTGAAACAACTGTTTTGGATAACACAGAATCAAGATTTAGGATATGTGGTAATAACACTGTGATGTAAGTAACAAAGTGCATAAGAATTAGGAAACCAAAAATCTGCCCTTGCTCAGCTCCCTCCAAGTCACACAGCAGCGAGGAAGAACATCTTTCACTCGCACAGAATGAGCCGCCCCAGAAGGCACAACCCTGAGCAGGTTTCCATTAAAAAAAATAATAACAGGATGAAAAAACACGAAGAGTGGAAGCATCTCCCTTCTTTCCAGACATCATCTAGATTTACAGTGCACAGAATGGCCATCACTGGTTCTTAGCAGCAGAATAGCAGAAATCTTCTGATTAAAGATGAAAACTGAAAGAGGTACCTTTCCTTCACTTACCCGCTACACAGCGAAGAGGATCACATGCTCACAGTCAAGCTTTTCCCCATCTCCACACAAAACACAGGTCACTGGTAGCATTCAAAGAAAAACAAATTATCATGAACTAGGTCAGATGATAACAAAGAAAAAGGGGGAATTAAATATCTCCCATCTTTAATCTTAATTCTTCCTAAAAATTGAGACACATTAACAAGCAGATCATAATTTTGACAAAATTATTTTAAATTATCTTCCCATGCTTACACAGGGTAACCCTGGGCATGCCTGAAGTACAGATAATGATTTAAGGTCTGCAGTCAACTGAGGAGGCCTTACTACATGCATGCACTAGGAAGACTAGAATAAGTTACATCTTCCGCTCCAGCACCCTTAACCTTTGTAGTGTATCTCTACCCAAGGAGTACGATACAGAGTGGTAAAATTATCTGCGATTCATTACCACACTACGGTTTTCACTCCTGTTTGTCCCATCAGCATCATCCTTCTGCTCGCAGGATATGATGTGCATGCTCATTTTCACTGATAGAAATTAAGCTCTAACAAGGAAACAAGGACAGAACAAGCGACCTTTTCATTAAGACACAGTTTCATGAGTAAATGCATGGATCTATGGAAAAATGCAGCCTTCCTTCACAGTGGATGTGGCTAGGCAGCTGTACTGCAATTTTGATTGTCTTTCTCTTACTTCATCTAGTACACCCCATACCACCCCCGATTAAATTGCATCCAATGACATTTAAAAAAAAAAAAAAATCAGTTGCCAAACCACCCCTTTTCTCACTTCCATTTCTGTGTACAAGGTCTTATCACCACATTTAAATGAAACTATTCAGTCACAGTCTGAGGAACAAACCACGGTAGTGTTTTCCCCCGTTTTCAGCTAGCGTAGCTAGCAACTTTATTAAGCAGATTCTAATGTATTTTATAGATTAAAAATTTCAATAGAACAACTGACATCAAGGAATAGAAATATAATATGGATAAGGTTTGGCTTCTGCTGTATTTTAGATTAAAATATCACCATGTCTATGTCATTCAAACGTGACTAGCACTCTTTAGGTTGGAAACAAGTTTCCCTAGGAATAGCCAATGACAGAGGGGAAAAAATGAACCCTGGCCAACAAAAAATTGGCTTTCTTAAGAACTATTAATAAGAAATCTGATGAGAAGGGCATTTGTCTGCCCAACTGGGTAAATATGAAATATTTCCACCATTAATTTTTTTTTCATACAGTAAATCACTAAAACATAAACCACTATCAGAAAAATACTCAGAAGCCAACACATCTATGGTCCAAAATTAGTTGGTAAAAATAACCTAACCACTATACCCCTTACAAATATGTTTATGTGCTAGTTCAAAACTATTTTTAAAATGCTCCAGAAAGGCAAACAGCCATACAAACAGTTTGTTGCATGAAGTGCCAACTGAAACAAGCATGTAATAACGTTGTGAAATTACATTATCTGACACATTTAAAAAGCTTATTCAGGTGCTTATTTAAAACCATAAAACCTGTAGGGAAATAAAGACAGGATGACATTTCAGTCAGCTTACCATAACATTTTTCTAGTGAAATTGCATAGCAACATTAATGCTGAAAAAAAATGTCAGCAGTAAAAACAAATGCCAATAAGCTAAATGCTTCTGTGGAAAAAAAATAATGCAGCTACTAATAAGGTAACATCAGCACATTACAAAAGCATGACAGTCTTAAAAGCAGTTTACAGCATCAAATATATGCATTCAAAATATCATAAAGCATTTTAACTGCACTCTAAAATGAAAAAACAAGGCAGTTTATACCACATGCTGTGTGAAATCTGCGTCTCAGATTGTTCTGCCAATACATAAAATTTGGAGGAAACCACCAAACTTTTCATTATTCTGTGAACAAGCAGACAACAGGAATATCTCAGTGTCAGAGCTTTTCATAGACGATACAAATATTCCTCAACATATCTTAACTTACTCATCAATTGACACAGTGGAATGAGACACACCATTCTGTGTCCAGTGTGATTTCTGGTCTGGAAAACAAGCTAGAAAGCAAGAATTGGTTGCTAAAAAAAAAAAAATCCTGTTCCTACCTAACTGAAATTCTTCGGTTTCAGAAGTATGGTGACAAAGTACCCCTTTCTCCATGATCATTTGCAAGTTAATTCAGATCAGCCTACACATGGAAAGGGATACTTAAAGCAAGATCAGGCAGGTGATCAGAGGGAGAAGCCTCTAGGAGTATGCTGTGCAAATTTAAATGAAAAAAAAAGTTATGATTCTTAATATTACAAGAGGAACAGAAAAGACAGTGCTATTCAAAATGCATAAAGTACCAAATCATAAAGTTTTAGTCGTCTGTTTTCCATAGCTTAGTAACAGTCATTCATATATTCTTTTCACACCCAAAAGTGCCACTGAAGTTACACCAGAAGGATTGTCAGATCAAGATCTAGATGCTAAATGATTCACAGTTGGAAAAATACAAGTAGAATAAGCACTTAACCAGCTAAAATTTTATTCTTCCATACTCTCTCAAACACGCAACACGCTTTTCCAAAACTTCTCAAACCATTCTTTACCCATTATACTGTTTCCCAGGAGAAGCATCTGTTGCCTTGACTAAAAAAAAAAAAAAAAAATAAGACTGCAAAGAAACCAGAGAGAGATGAAAGTTAACCATCTTTGATGGTTACATCTCTGGACACGTATGAATAGCAATATGATCTCCTTGATGCAGTCATTCTCTATGGAGAGAGAATGGTCTCTATGGTCTTCAATAATCACCTTTAGTTCATTTTTATATCTCACTTGTATTATGTTTCAGCAGCCTGCTCCTTAAACTCAGCACAAAAGGATTAGCACCACTTATGTGGAACTCACAGCAGTACTAATGTCTCAGGTTGCAAGTTGCCTAGCTCTAAAGGAAACTCTTTACCTGAAAAATAGCACATCTCTGAACATATAATCATAATGTTTTCACTTACACTATTCCTTCAAGAGGCACATGATACAAGCGTACTAGAGAAAAGCAATTTCATATATTGTTATAAACACCTGTTTGTTCTTAATCAAGAGTTTCCAACATTTTCCATTTAGAGCAAAACAGTACTTTACTTGTTAACAACAAAGGAAACTGGGTAGGAAGTATTTTCTTTTCATTCTATAGATCGATTGTTACAAGCAACGGTGCATAAAGCACAGGACTAGATGATGAATTCTAACTCTTGCAAACTGAGTATATTTAGAGAAAAAAACCAGCAGAAACGAATTTTCCTCACTCTATTACATGCAGAAAAAAACCAAACATGAGCTGCTCACTAGAGTTTAGTAAGACTTTACCTTTACAACAAAATCAGCTTCAGAAATTCCTGACCACATCTGTTCACTTCCAGCCACACGCTGCAGTTCGTTATGTGCCACTTTAGACTGACAACACTTGCCCTGAAACTAACATTCTGAATAAGGGGACAGAAGGAATATTTAACTTGGTTAACAGCACAGGCCCACCGAGCAGCTGAAGAGGCACATCTGATGAGATGGCAAACTGGAATTGCACAGGAATGGAAACGTGGCTGAGGGTAAAGGGAGGGAAAGGCAACTCTCAAACCAGTGTCATGACTACAGTGACTGTCCTACTTCACTGACAAGCCGTAAGAACAGCAGCCTCCAAAAACTGACTTTCATAAAAAGTGATTCTTCCTGCAGCGGATGAATTACACAAGGGAAGTGCACACACACCTCTGTAAGGGACTGTGTTACTGGGTACTTAACAGCATGGTCGCCCTGAGCCTGCTGACTGAAGAAAGTCTATTTGTGCTACTGCAAACCCTAAACAAACCGAAACACTAAAAAAAAAAATAGAAGCGGAAGTCCATCTTTGCATGACTTTATTAATGTAAGTCATGTGCTAAATCACTTTCTTCAAGTGGCATTTGTGGAATAGCTTGAACAGAACACCATTCAGCAACAAACTAAAACAGCTAACGCTTGAAAGCCCACAAGTCAGTTTGAATCCCATCTGGATCTAAATCTGTCCCCACGGAAAGCAGTGGACAACAGACTGAACCAAAACGATCTTCAGATCAAAACAGAGGAGTTAGCCAGCACTCATCCAAAAACATTGCCTTGCTTTGGCCATGATACAGTAGAGATTACTTGAGATAGGAATGAGGAGAACAGAGGAAAGAGGATATCTGAACAAAAAATAAAGGGAAAAAAAGAAAGACATTCCTGCTGTGGAGGAATATAGAGAAGAATTTACCTTTGGACATAAACAGTGAAGATCAAATAAGTAATTGCAGTAGTTATACTATTAGACAAAACCACAAATGTCTCATACAGATAGCAGAACTAAGCCCCAAATACTCTGTAATCCTCCCAAGGACCTAAAGATCTTAATTACAATACATCTGAAATGATATGCAACCCCTAGAGAAAAAGTCACACCTCTTAATGGAAAAAACTACTTTGCTCCCTGCCAACCCTCATGACATCAGTGCTAAAGTGAACAAGTACCAGCCTGTGCCACTTCTCCTTGGCTGCCATTTGTGCTCTCACACTCCCTCAGATCGAAGTGATGACATGAAGACTAAATCTGAGTTATGGGGCAATTCAGCAAGAATACCAGGTTCTCTGAAAAAAATGCGTAATGTGGCAAGTAGATCCTGATTTTTTTCAAGCCCCCATCTCAAGCTCACTAGTTTTGGTTAAGCTTAACTCCAATAAATCAAACTCTGAAAATGAAGAAATTTTAAAAAAAGCTCCAAAGGATTCTCATTTAATATTATTTTTCTAAAGTGAACATTCAACACGTCTTCAGAAGGACAACAGAGAGTTTAAATGCTATACAAAAATCATACTTTGTGAAAACACTTAATGCTCAGTAGTGTGTTACTTACTTTTGTACCTTTCAGAAGAAGTCAATATGAATGTCATGATCCGCCATCTCAAAATCTGCTCTCACTACTAATAAATCTCTGAACAGCCGTGACCATTCTCTATTCAAGGGAACTTTAGCAAACAGACTGTAGAATTCTATAAAAAAATCAAATAAAATATTAATTGTAAATTTAAGAAGGTTCTTAGTTAAAAGAGAACAGATGTATAGCTAAATGGAATTACAGATCCAGTACTGCCAAAAATTCCTTACCTCTCATCCGTTTCTCTACCCACATGAAAACGTATCATGTTTGCAGAGGGGAAAAAATTACAGATATTATCAGACCTTTTCTTTTTTTCTTTTTTTCTTTTTTTCTTTTTTTTTTTTCAAACTTGGAAAGGAGTGCAAGCCTGCATCTATATTATTGTTTCGGCTTGTAGATGTATCATGGTTTGCAAGTGAATCCCCATATCATCCACACTTGCATACTTTGGTTCATTTCTTTAGAGCACTTTTGGTGAGCTTGAGCGAAGTACCACACATACACCCAACACAACCAGGGACACAAGGGTACAAACCAGACACTTGTTCTTTGGGAAGCTTCAGACCACAAGAAGATTAAGGAAGTGTTTTCTTAGGGACAAAGCTAAAACCTCAAAATCACCTATCGGGCAAATGCAGAGGTCTCAGCATCAATTCCTTCAATGAACTCAACTGTTCCTCTTGCACCAGATCACTTGCTAACGTAGACATGGCTGTACCCACCTATATCTGTGGAGAGCCAGCTAGGGTATTAAAGCATCCCTACTTCCAGTGGCAGGTCCCATAAAAAAACAAGAAAGTTATCAGATCTGTTGTCTATTTATCAGAGCTTTTAATGGGAGATAAGAGGGAGCTAGCAAAGGAAGAGGAGGGTAAAAAACCAAAACAAAACAACAAAACACACTGTAAAATGATTGTACCATTTTAACCGACTACATGATTAGATGTTGCATTAATGTTTTAACTGGACACTTTCCTGAAACAGAGGTAGGACACAGGATGCACCAGAACAAGATTGCTTTTTATACATTTACTGTTTCACACAGCTTCTTTGGGAAATGATTTAGCACAGTTTACAGATTGACTAAATCCTCACTGGAGTAGTAAGGCTGTTTCAAGGTGCAAATAACATTTCTTTCCTAGCAAAGTGAAAATATAATATGTACATATGTATTTAACTTTCACATTATTTGGCTGTCACATGGCTTCATGACAGTTGCAGACTGCATGAACCATGTCAAGTCTCGGTCCTTTGCGGAATACATAGCAATGAAAGTGGAAACTTGTTTTCTTTTCTTCCGATCATATAGCCAACATTTGTCTTCTTACAAAAGTAAACTTTTTTAATTGCTGAATACCATTTTCAAGAGTCATTCCAGTACTTGAGAGCTGATGTGATAGCACTAATGACTTTAGTTAGAATTTCCCACGAGTGATTCAAACACAATTTACCCTTAGGAAACCAAAGGGGGGAAACAGTAATTAAATGTCAAGCACCAGAAATAAATATTTGCTGAAGTCAAGGAAAAGCAATTCCATGGCAACAAAATTTATTACATTAAAAGTCAATGAAGGCTTCAACGATACCCTTGTTTGGGGAAAAAAAAAACAAAAAAAACAAAAAACAAAAAAAACCCAAAAACTTTTCTCCTAACAAAGCCACCGGATTAAGTAGAATTCTCTCAGAGTAAGTCATTGCTCAAACTACACCAGGATCAAAATCCGATAAAAGTGGCATAGACAATAACATTGAGTCTCAGTCCCACAATGGTGATACACAGAGCAGACCGCTAATCACAAACCTTTTTCCCCAGTGGTTTCAGTTCTACTCTTTCCCCAGAAGAGCCACAATAACAGCCTAAATCTGTAATAAAGATTACTAGACTGTAGCTAAAAGCTGGAAATACAAAACTCATGGAAGAGATCTCTCAGAGGTTTTTTTAAGAGCATACACCCAGTATTTTAATTATGAGAAACAATAAAAGGCAAAACCTGACATCTCCACTATCCTCTTATTCCCATAGCCTTGTCAAAATATCCGAGCAGAACGTGCCTCTGTAAAGCTTTAATGGTAAAACTCCTATTAGAATTCCCATTATTTTCTAGAGAATTGAGTATTCCATTGACAGACTACATTTTCTGACTTAACAAATTCTTTTCCCTTCTACAGATATCAACACCACCTAAAATGAGCTTAATTATAACACTCCAGTGGTAGAGATATTAAAACCTTTAAAACAAACCAAAAGCCAACTGGCAGAGAAACTTTAAATGAAAACATTTACCCCACATCATAATCTGAAAAAAGTAACAAAGTGCACTCCTTGAAGCACTGTTTTAGGTCAAACCTATGGTAAACCAGGACTTACGGAGATTTGTTCATTGCACACTTATGTATAACATCTTAATCTTATTTATTCCAGAATCTGTAACTTTCAGTAAAACACCCACTTCTCCCTCTTGTATTTCCTTTGGTTTTCTTTTGAAGATTCTTGCTGCTGCATATCTTTTTTGCTGTTACATTTCAGACATGAGCACATTTATCATGATTTAAGGGTGATTTCCCCTCTCATTTTTTTTCCACCTACAATTTCAGGTTAGTTTTAGCTGTTTCACCCTCTTGCTACTGAGCACACATTTAGAGAGACCCAGATGCTTTAAATACAACTGGACCATTTGTGCATTAGCATAAAAACATAGGAAACCAGGGCCAGCCTTCATGCTCTTTGAAATGTATATTCTCAAATTCAGTGTTTTTAACAACAACATTTATCACTCATAAAAAAACATGGAATAATATCACAGACATTTAAATTCCACTGTTGCTATGTAGAGGAAATTTTCAGTGTTTTCTTATTATATTTCCAGTCATAGAAAACCTACATTCTAATTCCAAGCTAAGAACCCAAAACAAACTCAGACTGGTAATAAACCTTTTTCTCTTAGCCAACAATATCTTAACCAAACTTTCCATTTCCTTTGTTTACAAAGTTCCTTCTAAATCCCATGTTACATTCAGTACAAATTCTGAGAGCACCATTCATCTAGGAAATTGCTGTTAAATGGAGTAGAAAAACAGTATGATGTGCAACAGCACTATCACTGACCACAAGTCCCTATTCTCTCTTCTGTATTGTACATACACGACAGAATTGATTTTGAAGAGATAGGGGTCTGCAAACCCAACTCATTTTGATGTTTTCGTGGTTGCTTTTCTCTGCAAACACCTAAATTTTGTCCTCCTTCAGGCTTGCTAGAAAACAGTCTGTAAAGAACACTAATGCGAAAACACATGTGTTTGTGAAAAGTGCTAGAACAGTGAAAATGCCAAAAGACAACAAGAGTTTATCCCCAGAGAAGGTTCTGTAGTAAAGCCTCGACTGCCAATAAACCACAGCCCTTATCTGAAGGAGCTGCCTTGGAGGCACAAGTGGATAGTTGTCTCCATGCCCATTCACTCCTTGTTAAAGCTGCCAATTTTGCCTCTTTACACAAAGGACCACAAATCAGCATTTGCTAGCTTTTTTTTTTTAAAATTCAGCTATGCAGCTCAGCTATGCAAAGCAGCAGAAAAAGTCAATATACATTCCATATTAAAAGTGCAAAAACCAAACCTAAATCCAAACCAGCTTCTTTTTACAGAGTACAGGGTACGTACGGTGTATTTTTATTCTTACCACTCCAAACAATTACCACTGTGAGGTATCTACTGGTGATCACTGGCTGTGCTGGGGAGGTCCCTGCTCTCTCCCAGCCTGCAGGACTGCTACCCAGGGAACACCATAACCACGATTAAAACCATCTGTATCAAGCCTTAGGACAATTACAGAGGTAAATCACGTAGCCTGGATCTGATAGCATGGCTTTTGCACAGATGTCAAATCTGCCTATTTGTAACGGGCATGAACCATTAAAAAGGGAAACAAATTCCATGGAACGATTTGGCTTCTTGCACACTGCAAGAGACACAATAGATTTCAAGTAAAACTTGCTGTTTGGAAGATTTTTTTTTTTTTTAATTGCCAAAACGCTACCATCTGTTCTAGGTTTACTGAGAAAGACGGGAAGGGCTGTTGCAGCCAGCACTACCAATTTGAGAAATCACTAGAAAAATTTTAATTGTACATCTAAGACCTTCCCAACCTGCCCAACCTTTGGTCCCCTGGTGCATGTGTCTGAACATCAGTTCCATATCCAAAGATGACACTCCTTGTGAAACTGTCTTGTTTCTTCTCAGTGCAAGGAAGCACCACTTCTCACATGGTCTATGTGGTTTGCAACCTACTGCAAGAAATTTTGGTTTTGTTAGAAAGGACTAGAAATTGAAAGCTGGAAGAAAAAAAAAAAAAAGTTGCTCTCCATCCCTGACCTGGTCACCCAACTAGGAGTCCTAAAAGCTTTAAAGAAAAAAATCAAGGTCATGACTGTGACCCTTTTAGGAAATACTAGCAGCACATCTTTTTTAATTCACCACCAGCCTGAACTTCAAACACTCCAGCCAGCCCTACGGAAAACAGAACCAAAGTTAATCAACTTCATGTGAAAGAGAAACAGGAAAGCCCGTGGGTGTCCCAGGGAGGCAGTGCCTCTTCAAGCTTAGAAACACTTCTTTGACACATTTTGACCCACTGTATGCTATTTTGGAGCTCTGGCACAATGTACAATGTGACCCTGAGTGGGAGGACGATAGATGTGCTTATAGAAACCAGACAGGATGAGACCTAAGCGAGGAGGCAGAGTATGCTGCAGCTGAATAAAACCAAATTCTTGCACTTCAAATAGTTGAGGCTGGTAGCTGTCAAAAATGAGATACCGAACTAGATGGAATTAGCCTGCCACCATGGCAGTCCTAACTTTCTTATATTTCCTAAAGGAAAGGCATGTTGTACTTCTTTCTATAAATCATAAATGCTATTTCACATTATTAGGCCTTTCCCTCTAGATAAGCGAGTAAGTGTTTAAAAGTGTAGCTGTCTCTAAATAAAAAGCTAAAAATTGAAGGAAATATCTGTGCCAAAATATAATAGCAACCTCTAAACCCTTTCTTTAATTTCATATCTGGCTTCTGTTTAATCAAAACAATCTCTTCGCCCCGTTAAAAGCCACTTTGGCTTAGACCTCTAGAAAACCCAAAGTGCAAGGTCGGAGCTGGAGCTGTTACTTGAAAAGTGCCATTTCATGAACATAAGGGCTACACTGTCACCACAGTATGGCATTCATCATATTAAATTTCATTAATCTGTGAGGTAATAAAACTCTATATGCTGCCTTTCGGTCAGGAATTAATTTTCACACCAAACCATAGAGCTTTTTCTGTCTTTCAAGAAGCAGTAACCCAGCAGAATGATTATCTCTTTGCTGTAAGCAACAAACTAATACGTTTTATGGCTCTAACTACAGCCTGTTCTCAAAGTTTTTTTCACAGAGACAAAGATTTTTGTAGAGGTATTGGTTAGCAATGCTTTAAAGTGGGATTAACAAGTAATCGCTCACTTACCGAAACAGAGATGTAAGGTGTTGTTTTAACTCCTTCCACATGGGCAATACTTGCGCCCAGTGCAAGACTCGGTGGTTCTGCCAATGAGACCAGTTCCTTCCCATTTTTCACAAGTGTTTTGGTGGCCTGAAGGGGGGAACCTTTAAAGTGATCACAGGAAGAATGAGGAAGGCACATAGATAATGCAGAGGTGGGCACTGCCAACATCCAGAAACACTTCAGATCTAATTAGCACTGTCTGGTGTTCCTATGGTTTCAGGGTTTCACACCTGAACTAAACAGCAAGACATGGAGTTTTCTAATTAAAGCCTAGAAAAAAGAAAAAGCATTACTATAGTATATTATTTTACCTTCAGAGAGATGCCAGATTTTCATACTTTTGTTTAGGGTTAGGGTGATAAAACAGTTCTGACTTTGGAGACATTTCACCCAGAACCAAGTTCCCCATAGTATTAAAGGATATCCCAAAGAACTCAGCCTCGGATCTGCACCATGCAATCAAGGAGCTTCAGTTTAGCTTCACTAAAATTCAGAGGGCTTAGTGACATTCCCTGAGGCAGTTGCAGTCTGCCCCTGCTTTGTAAACTAAAGGACCTATAAATTATACTTGAAACATTTCCCTCCTTATGGGTGCACTCACTCTAGAATGTCAAAATACATCTTTTTTAATGAAAACTCCAACAGTGGAGCACTGAGCCGAGTTACACTGTGGCTTAAGGCTACAATAATCTTTTGCCTTGATAGGATCAGTAACCAAAACTAAATATTAAACACTGTGCATGAAAAATAAGTGTCCATTTCAGGAGTCAGTTTTACAGCCCAAGGCAATATTTCAACATATTTGCAGTCTGCTCTAGAATTTCTTGTTCTGTTTCAGTTTTGCTTTCTTTTGTTCCATTCATGGAGCAAAATTCCATGTGGACATACTCTGCTCTTTCTTGAGGGAAGCAAATATATATTTTAATTAATTTAGCAAATTAGTCACATTGCTGAGGCAGAAATAACCTCTGTAACAATATCAAGTTCAGTAGCCCTTTCACAGCAGCTGTTAACACCTCTTCTGACTGCCAGAAACTTCCGGATGGCAACTTGGAACAAAGTCTTTCCATTTCACAGCTAGATAAGCAGTTCTAATTCTTTCTCTGTTGGAGCAAGATGACAGTATTGTAGCCCAGAGGGAAAAAAAAAAGGGCGAGGGGGGGGGGGGACACACAACAACAGACAACGGGGACACGGGGATGGACGGACAACAGGGACAGACAGACACAAATATCAAAATTATGAAATGAAAAACTCTTAACTGAAAAGCTATACATTCCTTTCCTAAAACCAAGGAAGCAAATTAAGTTGAATGAAAGCCCACAGAGTAACAGGAAACAGACAAAACCATGGGAGAAAATTAGGGTGGAGAAAAAGCAAGAGTGTGAGTAAGCACCAGGAGCTGAGGGAATCAATAAGAAGGTTATGATCCAGGGTTAGAGATACAAATCTGTTCAAATCATATGCCATAATTCAACTCGAGCTCCAGATGGACAGAAATAAAAGACGGGAAGATATCAAAGTGAAAAAAGGAGGGGGAGTGAGAGAAAGAGAGAACCACAGAGATTATTTTACTCTAAACATCATATAGTTTATTAGAAAAACTAAATGATAGTCTGCAGCTAAAGAATTGTCAGCTGCAAAAATCATCTGCTACAGCTCAGCTTTGCCCTTGTGTATTTCAGCAATTTTAATTAAAATCTTACATATTTCTAAGTAATTTTTGCTAATACGTTTCTGCTCTAATTTCAGGCAATGAAACATGTTCTTACTTAGACCTTTAAAACAATCAGTAAGTTCCATAAAGTGTGTACTGTCAAAAGGCCAAAGTCATAAAACTCATGACTCTCGTATACAATGTGAACAGCGCATTAGAAAATATACTGTGGGGAATAATCCTGTACTGGCAAGGAGATAGACAAGATGACTTAACAGGACTTTTCTATCAATTTCTATGATGTTATCAGTGCAGTACTTGCCTTTTCTTATTCATCACGTCTGCTGCCACATGGGTAGTTTAAAGAGCTTTCAATGTTTTTAAATATCTAAGGAGGTAAAAGGTAGCTGTCTCTTTGGACCATCTGACCTTATACCTTGCCACAGGACAAAAAGTTTCCCTTCCCATTCCTTTCATGCTTGCAAAATTAAAATTAAAAATAAAAATTGAGGGATCCTCTATGCCTCCACGCTCAAGCATACAGGACTTGAGTTCCCTCTAAAAAGGGCTGGAAGAAACTGGGGCAAAATCATTCCCCTGTCCCAATCAGCACTGGTTTCTTGTTTCGTTGTGGCTCCTCAGCTCAAGCTGATTGTTCCTGTGCAAAGGAAAACAGAACATGTCAATAGAACACGGCACACAAAAGGGTTAGAGGAGGCCTCTCCTCTTCAGTCCCTTTGAATTATTTCATGCATGTAGGCAAGCCAGAAGGAGACTTACTCAAGACTAAGCCCTGTACAATTCTAATATCTACAAGCAATTTCTCATTTATAGTATTTGCTACGTTCTTACTTTTCTGGGGATGTGTACCTCTGCTGTTGACCGAACACCTGCAGCAAGCGAAAGATACAACAGTTGTACAGACACCCGTGGAACAGTTCTCATCAACGGGGGTCAAAGTGGCTGTCTTGACTTCTCACTTGCTTCTGTCACACTGAATCCAGCAGAGAATGTGCCTTCCAATGGGCATGAACTACAGACCAAAAGTACCAAATGGTGAACAACTGAGCTGATTTATTCCTGACGGAATTTGTTCAGGTGGAAACACTTCACTGTTGAGATCACATTCACCTGTCCGTAGCACATCGCTAGACTAAACCCAACAGAATGAAGCACACAAGTCTCTTCACTGGGATCACACAAATGGAACAAAGAATAAAATTTGTCAAATTATCATCTCTGATAGTTCACCTATAGCCATAACCACTCACTTCTCCATTTTGTTTGGAATTGTCTCCTTCCATTAAGATAAATTTTCCCTAATAGCCTCTATCATGAAATGATTATGCCCTCACACTCCATGATTCAACTCCCCCACATCCTGAAAGGAAAACAGCTGTCTACGCCCAAGCTGCTTTACTGATCCAGCAGAACTACTGTAAGCAAGTCTGAAATTCTTGTTGTTGTTTTATTTGGAGACCTAGGGAAGATTATGGAGTAAAGCATCCTCAGCTTGAGCCTCCAGGGGCACAATATTGCTTCCTTCTAACCACAGCGAGTTACAAAACATCTGACATGTGCAGTTCTTGGTGGATCAGCTGCCTTGCCAAGTAAGCAAAGAGAAGATTAAATTAAATAATAGAACTCAAAATATGAAATATCCTCCACTGTTACAGGATCTTTTCCTCACTGGTTGCAAGTGAAGGCAGAAAGATGATTCCCCCCCACAACTGCACTTTTGAGGGCTGGGTATGCAGCTGGCAGGTAGTCAAACCTATATCTAAAAGCATAGTGGGGGTGGGGGAGAACAGAGATGAGGAGGAAAGGGAGGGCTGCAGAGAAGGGTGGGCTATTTTGGGCCACAAAATTACTTTGTAATCTAGAAAGAGTGAGGTTTTTCCTGGGGAAATAGGAGGTTGGGGAGAGGGATGGAGGGAGAAAAAGGTTTTACAGCTCCTTCAGAGTAGTTAAAAAACCCAAAACCGAAAAACCCAAACAAAAGCGCCCCCCAGAAATCCCAAACTTAAAATATGTTAAATCTAAAGACAATAAATCTTTTAAAAGATTTTAAAAGACTCTGATAATCTCTCCCTCAGCAGTACATGGACAAGCTCCAAACTGCAAACAAACACTAGGTGAACAGAAAGGACAGGAGTAAAATGGTTTTCCCCCTTGGAAAATGTATCTGCTCAGTATACATTTTGAGCATGCCCACCACAGACTTACTGAGGGTCTACAGGTGGTCTGACGGTTAACCAATTAGAACAAAAGTTATTCTACATAAAAGAGCATCCCTATCAGTCTTTTAAGCCCTGATAAATCCCTAGCAAATATGTTAATTAAGAAGTACTAGGCCAACTGAAAGTTAAGATGATATTTCATTTTTCAATATATTACTAGGGTAGGAATTGTTTTTTCTTTGTAACTGAAGATCTTTGTCACTGTAGATGCTTTCTTACTTATGTGATATATTTAAAAACATACTTTATTTCCTGACTAGCAGACCATACTGTCTTTATTAAATATTATTCCTCTGACAATACCATTTTTTCACTTGTTTAACCTTCTTTTTGGAAAGTTACTTAAAGTGCATAAAAATTACTTAAAATGCAATTCAGTAGATATCGCTCTCATAAATGTTAGCATATTTCCCTGAGAAACAAATGAAGGGAATGTTAAACTTAATGTAGTATACTGTATGGCACAATGAAGAGCATAATAATTAAGAAAGCCTTTACATGGCAAGAGAATCTTAAAATGGTCTCAAAAGGGCTGGAAGAATGCCAGAAACCCTTCTAGTGAACAAGGCTGTCTTTAATAAAAAGTTGCCTAAAATTTGCCAAATTAGTCATAAGCCTATTCCTGCTTCTTTTAAACTAAAGGAAAATTAAAAACTGGGAAAGAAAAATTACATGTAGGAGCAAATAATCAGAACAGCTTTTAAACACGGGAAATATGTTACAGTTACCTGATTGCCAGTCAGACCTGCATAAACCAGTGGCCTTTATTCCCAGCTGCACTGTCTTTCTGATCCTTATGCTTCCCTTCCCTTCCTTTGCTTTCTCATCTGTACATAACGTCACTGAATTACTTCACGTCCTTGACAAGAGTGTTGTTAAGATTAATTAGTTAATATCTGGAAAGAATTAGAAAGATTAAAAGCATTAGAAAAGCACCAGCTACCATCCGAGAGCTACAGAAAGTCTAGAGACCCTTGTTCTCATCAAACCAAGAGTCAGAACGGTAATATTGTAAGAAACAGTATGTTGGAATTTCAAGGAAAAGAATGAGCAAGAACAGAGGAGGGAAGGCCTGCAAAGGATTGATTCTTAGTTTACAGAGACTCTGGACATCGGCTTGCATTCTCATTAAAGCTAGAAGAATCAGAAGTTCTGCCAGTTACATAATGTAATATAAAAAGTATTTTAAAATGGAAGTCTTCCTTTCCACAAAATGCATTTTCCAAACCTCTTATTGTGCTCTTCTCACTTATTCATTACAGCTCTCTGCCCGTTGTGCTCTCACTGGTTTTCTTTTTGCCTTTCTTCTTAGTTCGGCCATCACCACTCATTCTTGTCTGTCTCTTGTTTACCATGTCCTGTATCAAGATTAAATCCAGAGGAGATTTCCTGCCAAAACAGAAGTAAATTCCGTCATGGATTGGACCTATCTGCCCAGAGATGTAACGGGATTGAAAACAATAATCCTATAATTTCACTGTCACTCTAGAAAATACACTCCTTCCCTTCAAGAACTTTTTATCATCTTCAAACTGGAGTTCAAAGGATGCGAATTTCACACTCTGCCTTTATTCACCAAAAACAGAGCACTTGAAGGGGAGACAATTTCAAAGATAAGGAAGACTGAGGAGCAGTTTCCCCTGACAGTAAATGGGAGGCCAAGTTTCAGCTGCAGGACAGGTGTGTGTAAAGACTGTAACCCCACCATAGCAGGGCTGGTGCTCCAGGGGCTCGCTCTTTCAGTGAGCCAATGGCAGATATATCAGTACACGCACACAGCATTGCAAATTTTGCAAATTCACAGCTAGTGTCACAGCTTTTGATCTTTCCTTTCATTCTCCGAACTGCCATTCAGTTACATGATTTCTATTTCAGACAGTGAAATTTCTCACTTGTGCCAACACAGCAAATGATTTTGAAATGTGAATTCCAGCCAACCAAAAAGAGGAAAGAAACTAAGTTTATTATCTTTAATGCAGTGTTTTTCATGGTTATATGGCATACACAGATACACGTGCACAAACCTGCACACAAACAAACCAGTCTCACACAGGCAAAGGAGATTTTTTTTCTTACTTTCCCCAAGTACATCAGTATGAAAGAAGAGAACAGACAAGAATCATCATCTTCCACTTTTTCACCGCAACCTCAGCCTAATTTAATGAAACGCAGAAATGTCTGATACTCTCAGATTGCATACCCTTTTAGTAATTAGTAGGCAAAAGACACATTTCAGAACAATGAAGAAAAGGAGAGCTTGCAATTGATCTTACAAAAATCAGGCAGTGTATTTGGATGTTTTGCCACCTCATCAAGGAAGAGCGGTTATGGGTATTTTATGTAAAGAACTGAAAAAGCAGAAGGAAATTTCTGGGAAATTTGTCCCAGAAATACTCTAAACAAAGCATATTGTGTTGGGGTTTTTTACTTTTTACTAACGCCATAAGGAGAAAACAGCTGGCCTTCAAGGCTATGTGCTCAGATTTCCAACTGCAAATAGGCACTGGTAAATGAAAAGCATCTTTTGCATAACTTGATTGTTAAAAACTTTCAAGGGGTATCCTTTGATTTTTTTCCCACTAGAGTAAGAATACAAGCAAAAAATAAAGTGAGTATTCCTGTCTACACATATATATGAATTTTACTCAACAACACTTTAAATTCACTTAGAATTTACAGCATTTATTGCATACTGATGTTTGATTAAAAAAAATTTGGTGCATTACTAAACTGAGAACTTTATCAACATCTAAATATATTATTACAATAAGATGCTTTTGCCAGCAAAATGTACAATCTGACAAAAACTAGACTTCTCTAAAAAGATTTAATTTCCTTGAGCTCATTGGCATCAGTTATGCTCCTATCTCTCCCTTTTTTTTTTTCCTTTTCTAAAAACACCCCACAGTTCTTGTCAACCTTTGCCTGACTTTACATGATGTGTATTTAAACACGCTATGGTCAACCAAATCACCATGTCTGCTGCCTTTAAATACTGATAAATTCAGTTTGCATAATTTCTGTGTGCCTCTCTACATTCCTAGAGTTGTAACAAATCTCCACATATCAAAGGCTGAAAGAATTCAAAATGTCTTGCTAAGACACGCGCCTATGACCTGCCCTTGAAAAGGTTGGACAGTACTATGTAATTTTACCAGCTTTTGCAATGGCTTCAAATGGCCTGCATCATGTTCTTGGTGGGAAGTGGCCCATTCGGGACCTTCCCCAATATAAAGCAGAAATTCACTGAATGTTTTTCTTTTTCATAACACTTTTTTTTTTTTTTTTTACCCATTTAGTAGTCAGCCACTGCCATTTCCCCCTTGAATGAAAAAGACCACACTGGAAGTTTGGGTTAATCAGCCCAGCTTCACTGAATTAAAACAGTGTATTTCAGAACATAGCTCTTCTCATTCAGAAAAGATGAGTAATTCCACCTCCTAAGCAAACCAATAGCATTCACTAAGAGTCCTTTCAGCACAAGCTTTAAAGCAAATCAATATCCTGACAGCATAGCACAAAACAACATAGGCTGGGGAAAATGTGTGCTGACTTGTACAAACAGATGTACTAGATGTAGCTACAGAGATGTTCTGTTGTTTCCCCACCAGTGTATCTGTGGTAGAAGTAAAGAGTGAGCTGTGATCTTCAAGGAGAAAGCAACAAATATGACCAAGTGACAGCCTTCCAGCATTAGCTTTGGAGGCACAATTATCCCAGAGGAGAAAAATCTGGATTTCATAAAAAGCATTAGCTACCAAATATGTGACCACAGAAATTGCCAACACCAACTATTTGACCACAGAGTCCAGGATACTTTAACCACAGCCGTTCCCAATTTAAAGCCAGAAATATTAATGTAATATATCTAAAATAGTCCAATATATCACATGGCAAATCCCCAGCAAGGGAAGGACTGCTCCGCTTGCCTTCCCCCACCTGGGAGCGGGTGGGCTGGGTGAGGTGCTGGCTGCCAGTGCATTCCTGGGGACTGGCAGCACGGGCTGTCTCGCTGGGGCTGAGCTCCAGCCAGCTGGCAGGAGCTGCAGCCCACTTTCCGCTTCCCACTCTTCTGAGTTCCTTTAGCTTTTTAGGAAATTATGCTGAAGTCCTTCCCTCCGCCCAGATTAGTGCTTGGCAGTCAGGGGGGAAAAAAATATGCCGGAAGGAATAGAAAAGGACTGCTCTTATGACACGGCATTTTTAAGCATTTACAGGAAAAGACTGATTCACAGAAAAATCAAATATCAGATGTCAAAATTTATTTCATCTTATTTAATAGTTGAGATAATGGGACAAACCTATTTCCTTTTGAATTCCATAGAGCAGCATATTTAGGCCAGTTCTCATTGATCATAAACATATATGCATTTTTTAATAAAATGGAAAAGAACGACCTGCATCGGGCCAGCCATCTTCAACTGCAGGTAATCGCCTAGGACCCTGGAGAAGACTAATCACCCGCTCACTCCCCACCTCCTCATCTGGCTTCCTCCCCTCAGGACACACTGGAGGCCAGAAACAGGAGCACACACAGCATGCTCGACAGAAGATGTATGTGAAATACCAACAAGTGTCATGGGACGGAACAGCGAGCACTCTCAGGTTGGACTACTCTGGGTGCAAAATTCAGCTGTGTCTGGCTTTCAAAGGACACCTGCTAGAGTTGCTGATCTGCCTTATTAATCAGGGAATAACCCAAGCCAAGGAATTGCCATCAGGCTGCCAGGACAGTCCCAGCACCCCTGCTCTCCCAAGGCTTCCATGCTACCAGCTTGGGCATCACACTTCCAAACTTTTCTGCTGAGCTCCAGCATTAGTATGCTTAGGGGGAAGCAGGTGAAACACACAGTGAGCACTATCAGCATGGCCCAGCTTCAAGCCTATGTTAAAATTAATGAATTCTGATATATGAATCTTTAAACTTTAGTACAGACAAAACAGATTTATTTTTTCTTTTCAGTAAAGCAAGTCTTCCTGCATAACAGCTGTAGACAAATTATTTCAGCTGAAAGTCCAAGAAGTGAAATAATCTTTACTGATCACAGTTCAATACCTATAAATAATGCCAGCCTTACCTCCACCACCTTGGGGCAATTTAATGTCCCTGAAAACATCTATCTGCCCATGCAGTTTAACTACATGTGTAAGAATACCTGCAAAAGCAGCACACTCACTGTCTCCCAATGCATTTGCAGGAGCCACCTTTGACATTCTGCTATTTTCTAGATATGCAGTGAATTAGTTGCTTTTATATTCCTGTCTTGACGGGCAAAACAGATTTTTTTTTAAGATGTGTTAGTTTAATTTAGTTAATATAAAATACCTGAAAAACGCCATTAGGATGCTAACACACAAGTATCTCCCTTTGCTGGCTGCCACCATTAAAATGAATGAACAAGTACCTGGTTTTTAATGCAGTCTTCTTGAAAACTGAAAATACAGAATCACTTTTTACGGTGTTTTTTCTGGTGACTGCAGGGATGAGATACATACTGACTCTTTAGCCCCCTATCAGTAGGGAATGAGTAGTTTATTCAGGTAACATATGTTATCTTTTTTGTCTTCAACGGCCACTCGTCAGTAGTCTCACCCGAGACGAGCATCACAGGAGACTGTCAAAAGGTGCCTGACAGTAGCGTATATTGAAGCACTTGAGATTTGGGGGAGGTTTTAGTTCATTCAAGCAGAAGCTGACTGTGAAATGGCAACACAGGAATCTGAGGAGAAATGCACTCTGCAAAAAAAATGAAATGCAAAAGACACACGTTTTTCAACAGAATATGTTAAGAAAGCAGTAACACAGAACTGCGTGCTGCCAGTGTAAGCCTGCACAGAGAAGCACATAACATCTAGCTCTGGTAACACACCAAGCATCACAGCTGGGATCAAAACACTCCAGTAGACACTATTAAACAACCCAGAGCTAACCCTTGACAAGGCATAGGGAACATGCCATGCGAAATAAGCTGGTTTCTGGAAGAGGGATGGTCCTCTGCTATTACAGACCTTACTAAAACTCAAAAATGCTCTAAGAAAAGCAAATGAGGTAAAAAGACATACAGATTCCAAAGTCAGAATTACAAAAACTACACTCTAGCCAACAACATCAACCATGAAATTGCTCAGAATTTGGGGGAAAAGATGCAAGAACTATGAAGAGTTTCAACCACGTGGCTACAAAGTTAGCAAGCGGCAGCTTAACATGCACGGACTTGACAGACATGACAATACCCACCCTTATTTCAAAACAATTATTTAGCGAGAACAGGATCTCAGAGAAAGATTAATTATCAGTTAGAAAAAATACAGGCCATTTTTCCTTATGTTGGAAACAAGTGTACACACTAACACGATGGTATAAAAAAAAAAATGCTCTTACTGCTCTAAGAAAAATTGCATGCAGTAGAAGGTGAATGGGTAAAGACTCAAGACTTGCATTAAGGAAGAGTATGCATATCAGTCAACAAGAAATTGAAGAGCTGTGATGCGTAGCCATCTCAAAGACACAAATAGCAACTGCTGCACTGAAACAGGTGCTACCTCAACAACAGGACAAACTTACTGGAAAAGAGGGACAGCAAAGCGACTCAGGAAAAAGCTGGCTACTTTTGCAAGGGCTCAAGTAATCCTTGAAAAGCAAAATACAGTTCAGAAAGTCTTCCCTGTTCATGTCAGTGATCCTCATCTTCAGAAAAAGGCAGGCATGTTTATCCTGTGAATCCCACGCTGAGCAAAGGTCTCAACAGAATGGGTATATTTGCAGGTCACTGTCACAGAAAAACAGACATTTTTGTTTCTAAAAAGACACAGAAGAATCAAATAAAAATGTACAAGAATTTATGTTTTCTAACATGGAAGCATCTTCAAGATAAGGCTGATGCAGAAATATTTTATAAAATTAACACATCTGCCAGTTTTTATTGCAAAAATCAAACCTTGCCATTGTGTCCTTAGGAGAACCTCTTTCCCAGACTGCTGTTTGGGTTCTGCGCAGCTTCCACGTCGCTGCACCAGGAAATACAGCAGTTGCAAAGGGAAATAATTGCTACGCAGAACACATTTATGATTTGAGAGAAAACAATACAAAGGTACAAGTAAAAGTTGTATCAACACTCTTGAGTCCTCACTCCTTTCAGCATCACCTTCCTTTGAGCTCCCCTACCTCTTTCTTACCACTGCAGTGCTTCTCCCTTACAGTCGTAAACAAGTTTGGGCTAAAGTAGTAAATCCCCATCACCAGTAAGTAAGTGAGTAATGAAAGTGAACACAGCAAAGGGATACAGGCTGGCAACAGTAACCCTGAGGAGTATGCCAGTATGCCTGCTACAGACAGCTAAGGAAAAAATATATACGTTCCTTGAAGCAGTAAGATGCACTGGGATTTTATTTATCTTTTTTTCCCTCCTAATCCAGACCTAAACCTAGCAAGAGTATCAGATTTGCAGTTTGGAAGAAAGGCTGGATTCTGGTAGACTGTACTAGCACTAGTCACACAGTAAAAATTTCTATAGTGCAACTAGAGGTATCACTTTTGTGATATTTTGTCTTTAAATTCTGCTCTTTGTTAAATACTTGAAGCCAGAGACCTGAGCGTGCTTTTGCTTACATGCTAGAAAAAACATATAGCTCAGCTGTTACAATAGAGAAGTTAGAGGAGGTGAAATTCTCTGGTACCTCTCAAACACAGCAGTTGTTCTAACTAACAAAGGTTAATAAAAGCAAAATGCATTTAATTATAAAAGCTTTAGATTTATTGTCTTTACGCTGTGTGCCAGCTAACTTTATCATGCAGTCATGTAAGTATAAAATAATGATTTGCAGTTGCACCTACTCAGATGATGAGGCAAAGGATCATGGCAATGAACACAAGGAACTATTGCTGAAAACAGACACTCTACCTAATTGGCAAAGGATGAGCAAAACCTTTATGATGGAGTCATCCAAACAAAAACTCCCAGCCTTTAAAACAATATGACAATGTAATAGCTTTTCCTCTCACAGCATTCCTATTAAAAAAACAGACCAAAACTTGATTACTGAATAATAATTAATCCCAGAATCCCACCTGATGAGAGTGCCAAATTTGCTTGAACTTTTCCTATCCAAAATTAACTGCAGAACAAGCAGTGCTAAAGTCCAGTTGTCCAGGATTTTTTTATTGTTAAAACATACTGTAGGTACTGTTTAATTCTTCCACTTTCTGAATAGCTGGCTAAGGCGATGGAAATCCCCCGTCATGTTTATCTATTCCTGGATCCCTGTTATTAGTCCTTGTAAATGCAAACCAGCATTATCACATTCTAAACACCTAAGCAAACTATCAGTGTCCCAGGAATGCAACACGTATGCTAGTCTACTGTGAAAAAAAGATTATAATAGAAAAGGCATGAGGTTTGGGGTTTTTTTTCCTAATTTATTATATTCCGGATATTCACTTTTAACAAAGAGTCCTATGGAAAAGCCATTTTGGAGTATCAATTAGAAAAAGCAAGGTAACATTTCTGAGCTGACATTCGGTTTTATGCAGCTGGAGAGACAAAAACATTCACCTGTGCACAGTCAAAAATAAAGAGCCTATGTGTTTCAGTATTTTTATGTTTAGAAGGGGAGTTCAAGGACAGGTGGGCCTAGAAAGAGAGTACATTTAAAGAACGAAAGCAAGGAAAAGCAGGGGGGTTGGAATAGGAAAATTTCTCCTTTCTTAGAAGGGACAGTTCCCCATGACTGCACATTACACGTATTCAGACTAAGAAGTGGATTCTGCAAGGTGTTAAGTGTTCTGGCATGGTTCCAAGGAACCACTTAATCACGTACTTAACTTTAACTACATCCACAGTCCTGTAGGACATCAATTAAAAGCTAATCTTAAAAAGACTACTTGAAAATGCTTGAAGTAACATGCTTGTAACTCCTGTTGGATTGGAGCAAATCAGCAACCTTAAAGCCTCCTGTTATTTGACAGGTAAAAGCAAAATCTGTTAGAGCCAAAGGAAAGTTAATTTCAAAGTGATCTGCCTTCGAAACCTTTTTTCCTGAAAGCTTTGTATTTCTCATTAAGAGTAAAAATTCCAAAAGCTTTGGTCTCCCCTGTTCTGTTACTAAGCACAACAGGAAAAAATAATAGCTCCCACCCTCTCTTCCCCCTCTCCTCCTCCTTCAATTCTCTTTTTTCCTTTTTTTCATTATATAATTTTGGGTTTTATTCCTCAGTTTCGAGGAATTACAAAATGGCAAGATAAAATAAGGGATAGGTCAAAACTTTGTTAATTCTATGGTAGGAAAGAAGGAAAAAAATAAGGAATTCATTGAAATGTCTACACATTATATTTAACAGTCTGAAGACAGAAATTATTTTAGGCTGCCTAAGTGAAATATTTTTGCTTTAGCTGTGAGCATGTGTGAGACTGCAATTTTCTGATTTTTTTTGAAGCTGTCTTTGTAATCAGAGTTGGCACTAGTTTAAAATAAATTAGCACTCTGAAATACCAAAGGTCCAGAACAAACATCAGTAGCGCAAGAATTGCAAGCGCAACAAAGGAGCCAAGTTTATCTGACTCTCAGCCCAGAGAATCCTGCTCCTTGCTAACCAGTGCCCCTTTCTCCTTGTGCTTTATATTGCTGCAAGACAGCTGGCACAGAAACCACCCCCTAAAAGTCAATATGCTGGCTCCTCAACTTCTGTTGCTACATCTAGATGAAGCAAGGGGCTCTGCACAGCTGTGATCCCACCACACAGTCTGTGCATACACCATACCAACCAATGCTCCAGCGACAACAGAGTCCTCAGAATCTCCTAAACATGTTCCTCAACCAAGCCAAAGGTCTGCTGGGTCTATGAGTGAATTCTGAACTAAGTATTATTAACAGCTCAGAGACTAACAAGACAAGGAATGAGTAGAGTTGGAGGTCAGCTGGAGCTCAATAATTTAAGGGGTTTACCTATAGGAAGTAGAACAGAAGAAAAATTTCTTTTCATTCCATTCTATTTCCCAGTTTCTGCTTCCAGGGATTTCTCTTCCTCACAAGTTCTGAGCTATGAGCTCTTTTAATATGGGGACATGCTATTTACTATGGACTACATCCTGGAGAATTCTGCTTGGCTTTTTCCCCTGCAAGCAGTGTCATGAACAAAACATGGCAATGATGCCAAGAGTAACTGGACTCAGACCACAGACTACTTTCTAAAGGGGAAAGGGGAAAACAGCTCCAGTGCTTTCACAGTAACAAACTACTCTAGATGGAAAGGTGTAGAAGATGGTGTGTGACATTAGAATCCCAATGTGGAAGTTATCTAGCACAACAACTATTTCTATCAATTCAGATTCAGCCTCCCTGAGAAGCCCAGCATTAGCCCCAGAGACTGCTTGCTCCTGGCATTGGATGTGGAAGACACAGGAGTTGCTTCCCAGAACACGAAACTGTCCTCCTCCAACCCCTCCCAGTATTTTTGTTAGTGTCAATATTACTTTGGAATTTTAGGAAGCCTTTGCACATCTGTGGTAAAAGCACTAGATTCAGCTTTATGCATATGTATTTAAAAAAAAATAAATCAATCTGAATAATGTTATGTGGCTCTGGAGCACAACATAGAGACAGTACTTAATCAGAAAAGCCTGAAAAAGCAAGACACCATCAATGCAAACAGGCACAATTAACCTAAGCTAAAATAATTTCAGAAAAATGCTAGATAACATAGCTTTATACATTGGGGATAGTTGAAACTTTTTCACCTAGACTTGGTTTCTTAGCATACACAACCAAAAGTTGTATAAACTTTCCCGATGAAACAGAAAAACTTACAGTTGCTTTTCCCTAAGCTGCTTCCCTGAGCCACCTGTTTCCAGGAGAAACTGTCAGATGCAAAAGAAAAAAAAAGTTTTAGGGTCCTGTGTAAAGCAAAAGCATCTTATATCCACTATCAGCATATTGTCTGCATATATTTTCCAGTTGAAGCATTCTGTCAAGAAACATTTTGAGCAGGCACACTCAGCCATGTTATATGACAGAAAATGTATGAAAATTGAAGATATTTAAGTATATGTACTTTCCACTAGTTTGAAACCTATTTCTTAATTATAGCTGCACCATTTCCTCATAGTGGTATCAAGCTTCAAGTTGACAACCTCAAATTACTACCAAACACTGCTTCATTCTATTCCTTATCCTTTTAATATCAACCCTTGATATCAAATTATTATTTCTCCTTAGTATTAAAAAAAGTAATTAAAAATCCAACCTGCCTAACTGCAGATGAAAACTTAATATAATGTGATTGCCAACTAAAAGTGTTAAATCATACTAGGGAAGACAAAGGAGACAAACTAAAAAGAAAAATAATCCGATTTTAAGCCAGTCCTTGAACTCCCGCAACAAAATTTCTTTTTTTTAATACTGTATAGGATTGACAATTCTGAGCTATATCAATAGAGAAATTACAAAAGGATCTGGTACAAAATTCTAGCATTACATTTACTGTCTTGACAGTGCTTTTTAAATTTTTGATTACATAAAACCATTTGTTGGTGCAGCATATCAAAGCACAAGAGAATGAAACAATTAACCTTGTACATTTTAAGTCTAGGATGATTTCTGATCTTCTGTTAGCCAGCTATGAAATTTGGTTGTTTCCTCGAGTCCTATGTAACTTACTAAGCTTGTTCTTTGTATTATTTTGTTTCTCTAAAATCTTCTCAATACTAATTTCAACACAGGCAGCTGATAAAGAACATTTCAGAGGCATAACAAGGAGGGTCGTAACTAGCCTTGGCTACTTTCCACAACTACATTTGTATTTTAATTTCTGCATCTGCACTGTACCACCTTAGTTTCTGTTTGACTCAATTATCAAAACCCATATTGCGTGCAATTCAAAGTAGTTGGATTTATCTAACCGAGGATGGTCACAGACACCATGCATCGGACTTTCAGTACTTGTCACTATCACCTGCAGATCTACACACCCATGATGGATGCACGTTCACTAACCACCGCAGGAGTACTGAAGCTTTTCAGGAGTAACTTTCATCCATCCATAAAGCTCCTCAAATTATCATCTAAGTGTTGGAACGTTTTGACTGCCATGGTAAAAGCAAATAGTTGTATCTTATTTATGACTACGTAAACCTCAGCCATTTCATAGTAGAAAGGTGAAATATCAGTACAAAGATCTACATCATCAGACTGCTTTGTTTTTGAACACCCATTTAGAAACATCATCCCTTCTCTCACTGCTTGGTTGTTCATGTTGAGAAATGCAAAAGCAAGGCTAGAAAAGAAAAGAAAAGCTAGAATATTTTCTGGAATATTGCCCTTTTTTCAAATCAGGTTACATCATTTACATGTTTAATCTCTTCCTGACTGCAAGAAAGAGTTTATAGCTCTCACTCAAACTATTAATATGCTACAACCCCTGCAATGTTACCTGCTCTTAGTTTACTAAAACCAAGATCCTCAACCTGGGAAACATTCCCAGCAACAGACTGGGGGGTTGGAAGGAACAAGTCCCCCCCATTCCCCAGCCAGTGGGCTGACCACAATACAGAGTTGTAGCAGCCAGCACAGCAGTCCCGAGGGCTGCAGTCCCCACTGCTTTGAGTGCTGTGGAGCAGCCAGAAAACACACATTGCCACAGGTCTGCTGGCACAAACCTGGCTCCTCCTTGACTGACACCTGCTCTGGCTCCCTGGCTGTCTTGAACAACTTCATATAGGTAAGCCCTGCAGAGAGATATTGGTGCATGCAGAGGGTTACTGAGCCTGTGTACAGATCAGGGAGTGACTCCCATCTACCCACACAGTGTAAGACAGGCCTTCCAAGCCTAAGGACATTTATACGAACCCACACATGGAAAAAGTTTTAAAGGATGTATCCAGCAGCAAAACAGAAGTAACTACTGGACTTTCCCCTATGCTTTCCTATCCATCTAGGCTGCAGACATGTATGGAACTATCCACTGTCTTCTTTCAAATATTTTATGTCTCCACAAGAAACATGAAGCTTATACTCTTCTTTTCCACAAAGCTCATGCATTATCATTCTTGAATGATCCAGTTACGACAGCCATACCATTTTTGTGTTTCGTTCCTTGTATTCATTTCTTGTTCTGTCAGATAGTTTTACCAGCTGACTACTCGACTTGGTAAAGTGATCAGTGCTTACTTGGGATACAAAAGCTGCTCCTCTATCATAAATAAAAGTGGCTGCCAAAATTATTTCTGACACTATCAGTTCTTCATCAGAACATACAAATGGCCCTATTTAATTTCTTTCACTATGACAGAATGACAGTTTTGATAATGGTGTGTTGAGCAGTCAAATGTCCAGCCATCAGAGAGAGCGGCACCAAACACATACCCATTCACCTACACTTGCAGAGGGAAGAAAGGCACAGCACCTCCAGAGAGCTCGTTATCTAGGTTCAAGAGGCAAACATCAGTTCCAGATTCCAGACAACGTGCTAATAAAATATGACCTATACTGCAACATTTTTCCAAGGACTCTTAAATGCACCCCCTCCTCCCCATAGTGGTCTGAGAAAGGCTAGTGCACAGCACAAATAAACATCAGTCAACTCTGGAATTACTGCCACAGAGTGCTCTGCACGGCTGGCATATTTTCTGTGTTGCTTGCAAAGCAGCAGGCATCTCCCTTTGTTGCCGATGCAGATTGTTTCCAATCTCTCAGCATGTCTTTCTCAGCCACTTGCTCCTGAAACTTAAAAGGAAAACAGTGCACACTTAATTTGAAAAATGCTTTGCAGATTTCATAGCAGAAAGGGTTTAGTAGGTTGGAGGGGGTAAAAGAAACTGTTTCACAGTGTTATTGAGGCCATGTGTGACGGGCTAAACAAAACCTTCAGGCAATTCTGTCACAAGTTATTTTCACTTCTTACAATTTGCACAACCAAGTGGGTGGCCATATGTCTATCCCTTCTCCTTGTTTTTCAACAAATGAAATGAGGAGGATTTTAATTTTTTTAATAGTTTAGCTCATAGAAGTTATGCCTTTATTGTATTCAGATTGACTATGTGCAACTGAACAAGTTTCCTCATTAAATTTAAACACAAAAGCAGATGATGATCATGCTGATGAGGCTCCTCGTAGTAGTGGATTACTTCTATGTATCAGGCTATATTTATCTTTCATTCTGCTCAGAAAAAGGTCATGCACTGTCTTACACACATCATGGAACCAGAGTATAAATGCAGAGCCAAACACCAGCCTTTGTCTAAGATATTCTAGAAAAAATAAACAGAATCTGAAAAAAGCTGACAGTAAAAATAATAAGCAAGCCTTGTTTCTCTTTCCTTTTCACACTCAAGCAAAGGTCAAGACTGAGATAAACATAAATAGGGTTTTTCTTCCCATACTTGAAGCATAGTACAGAACAAGAGTAGGGGTGTCTTCACAGTCTATACAGACCAAATAGAAAGGTTACCCAATGGAAGTCTTGGTCTTGATGGCATACACAGTGATGGGACCATACTCCAAACAGGAGATCTGGGGAAAAAAGCCTCAGGGAGACATAAAAGAGTTTCACGTCTCCAGTCTGTCTCACAGCTCAACCTGTCAAAATGGATTTTTCCTTCTGCCTGCAGATTAGTAGTATTATCTTTTTCATTTCTGAGCACCTTGAAGGTGCAGAAGCATGTATGTAACTCAGCAATCAAGTTCTCCCTGAGAAGCGGTAGACCTTTATAATATTACGATTTCATTGATTTACTCATCTTCTCTAATTTAAGCTACTCAGCATTTCTGAGTGAGTAGAGGACACCATTTTTTCCTATTTCCAAAGCAGCTAACCTACACAGAAAGGCAATTGTTTGGGAGTAAAGCAATAAATTCATATACATTTTTAATATCTGATGTAAAGAGTTTCCAACAATGGAAAGTGAAAAGACAGTTCTTTCAAACTGTTCAGCATATCTATGAGATATTAAATTGGAGTTCTGGTAAAACAATCACTAATCCTATTCCCCGTTTAACTAAAAGCTACTCAGGCTGTACTCTGGGATAAGTATTGAGGATACTATTCTTCAGAATGGGGTCAATTTATGCAACACAGTTCAGTCCCAGCATATTAGAAAGGTTTTTGATTGTAGTGTTACTCCCAAGGAGACTGCCTTCTGGAAATTGATATTCCAGCATGGCAATGGTTTTACCTCAAAAAGGACACAGTTTTTACTGAGTGAGTAATAAATATATACACATATGTCAGGGAACCAAGAAGGAAGTTGGGTTGTTTGCTTCTCTCTCTACCCTGGTTCTACACTTTCCATCCACTTATCAAAATTCCAGTCTCTTTTCATGCTTCTCAGTCCCCATATCTTTTTAAGTTCTTTACCAAGGCAATGCCATCCTTATATTCCCTCCAGAATATAACTCCCACTCCAAGCACCCATCCTGCACAAGATTCTTTTTCGTGTCCTACTCTTGTTCCTTACCTTGACATAACGTCCTCAGCTCCCTGCACACCCTTCATTTAATCTGTATTTCCTAAATGCTAACCTATTATCTCTACCTGCAACAATTTCCTAAGCCTTCCCAAGACAATAGTTCCATTATAGTTCTTGAAATACTGTAACAAACCTCTAACAGTGATTTTTTTTTCTTTTCCCCAGCGCAGACAGTTTTCCAAGATTTCCTACCATCTAAAATAGGTTTTTCTCTTTTAAATCAGTGCATTACACTGAAAATGTATAGCTGTTCTTGAAAGTCATTACCAGTTAAATCATTTTGAGCCTGCAATGCAAAAAAATCAAGTCACACAATTTTACCCACTTTTGACCGCTCAAATTCTCTTAATTTGCCATCAGCCTCTACAACACGTTTTTGATCTAATATTGCTGCCTCCACTGGAGAGAAGAAAACATATATGTTTGCATATATATGCATACATACAATTATATATGTATATATATGTTCAAACATATAAAACAAAAACCAAATAAACGTCATGCTGTCAAGAATCTTTCTTAAATTAAAGGTGCAAAAAATCAGTTTGTCATTCATTTCCAAGTCAAACTCCTGATCCACAATTTTGATTTGAGAGGTACTTAACTAGAAAAGCTGAGACCTAAGAAGTGGTTTCACTATGCATCTACGTATAAGAGCAATTAACTTGTTTTCATAATCAGCTAGACCATGATGACTAAAATACCCTCACTTTTTCATCCATAAACCTCAAGTTCTTGGCTAATCAGGTAGTCCTTTGTGTTCAGTCAGTATGTCTCGTTGTGTTCTAATTCTTAGCAACACTGAAGTTAAACAGCAACACAGTAGTACCTTTCACTGTATTTGATGAAACTCAAATCTGAGGTGAAAGGTGAAGGCCAGGGCTACCAGGACTATCAGAACAGAGAACTTATTCTTAACACTGGGATAAAAAGTATTGAGTTTATTTGGCCTTTTCCAGAAAAAGGCTGAAATAGCATTACTGATGAATGCCATCACAGAGTAAATATCAACACAGGCAGAGAGCTGCCAAAGATCAACACTGATGTGCAGGCCATGGACACATTTGGTTGGAAATGAGACTACAGCATTTGAGAACAGCCTATGAACGGGCAGTGCCTGTTACTGGCCGCATCACCTCCCCAAGGGCAAAACCTTTCAGAGCCCACAGCCTGCTCCTCAGCCCCCATCCCTCCTTCACCCAGACTACATAAGCCCCTGGCACGCATCCTCACTCCTGCTCTGACCATACAACAGAGTTTTCATCCAAAAGAGGCACACGGCAAGGTCTTGTCACAGCCCACCCTCAGGGCACATGCGGCAGGACCGGGATTATGAGGGCACACACCACTCACTGGAGCTACCCAGAGTCAGGACAACAGAAGTGCTTTCAAATCATCTGCAGCAATTTCCCAAAGGGAATCAAACATCTTTTACATCATGGGACTGGATCTGATGGGCCAAAGGGGTGTCTTGCCATCCTCCAACCGTCCTGTGTTTTGTCAAGTCTCTCCTTTGTATTTGAACCCGAGAATGTCCCTGAATATTGGCAGTTTTTTCTTATTTTAATAAGAAAGATAAAACAACCTGGCAAGGCTCATCAAGGCTGATGATTGATGTTTCTGAACAATCACCTTGAAATTTTATGAGCTCAGTTAAGATGTTAGTGAGACCAGGTGTGTTTCCTATTCTGAAATTTTAACTGGTTAAGTTTTACTACTACCAATAAACTTAGATATCCATAGAAGGGTAATTCTAAGAAGAACTAATACTTCTGATTTCAAAAATGTCCTCAGCATTTTTCTGACTCTTTGGCATAGCTGGAATCTATTAAATTTTTAAACTTGAAACCTCAGCTGATTTTATTTTATGAAGACTTCAGAAGTTTGGTATTTGTGCTTAGTTTATATTTGGTTATTATCAGTATGAAGCAGTTGTTGACACTCTCTGTCTGAAGCATCATTGTTACCATTACTTTAAATTAGGAATTTTTTTTAAATTTTTTTTAACTTCATCTCTATTACTTAAATGTATGAAGTATACCCGTTTAGAGAGAATTGTTAATGGAGCACAATTCTTACAATAACATTTTATTTTACTGTTTCATTTATCATTTTAAATCTGATCCTGTTTTCTAAGAGAGTGCTGTGAGAACAGGTAATGACTACGAAGGATGCTAAGTTTACCGAAAATTAGCAGTTCTTGCATAAATTAATCGTACTGACTTATAATGAATTGTGCCATTTGCAAAAACCTCACCCAAAAAGTCCAGAGGAAAATACCCTATACTACCCTTGCCAGCTACCTATTATAAATTATGTACTGCTACTGCCTGATACTTGGAAGGAAGAATTATTCTTGTCTTGATATGTGGATTGGTTGCAAGTGCTTACCTTCTCGCAAATCTAGGATAGTTTGCATTGTCCCAGGTCTGCATTTAGCAAGGCCAACAGTACTTCTGCCACTGCTTTCAGGAAGGCCCAAATTAAGAATTTATATTTCAACATAACCAGATGATGTCCACTTAGCATGAAATGTAGTTACTATCTAAGAGCTTTACATTCCCAAGCAATTTCTTAGAATAATAAATTTTAAATCCATTGGTTTTCAGTGCTCAGAAATCACCTGCTAGTATCTACAGGAAGTTCACTACAATCATATTTGCATTATTTACGTAGAGCTAAGGAATCCCATTTATGAAAGGCTTTAGTCTATAAGCTTATTAGAAGTTAATATCCATGAAAACACCATCTCTTTATTCCACTAGCTCTTTACAATTGTTTATCAAGGAAAATAAGTCCCAGGCTTTTTAAGAGAAAGATACATTTTCTCAGGTAAGACTCAATCTTGTTCCCTCTGAAACACTCACACAGGTCTGAGTCACAACAAGAGATCTAAATAGAAGTGAAATCAACAACAAAATGGATTTGCTTTGAGCAAGTCTCCAGTTTCCATGCTTTGGATTCATCACATTCTAGAACAGCTGCCTAAAATGAGTGGAATGAACTCCCCTATGGAAACATGTACCAAAAGGGAGGGATACATGGCTAACTTTTCAATGGGTAAGGTAAATGCAAATTATTTCCTCCTCATAGATAGTTCACTACATCATTATTCATATTGTACAGGGCTTTATATTAGAAAATGCATTGACAGAGTTGGATGTTACTCAAAGCAGGCATACCTCAGAGATCACCATTTGACCTGTGGTCTCTTCTTTCTTCAACAGACAGCAAATCAATAAAACAATGACATAATGCATAAAGTGGCAGCTTGTATTTAAACAGGTACCCAGAAAGACAACTCAGGATTCACAGGAAGCCCACCTACCAGCAAATAGGTGCATATAAACCCTTTACATCCTTAAAACTCATGCCCTGCAGCATGCACTCAGGTCTACAGGAGGCAAGCTGCATGGCATCATGGCTACAGTTTGGTCCAAAATCTGTACACCTCATTCTGTATTTTATGGAGAAATTATTCTCCCATTTGCCTTTTCACCTCTGAGTGGAGCAATCTCCCGCTTCTTCCTTTCCTTAATAACCCCAAACCAACACAGCATAAGAAACAATTTCCAAAAGCTCACTGACAAGTAATATGTCATTAAGAATTAACTCCTCCCAGGAAATTAGCAAGCAGTGGTTGGTGATCATAAGGATCTGGGTAACACCACCACCTTCTCAAGAGATAAGTCCATTAAGCAAGTACATTGCTCATCACTTCCATTCTGCTTTGACTTAATGAACCAGCTATTCCTGGCAAGGAGCAGGGAGAGGTTCTAATTTATATATTACTATCCTTTTACATTTTACTTGAGCATTACATCCGAACAGGCATTTTACTTTTGTTTCACATTACTCCAGTGGACCACAGCAAAGAAAAAATGAAGTCAAATGAGAAATAAATAGTATAAATTTATATACCAACAAATCACATCATATTTCAAAAAATGTATGACAGATTTGGGAGTTTCCTTCACCCTGAGCAGCTGTAACTATAAAAGAGCAATGATGCAACATTCATTAATAAAACTCTCTTCAGAACCTCTTCTTATGGACAGATTCAGCATCTGCAAGAGACACCCATGACATACACATTTTGCTGTGCTTCCCTTTTTCCTTTCACATTTGATATATACTGATAATATTTCATTAATAGGTATGAATACACCATTCTTCCAAACTCTTCCTGCTAAGACACAGGTATATGTATGTCATAAACAATGAAACATAATATAGTAAAGTATGGCATACACATTGCAGCAAAGTAAATTCATTACATTACATATTTCCTCTAGAGAGCTCAGCTTAAAAGTAACTTGGAAAACAGCAAATAATTGGCCAGGACTTTCAAAAGTGACATGAGGGAATTTCTCATTGCCCCATTTACAGTATCTACGGCAAGAAACAGTAATGGGTCCTCTTCCACAACCAAATGTTTTAAGCGGTATTCAGTGTAGCATATAAATTTCAGCTGAGCAATTTACAATGGGTAACAATTCATCTGGCCAGTTCACACTTTAGATAACTATCTGTAAAATCCAGACCAACCTAATACGCCAAGGGCTGTGAGGTAGCCAACAGCCAAGAAGTTAAAGAAAATCAGGAAAAGACACAGCATCCTTCAGCCTGGCTAACCCAGATAACATCTTCCAGACATTAGTATGAAATTAAACAGAGAGAGACTGAATTACTTCCAGTGTGCAGATATTGCCCTGGTGAAATGTGACAGGTGACCTGCAACATAAAAAATGCACTTAACTGTAAAAACTAGAAAGTGAAGCTAAAAATGAGAAAAATAAAAGCTGTTCTTGGATATGTAGTAAAGACACACTGACATAATAAATGGCAGGAGAAGGAACAGAAAAGCACCCACTCCATCCAAAAGCTGCACCATTAAGGTACAAAGAAATCAACTTCTTTTTTTAAGGGAGAAAAAAAGAAAACAATAGAACATGAATGAGCTCAATAACATTCAAAACAATGTTATTTATTAGAAAATCATGTGCCACAATGCCTGAAGCAAAAGTTTTGCAGTTTATTCCATTATTCCTTCAACCCAGGGCCTTGACCACATTAGTGAGAACCTTTTAAAAATTATTCCCTTGCCTTACAGTCCTTCAGCTCCACCAAAGCCAAAGTTTGCTGCCACAGTCAGTACATTAAGCACTGTCATGTTACCATCCACTCTGCATAAGAGAGCTCAAGATGAAGAGAGAGTTGTGGCAGTTGTCCAATATTTTAGAAGGATGTTCTCAACTGAATAGCCCAAACTCTGCCTTTGTTCAAACATGTATGAAGAGGAAAACAGCAGATATTAACTTTATTAACAGGGGTGACTAGGAGACATGTTAGGCTGTGCACACATTCAATCCAAGCAACAGCAACTATAGCTGAGGTTTAAAATTCATGTTTATTCTTTGGTAAAGGATTTGCACTGTATTTATGGCTCTCAATGAACTCCATGTCCAAAAGGGACACATTCGATGATTAAAAATTAATTGGATTTTTTTTCCTTCTCCTATAGCAGTGCCAGTAGGAGAGATAATAAAGGCAGTTCCCTAGCCTTCAGGCATTGCACAGAAGTAGGATACATAGTCATGCAGTCAAACTTCAGTTATTTATATAAGGGCCTAAGACATGAAACTAGGCTGCTTTTAATAAAACGTGGAGAGAAATAAGCTCTTAGCACTAGTAGTGGACTCCTCTCTCTTTCTACTGAGCACGTAAACAGTCTGGACAACATTAACATCCTCCCTAATACAGATTCAGGACTTGAGTATGAAAACCGCACCAAGTCATAGTACCAACTACCTTTCATTTTTTGCATCATGCCAGAAGAACTAAAAAGTAAAATCTATTTCATTTATCTTTATAGATGAAACCCCCTGTAAGTACATAGGAAGAGTAGTTGTATTTTGTAACATTGTTCCTCATCTAGAAGTAAAACAGAGGCTGGTGTAAGTCAAGCAAGGGAAACAGAAAATGCAGAAAAGAAACCAAGGAATCTGAAGCCAAGTTTTCAGCTGTTACATACAATCATACCATGCAGTGACATTTTACAGAATGGCAATCACATGCTGGAATGCAACTGAATACAAGCTGTGCAATATGTAACTGCCCAACAGATTAGCTGCTACAGCCAGTTATGCTCATACTCTTAGCCCAAAATATGTTACAACTCCAACTGAATGGCACTGTAAACCAGAACTGCATTGACCCTTTTTTTTGGGGGGGGCAAGTTCAAAGTTCTCAGACATAAGAACTTATGTAGCTCTTTTCATTATTATTTTTGCTATTTTCACTACTAGCCATAAAGTTTCCTATAGTAACCATCCAAGAATCCAGGATTACTACCACATTAACAATAAAGAATATGTCTCTAAGTGCATTGTACTGGATAAGACACCAACAGAGAACCAGTGACGATCCCTTTCCTCCCAGAAAAAGTAACAGACAAAAAAATGTGTGAAAATACATTTTTTAAATGTCTGAAATATGTTTAAGTTTAAATATATTGCAAAGTATTCAGAATGCACATACAATACAACATACTACAATTAGGACTGATCTAATTTTACTACGTGTGCCTTACCCATGTTTGTAACTGTGCCTCAATTTGAAAGAGAAGAAATTAGAGACTAAAAATAGGAATAAAGAAATCTTAATAGAACAGGGTAGAGAGCACCCCAAAAATTGGGCATGAACAAACCAGTTCATCTGAGGACAAAAAGCAATGACAAAAGGACATTTTTTTCTTTCCGAACTTGATATATGTTTACTGCTTCACTAATAGCCTTCTGAAACGGACACACCACTTTGGAAACTGAAGTCACCCTACATGATCATTTTCTTATAAAATCCAAAATTAAAAATCTGCTTTAGAGTACATCTCATTCTTTGGTTAAGGAGACTTCATGCCAACAAGAAAACAATCACATACAGTCAACACCAGAAATTATGAAGACAGCATAAACTGTTTCTAAGATCAAATTATCCTTGGAAACTTACACAATCATGGAAAAGGGGGATAGGGGGGCCAGTGCGTTTAGAAAAATCAATTCAGGGTACTATTATCTGTGCTACTAATATCTTAAATTCAATTCTTCTGCCCTGATATTACCTCCTGAGAAAACAAAAAAAAGAAATAAAAATCCTACAGGAAAAACTAGTGTTGGATGTAATCTGCTTACTCAGACACGATAGAAATGCCTGATTTAGTCTCTTGATTTGTTGTCTTAATGAGACTGCATTGATTATTCTTCCACTCAAAAGACTACGACATTAATCCTGTTGAGGTGAATCAGAGAAAATTCAAGCTCTCCATGAGTTCCAACTGCACTTACCTTTCTCATAGTATTCTGTTTCAGGGACAAGTAAAAAGAAAAGTGTCAGACATACAAGCTCCTGCACATGTTTTTAATTTGGCACAAAATGTCATATTTCACAGAAAGAAAATTTCGCTTCTACCTGTATGACTTTAATACACTTTCTTCATTGCACTGAAATCAAAGTCAGTGATTCTAACCACTATTAAATGTGCTGGAACAGAGACAGAGAGACTTTTGGAGTGAAGTAATCGCATAAAACGCTTGGTGCTCTCCTCCACTTCTAAAGCTAGAATCCCTTTGGAAGAAGTCATAAGGAAGCCTGAATCCTGAGGTTTGTTTATTTAAACAAGAGGCTGTTCTCAATCACCTTTTAATTTGTATCAGAATTGTCTCCAAGGTTTTAGAGACGCACAAACTACAGAAATTATACAATACAAAAGAAATATTTATTTTTTTGCTGTAAAGAAATGAAGAAGGAAGACAACCCAGACCATGGGTCTTGAAGCTAAAGCTTCTACTTGCGTGCTTTAAAACCTAAACAAGGAACTCCTACCTTTAGTCTTATCAAAAGACTATTTTCCCAACTGCGTGAGCAGAAGGAAATACCATCAGTGGCACAGTTAACCAAAGTGAATTTCTGTACACTGTAGCTTTGTCAAGGTCCCTCTCAAGATCAGACAGGCTGTCCACATTACACCTGCACAAACAGTGATGCTTTAGCAACTCTTGTATATATTAGCTATAAAATTCTCTTCCACATCTGGGTTGATAGGATTTCTCTAGTTCTCACTCCATGAGCAAAGTCCACACACACCCCACCTCCATGATTCTCTTGTAATACGAGAAGATGGAAGATGAAAAAAACAATTTATTTTTTAAAAAAAAAACTCCCTTTCTCACTTGTCTAGTATCAATGCCAAAGGTAATTTTCCTCCTTCAATAAGAATATTCAATATTCCATAATATTAAAAGCTGTTGGACAGATTCAGCTAGATTTGAAAATGTACAGTTCTGAGACCTCACCTCGATATACTTTGAGGAAAAAAAGAAAATAATTTTTAGTGGTGAGCACTGCTGTAGGTGAAGTAATTTACAAATACAACAGTTAAACCCCAGGATAAGCATCTTCATGCAAAAACACTGCCTCATGCATCCTTTTTGAAAAGCAACAGTGTTTTACAGACCAAAAAAAATTTGCATTGTTTTTAAAAAGACATTTTTGAAAGAATACTATACACATCTGTCAGTGACTGAAGACCCAATACATAGAAAGTGCTTCTACATGGATCTTTTGCAGAAGGAGCACTCTGGAAAACAGCTGGGGAAGGCATATAGGAGTGATATGAAAGTATATTTCATTTACTTTATTTTTTCCAGATGACCCAGTAGCAGAACCTCAGCATGTACCAGTCTGAGAATTTTGGAATGGTTTAGATGGGAACAGATCAGTGAATATAGCTGACAGTAAATGTTGATGGGGTGCACTGCTTTTGGTGCTGTGTCTGGAAGAGAAAGGACTTCACACTGTAATAAAAGAAGAATGCGAATCTTAAATAATCAAAGGTACAGAAAAGGCTGACTTGGCTGTATGTTTTGCGGCAGCCCATTTCTGAACTGTTTGAGCAGGCAGATCTAAGATTATTTTACTGACATTCTTGAGTGCTTATTATGTCACAAACAGCTGCTATCTCTTAGCGCAACTCTATTAACCTTAGTTTGATGACAATGATTTTAATGTTACAGTTAGGTCAATGAAATAGGCTTGGGAATTCCTCTTGCTTCACCATACAATTATCTTGTTTTGTTCTTCTGTGTCTCCAAGTTCCAATCTGCACATATCTCAATCTTAACCTGTGTCCACTTCATCCATATGAATCCAGTTACTCATGGTGGAGCTAGGAGTCTCAATCTGACCTCACATGGTGTTTCACAACTGCATACCCATCAAGGCTTGTGAAGTAATTTACCAACGTATCTCCCTAATTTACACAAATAAAAGTGAAAACAGGATCAGATCAAAGATGACAGTAAATTCTTATATTAAACAATAATTTGAAAAATTCAATAAAAACATCAAACTAAAAAGTTGCCTCACTTAAAATCAAGGTAAAACTCTTCTCCTATGGACATAAACACTTTTAGAGAAATGGGACCTTTCCACCTTTAAAAACATCCACCTTTACTATGTCTAGATTAACGCCAGAATGCTTGCAAATACACTGGTGAACGGCATTACATGAGCACAGCACCTGCTCTAACCATGCTTCCTCCTTGCAGGGAAATCAAAATAATGTCAATTCAAGAATAAATATTTTTGTAAAAATGTTAAAATTATGCTATTTCCGTTGGCAAAATAAAAAAAAAAAGAGGATAAAGTATATAACTGAAAACTTAGCACAGCACTTTCAAATGTGAATGCTTGAGCGAAGACATATAGTAAGATATCTAATAGTTAGATATCTCTCCAAGTTAAACTTGAGAATTTGAGTCCCAATTTTGCATTCTCAGAGACTGAAAATTTTGTACATAATACATACGTCACTGAAAACAAATATTAAAGGAATTCAGAAATACACTGGAGCTAGAGCAAGGAAGATCTGGAGAAACTCAGCACTTCCTGAGGTCAAGATCTTTCTCCCAGAGTTGCCCCAAACATCAATGACCACCTGTCAATTTATTAATAAGGATTCCCACAAAAATGCTGGCTGCATGTCAGCAGCCCATGGGTATACGTAGGTCCTGCATAAAGAATGACTGAAAAACACTTTCGTTTCTTTCCCACTCAAAATATTTTAAGGGAAACCAACAAGTATACATGAAATATAACTTGAAAATAAGGCTCCTGGATACTGCATATGCCTTATCTACACAAAGAAAATGCATTGGTTTAAACTAGAGGTGTAAAAGCACAAACATTTCATTCGATTTAACATCAGGTTTGCTTTAATTTCAAACAGGTTTTAGCTCAATCAGATCAAGGACACAGACAAACATATACCTGAGGTCCTAGCTTCATGAATTCTTTACTTCCAGCTCCTCATTACCACTCCCAGCTGCATGTTATCAGCCTCCTCCCCGGGATAGTAATGGACCCTCTGGGTTTCAGTGAAAAGTGAGGCAGAGTAGTTTAAACTGACAGGTGATAAAGCTGATAAATTAACCCATTTTCCTCTGCACTGAAGCAAATGAGGAATGTTTACACATGCAATTCCAACATCTCAAGTGAGAAAACTAAGTCCCAGATGAGGGACAACAATAAACAGCTGGATAGCATTTTAAAGTTACATTGTCTTCACCCCACACCTTTATAGTATTCACAGAGAAGTTTGCAGGTGGTAAACTAAGTCACATTAAACTTCAATTTATGTTAACTCAACCCGTTTAGGTTTTGGGGTGTTCTTTTTCCCTACATAACCTATATTAAGTGTAACATGCTTAATGGATGAATGCAATATCCACCTTGTCTTATGTGTAAAGAAAAGAAATAAAAATAGATTTTTCCTGAATATTTTCACAAGCATAGTCTCCTGAAAGGCTTTCTTTTATGGGTTTTTTTAAGGTACTTTCTGATATCTAACAGAAAATTTTAAATCCATAAATAAAGAGATATTCATCCAAAACTTAATGACAAGGTACTCTCCAGAAAGATGAAACTAATTCTCTAGAGAGAAATTACTTCAAAGTCAAAAAACGATCCCAATTGTTTTGTGCAACTAGGAGGGAAGGGGCTTTCAGGAGTCCCCTGCAGCATACCATGTAAAAATAACGGTGAGAGCCACTGTCTGTAAGACATCCCGAGCGCAAAAAATCAATCATCTGCAAAGCACACGCTTAGATGTTCTCTGGGTTTATTACTCTGACTTTGGCTGGAAGGCTGATAAAGATTCTGGAAACTGCAAATGCAAATCTATTTTTTATTAAAAGTTTTGGCAGCAGGATGGGTGCGTGCTTTACAATAAGAGAAGGGTGGGGGGAACAGAGTGCTGAAAAACCTCCAGTCACAGCACAGAGTTCCAGCACATCTGCTGGAGCAGCAAGCGCTGTGATTTCTGAGAGGCTTGTGGTTAACCTCATGGCACGGAATAAATTATTCCCCAATTCCGTCCTTCATTAAACCACCCATTCTCTGAAATGTGTCGACGAAGCCGACACATGGCCAGCTACTAATCAGCAAGATGACGGCCCGTCCCCAAGACACTCTTTTTTTTGGCCAGAACAAAACAGAGCTGTTCATCCCATATAATTTTAAGTTGTTTATATTGTGTCCTGCCTAGAGGTATGAACAACTATCATGATTTAATTTAAACAGCCTGTATATACACATAACAACATTGGATGTCATGCAACATGCCTTGTAAGTGCAAACAGTTTTCAGGCCCTCACAACTGCAATTGAAAATATAAATCAGATACAAAGACAAAAGATGCATTGTTTAAAATGCCCTAAATTTTGAAAGGTAAGGACAGCTCACAGTAAAATCTGCAAAACAAAACAACAGGCTTAATATACTATACTGTTTACGCACCTCTCAAGAAATTTCTACAAGAATGTGTCAAGACAGAAATGATCAGAAGGCTGAAATATTTAGATATAAATGCTTTTATGCCTCCTGTGTGATTCATTCCTCCTGCGTGGTTCACTCATGAAATTGGTGATCAAAAGTAAGTGCTATTATGTGACACTTTAAACAGGAGAAAAACAGAGAGAAAGAGAGAAAATGAGAAAATAAACATCAGAATTTTGTTGAACTACATTTAACAAACAAAAACAGTACATGATGTTGGACTACCATTTAAATTAAGTTTTTGCCAGATGATCAGTTATGAGATTTCTCTTGCTTTTAATGTGTTCACATTGAGAAGTCTGATTTGCTGGAGCACTGTGTCAGTAATTGCAACGGGCATTAAAAGGACCTGGGCTCTGAACAAATAAAGAAAGTGCTTTTAAAACACTAAGGGAGAAATCAGACTATAGGCAACTAATTAGGAACTTAACATCAGCCACTTCAGGCACTAAAATCTTCATGCCTCCTTTCCCCTGAGGAGCTAAGTTCATTGTATTATCTCATAGGAAGATAGTAGGAATAGAAACACTTCGGTAATGAGGGAGCTGGAAAGCCCCATAAGGAAACTGCTAAAACTACACTCAGAACAAGACTTAAATGGTATGAAACAAATAAGGCATGTGAATTACAAAGAACAAAAATAACGCGTAAGTTTGGTTAGCTATATATTCAGCGAGCACAGATTACCCTTGCAGTATATTTGGAAACTGAGTTAACTGAACTAACACTTTAAAATCAAATATGGTAATCATATCACCAGTACACTGGCTGGTGGCTCCAGGCCACCAGATCTAGACCCTTTTCAATTATGGGGGTTTTTTAATGAAGTTTCATGAATTTTCTGAATTCAGCTAAGTGCTCTTTCTGTTCTCACAGGTCAGAATTTTAATCTTGAGTCTGAATAAAGTAGTGCTGTGTTGCTGCTGATTTGAGGAAAACAATCTTGTCTGAAGGTGGGGGGTAACCTCTGAGCACTGCAAAACCAACAGAAAATTGGCAATGGAGAAGAGATTTTAAAAGAAAAAAGAGCAAAGATAAAATAGCTATCTGTAGCAGCAGTTTCCAATTCAACAAGACAGAGGAAGATTTTGCAAAATGCACTAAAGACACTTGTTCAATACCTTTATAAAAGAGGCTGTTTCCCTTATATTGATGGCAGGGGGGAACTGACCACATTTGCAGAACTTAAAGATTTATGCTTCATACAACAAGTGGGTGGGATGGAATACAAAAGGTATATTAGCCTCTAAAATCATAATTAAAAAAAATTATGCGCTTACTTCACATTTTTTACACTGAGCAACAGACGTTTCATTCACCTCAGAAGCCAACTAAAAAGTATCTCTGAAGTTTTGGCAAGACCAACAAACCATTACTTGCCGAGTTTGTAGTGGTGGGTTTTTTAAGCAACATTCTAACATTTTTTCTTTTTCTCTCCCATCTCCCCAAAATAAAGCATCCAAAGACTGGGAAAAGCCCTTCCATGTCGTACACTAAGAGTGTGTGACACTAGGGGGAGCTACCAGGAGCTGGCAAAATTTAAATCTGAAACCAGTTTCTTACAAAAGGAAGTTCCAAGCAACCTTCAATTACATACAAGCAACACTCTGGTCATTTATCATAAGGAAGAGGGTGTTACTCCTACAGCTGAGCTTGGCCAAGCTCTCATTTGAGCATTCCTCCAGCTTCCTACTTTATACCTTCTTCCCAGGCTTTTTACGAACAAGGGAGGCTAAATTATTGTAATATAACTAATGGGCTTGGTTTCCTCACTTTTTCCAGTGTTCAACCTAATGCATTCTAAATGGAGTGAAGAGACGTTTCAAAGGGACTAAACTTAACACCATTCTGAAACATAGGCCTCTTCAGCTTTTTTTAGTTTTGTATCCAAAAAAACCACCAAAACCCTAACGCACATATATATCACTGCTCACATTTAAAATTTAGTCCTGCATGCACTATATCACCATTGCCTATTGTCATGGCTTTAAATGCCCCTTGGTATCTCTCAGCAAATAAATGCAATGTATTTCAGTCTCTGCCAATCCTGCATTGCCTCCCTGCTCTATCTCAAATTTTAAGTTGCCAAAAAGAAGTGTTTCTTCCACCAGCTTCACAAATATTAATGCTCTGCTAATTAAACCTCCTCTTCACTTGCTTTACATTTATTACAGAAGTCACTGGGGTAAAGGAGAGGCTAGTCAGGAAAAAATGGGGTGGTGTTACACTTAAATAAAGCAGTAGTAAAATCAAGACATGCGCTTAAATGAACCTGAATGTCGTTATTATTGTAACCCTGACCCTTCCTTTCCCTGCTCTTTCCTGCCCCCACACATATGCACATACACTTTTCTTCTCATTCATTGACTCCTGTCTGAAATAAGATCTTTTGCTCCTAAGGACTGGGCCATTTCTTTTACACAGCCTGTAAAATGCTCAGTGCAAGTACCATGTAAGTAATGAACCGCCATTCAGATACCTGGCTAAAATTAGCCTAATTCCCAGTAGGCAGGTATGCTCGTTAAATAATACTTCAGCAGACACAGCCAAAAGCTTTTTCTTACCTTATATGTTGAGATGATCTTTCAAATAAAGACAGAGGTAGAGGAGACAGCCTGATGAAGTGTGAATAAAATTGTAATATTGCTTCTGTTCATTACATATCCATTTTATAATGTATATAGTAATACATTATAATTATAATTCATAATCTACAGTATGCTAAAGCTGTCAGCTTTCATAAGCATTATAACACCCGAAGAAAAACTCTTCTTTATTTGATTGCTCTAAGGCATGTCAAAATCCTTCACCCATTTTTAAGACAATAAATAAATTATATTAGTAAATAAACTTAAAAATGAAAAGAATTGGCTCAATATAGTTAAGACTTAGTGAATTAACAAGTCCAAAAATATAAAAAAAAAATCAAACCCAAAAGTCATACATTAAAATTTCTTTTATATATTATGACATACATTATCTTTACACTCACGTTGCTACTCAGAACCATGCAGGGATGCCTTCACTAGGAATAAATAAGCCACTGAACTAAAACAGAAACCAAGTCATATAGCTCCCCTAGAAAAAACAGACAAGTTTCGCCACACAAAGTTTTTCAGTGGGGTTATTTAGTTTGAGCAGAGCTTTATGTTGCTGTACCTGTACCTGGTCCCCTGAGAACTAGTTCAGGTCTCCCTGAAAACCACTGCACCCAGTAAACATAGCTTTCTTTCCTTACATTTCCTTTAATATTATTTTTTCAGCAGTTACTTTTCTTTTTTTCTTTTCAAGATTTTTTCCTAACACATTAAAGGGGACTGATTAGAGTTCATTATAACTCAGCCATGAAAAATTGCTGGACTGAGAGCAAGAAGAGAACAATCTTCCTGCAAGGATACAGTAGGTAGGGAGATCCATTTTCAGTCTTTATTTATCTTTATTTTGTGCTACCTTGTAGACCAGGAGTTTTCAATTTCTGTCATTTGTTGTACTAGCTTTCTAGAACTCAGAGAAGTCCAGCTGGTAGATTTTTCTGTGAGAAAAGGCACAAGGTCCTTCACACACCCTCCTTCTACACCTGCAGAGTGGCTGAGGAGCCAAGGCAGTGCTTAGATATTAAGTCCAACCTCATCAGACATTATAAGCCAGTGTTGAGTAGCTGTCGCTGTCAACAAATACAGTAACTGTAAATTATCCCAAATAGTTACTGTTATTTTTTGTATCCAAAATATAGTAAACTAATCAATCCCTGTCATTGATTTACTCATATTTTGACCCATAACAGAGATCCATACAAATACTTGCATAATATTGCTTTGAAGAAAAAAATAATAAATATTTTACCAAAAAGCCAGTGATACAGGAGATGGCTCTACGTTAACTTCATTTAAAACTGAACTAGAGGTTACCTTTACCTTGAATTCTGACTTTCAGATACATCTTTTACCATGAGGATGAACAAACATTTGCAAATAATTTACCAATATTTAAAACACCTAACAGTATTTTCTGAGACCTCATAGAAAGTGGACTAAGTTATGACTGACCAATGCACATATTGTCCATTTCATAAGGGAAAAAAAAATGTTTATCACTTGCATGCGCACTAAAACACACAAAATGTGTGTCTTTTCAAGCGATAAATGGCTTCATTTCAGTGCTGACACGATGTGCTCATATTTGTGGAGGGCCAAGACATACATCACGAGGAAAGCTGTGCTGCAACAGCATAGCAAAAGTTAGTACAAATACACGTGGCTACAACAAATGTGCATACGTGGTCTGTAGCTCACTCATGTAGCAACATGGGACAGTACACCACAAAAGCTGGGCAGTATCAACACTGATATCACCAGACCAAAACACAGAGTCAAAGTGTGGCTATTCTTCACAATGCAGAAGACTTCAGGGATTCAATAGTTCTGGCACTGACGTTTAGAGTAGACAGAATCTGGAGAAACTCCAGTCTGAGGAGAGCTCTTTCACCTTCTTTTCTATTTAAAGCACAGTGTGCTAAGACACTTCAGCAAACCCTAGAAATGAATAGTATCCAAATATCCTGCATTTCCAATGACTTACATTCAGTTGGTCCAAGCACATGCAGAAGCATTAAATTCCACCCAACAGTGTGGCTCATCATACTTCATCCCCTGAAATGCCAGCTTTAAAAGGGGATTTTTCTATGTAAAGTAATAGAAGCCAAACCCCTTAAAATAATAATAATAAAAAAACCCCACCACCAAAACAAATTAAAAAAACGCACACAAAAAGATGAAAAAAAGAAAAAACTGCAATATTAATTTTTTCAAGTAAGTACCTTCTAATCTGTCTTTAATATTAAAATCTCCCAACCTATCCCTCCAAGTGACTGCCTCTTCTGCAGTATTACAGACCTTTCCCAACTACACCATTATATTTATACACTTCTCTCCAAATGAGATTATCAGCTTGGTGCTCTCTCGTGTTCTTAAGTTTGTGAAGCATTATAACAGGTAGGAAGCTGCTACAAAATAAAATACTGAGGGGTAACGGATATATCAACCATAGGTGCAGTGTGGTCACTAAGATGAAACGATCACAGATAAGACTGTAAAAGTCTTCTACAGATGTAAATTAAGTGGGAGGAGAAAAAAAGCCAAGAAAACCTCCACTTAAAGAAGAAGCTTCCAAACATGGCACATGTACCACAGATTATGCATGGACATGTTGTGAATAAGATTAACATCTTTGAAAGAGAGAAAAAAAGATGGCTTATTTTCACACTTTGGTGGTACGGCAGCAGGCATGGCAGGGTTTGGAGCAATTCCCACATGAGATCGTATTTCCAAGCCATTAGTCAGAGGGACACAACTGTTGCCCAATACTGGGTTCAGAGAGATGTGAAAAAATACAAAGCCCTGCTCTGGAACAGGAAGGAGTCTTCCCAATGGACTGATATAAGACAGAGAAAGCATAAAAAAAGGGGACCAGAAAGAGCTTGACCCTTCTTGCTCCAACAACTGGTAGCCTCAGGAATAAGCCCGCATGGATACAAACAAGCTGGACCAAATGTACTTTCCTCATATGAGTTTGACAACTTTTTTCTGCCTAAAGTGATGTTAAAATCTTGGGTGTTTTGTACTTAAGGCAAATAAGACAAACCAAAGCAGTCTGCAGTCACCTGATAAACACCTCGAGCATCCTGCATTACTATGTCTAGTGTAATAACTAATCTGTCCCAGAACACAGGTGTATCTTCAGGTAAGTTGAGCACTGTTACCACATTCTCTTTCTTTCTACAAAACCTTCTCCTCTTCTCTTCCCCACTGTGATTTTTTGCCCCCAGAGTTGTAGCAGAACAAATGTCAGTGAGATTGGTGGAACTGTATCAAAGTACAAGGAAAAAAAAAAAATAATTGCAGGAGTATTTTTACATGGGATCAGTTCTTTTACCCAGTTTGCAAAATGGTTCCACAGTTTTGCTTCTGCAGCTGAGGAAACTGGTGCTGCAAAGTAAAGGTAGCATAAAAATGTATTGAGGTAGTATTGTCACAGAATTTTATATACAAATCCATAGCCAACCACAATAGTTCGGTGAAATGGGAACATCAACAGGGAATTAGTAAACTCTGTAGAATTTACCAAGCAGGGTGGGGAGCAGACAGGGAGTTCAGGACTCTAGTGCCTTTCATAAGATGTTTTTTCTAATTATTTTTGACAGCTCCCTGTTTAGCACTGCCAGACTTCTCAACAATGAGTGAAGAATTAATTTTTATCATCCTCTACATATCCATGGGTGGGCTAATTTTCAACTGATAGCCATAAATAATTTTAATTTTACAGAGTCTTTGTGGGTTCCTTTTCACTGCTGGAGTAGTCATTTGGCAAATTAGGAAGCGGAATTGAGTATTGATAGGAAAAAGAGTTGTGGCAGTAGCAGGGAGTCAGAAAAGATTCAGAAGATGGGTGTCAGAACCAAGGACTTACATCAAGCACTTCTTGGCTAGCTCACTCAAACGTATTTACATTACAGCTGGGCTCAAGGCAGGATTTATAAAGCTGCCCCTAAAACAGGTTGGACAAAGACAAAGGAGACTTCAAAGCTGATCTTGTTGTCAGGCTACAATTGAGTTCAACTGACCTTGGGGGTTCACTACTTACTAGGTTTTGTTCTCACATAGTTAATATTCTTCTCAAGAAATAACAGGAACAAGCACTGATGCCTTATGTAGTCAGAGCAACAAGTCAGATGCTACATCAAGAATCTGTTTACAGTTCCAGAATCAATTTTCACCAGATTTCATTTTAAAAAAGCCTCACTCTGCTGTGATTAACTTCTACTGTACGGTACTAGAGGCTACAAGAAACCTCTTTCCTGAAGTGAGAAGATGAAATAAACATGCAATAGCTTCTGAATTACTTGCTAGGTTACAAACGCTGCACAGCTATCTCTTTCTCTATGGTGCTAATTACTCCACACATTAAAAAAAAAAAAAAAAGAAAGAAAAAGAAATTACCTTTATTCTTCAGACCCCAGAAGGGCACCAAAATATGAGAAGTGCATTTCTATCCCCCACACTTGACATATTTTATCTACAAGAAAGATGAAGAGTTAATTGCTTGTGGAAATACTGAAACTTACCTACATATTCAGTATCCAAAAATGTGGGCAAATCTCACATTCACTTTGAGGAAAATAAACTGGAGTGAGAGGTCTTTTTGTAAAACAAACTTGAGTTTACTTCTAGGCTAGGCTGCAATTCACTGAAGTAACTACATCTAAATGAGCATCTCCCAGTGCTTTTTTTCTGAGAAATTTATTAATAACAAGTGGGTTACAGGATGGTAGCTTTTTGAAATGCACCAACCACTAACCCAACAAGTAGTATATCAACACAAAGTTGACAAAAAGATATAAACAAAAGGTGAAACTAACAAATATTTACATGCATTTAATAATTATCATGCAATGGAGGAAGAGTCATATAGTGAATAAGCTCCTTTTTACCAGTTTAGCTCCCTGCTCCTCTCACATCTAGTCCTATAGCTAAGCAAGTAAAAGTATTGTCATTGGTAGAAGATAGAACAGATGTACTGACTTTACAAGGTCTCAGGACTGAAGGTTGTCTTAGCCTACCTGGAGCTAAGTATCATTTGGTTTAGGTGTCACAGCAATTTTTCTAATGACCAGGTGCCTACATCTAATTTTCATATGGTATAAATAATTTTATACATATATACAACACAGTATATACATTGTGTATGAACATGTTTTTATACACACGTGTATACACTTTGCATATACATACGTTTGAAAACATATATACACACACATATCGTGCAATATGAGACAGAAATCAAAAGGGGCATGGGCTGACACTGGGGACTGTAGGCAACTTGCTCATGCCCAGATAAACAACACAATCACAGTCAGTTAAAGAAATACAGACCAGGGAGCTGGGAAAAACTGGCTTTAGGGAGTAATAAATAAATAAATAAAATTTAAAAATATGTTTGACTTGAAAAACACACCATTCACAGTAAAATCTAAAGAAACATGGAATAGCAACCAATGAAGAAAATGCAAGTTGTCAAAGCATGGTAGAAACCACGCAAAATTAGTGACAAGCAGATCCTCGAGTAAGGAAAACGCAACTCCATCATTCATACCACATTTTCTAGCTAAGAACTTGGGATACTGATGACTTGCTGCCACTCTTCCCACAGTCCCCCAACTTCTGCTTAAGGAAGACTTAGGACCAGAAGGGCAGCAGAAGAGTGAATGGAACAGCAGAGAAAAGGAGTAGATACAAGGAAACTCGTATGTAATAGTTTTAAACTATATTACTACTGGGAATATCTTTTCTGCAATAGTATTTTTTATTTCCATAATCATTAGATATGGAGTAAAGTCTCTGATCCATCTGCTAAGATTTCAATCACACAAAAATTTGGCATTTTGTCATACAATGTTTGTTTCCTTTTTTTTCTCCTGTAACAAAATTTGAGCTGTAACACACATACACAATATAACACTGAATTTAGGTGTTCTTTTCTGGGGGTTGGGCTTTTTTGGAGGGGAGCTTGTTTTGTTTTGTTTCTGTTTTTTACTGAGGCCCCAGAGACAGGTCAAAGAATAACTCGTCTGATCCAGAGAACCTTGGCAAGCTCCACACAGATTCCTCCTTGACCCCAAAAAATATTTTAGGCTACTCCTATCAGATACTCCAAAGGTATAAAAACGCACCAAAGGCTTGGGTTAAACTTCTTAATCATTTTACTAGTCCCTGGCTCTCTGCAAAAAAAGAAATTAATTGTAGAACACAGTCACAGTTTTAATTTCATTTGTTTCAGGCACACTATGGCTACTGTAATGCATTTGTCTGTCTGTATGGATTCCCACAGTTATTGGTCTCCTATTTGCTTCTTCACTCAGAAGGTTGCATCACTTGGATTTAACTTACAAACACCAAGGTAAATCCAGAAACAGTGAAGTATGCCACCATCTAATTCATTTTTACAGATTATTCTATAGTATATGTATGTGCATTTGTATGTTTGTATATATGTGTGAGTATATAGACATGCTGACTTCTAGCCAACAGTAATTTTTAATTATTATATCCATGCACAATACAGCAGTGAAGACTTCTGACATCTGTGTAACACTGAAGATAATATTATGTCGAAAACCTTACTCTGACGGGTTTTTTCTTCCTAAATTGGAGGTGCTATAAAGAAACTCAAAAAGGAAACATTCTGTATTCCTTTACAAGATCTAATTTTCTCTTCTGCTTCGCTTCCAACCTCTATCTAGGCTGTGTCTTCAAACACTACGCTCACATAAGCTGGCTATGGCCACTGTCTTCACATAATGTGTGGAAGAAATAGTTGATTCAAATTCTATTTCTAAAGCTAGCCTTCTCTCTCCTTAAAGGCAAAAATGCTTCAAGAGAAACTCTAAAATGCCAACAGCAACTTTACTTCTCTGTGAATTAGCAAACTGAACCCGGTTACCCACAGGTTAACCAACAGGCCCACTCATCGAACCGAGTGACTGGAGAGGGAAGGGCCCAATGGAAGTCACCTAGTCCAGCTCCCAGCCCAAAGCACAGCCAACTTCAATGGCCCATCAGGTCACTTCGCATCTACTGTATGCTCTGTGTCAGGCTTGAAATCAAGGACTTCACTTTGTCTCAGGTGCTATTGCTGGTAATGGTGCAGAGAAAAAACACAGGTGAGAAATACACAGAGAATCAAGAGTAAAAGCAGGTTGATCACTTGTATGCAGAGCTACTGACATACAGTAATCAGCTTTGTCTATACAATTTGGCATGCACCACCAACAGCTAACATGGAGCAATAATTTCAGAGAATAACTACTGTTTAAGCAAAATTTATTTCAGAAAATACAGAATCAATACTGAGTAATAATTCATATAACTTAATTCAAGCACAGTATTTATTTTCACAGTTCAGCGAGCTGTAAACTTGAATGTGGCCTGATCAAAATAAATATTGGGAAGTCTACTACGTGGCAGTGGACAGAAACATAGACGGTCTGCATTCTGTTCTTAGTAAAAGTAACAAATTCTGCCATTAGAACTCAGCAGGACCAAGACCACCTAGTCATGTTTTATATTGATAACATCAGCGCTACACATCATGCTCCTGTTGGATTGGGCTTCCTCTGGGATTTGCTTCTAGAATTTGTTCTTTGGCTCAAACAAGATAATAGGAACTGCACAATTCTTTTCAGTTGATTGCACCATACGTTTTTCAATGCCATACTTCTGCTCCATAAAAAGACATGAAAATGAATGAGTTGTAGGCCTAACAAAAAACAGAATCTATAAGAGCCAGATCATAGGGCAAAGAGAATTCCCTTATCTTTTTTTTTTTACTATTATTATTTTTAACTAGCTGCTGCTAATATATGTCAGAACAGTATCAGTACTTCTAGCTAAAGATGACTGAGAAATGAAACTGAAACCTATGCTTCCCTAGAGGTCAGATCCATATTGCACTCCATTTCAGATCTGCAACAAAATATAAGCAAAAACAGAAAATATCAACCAGTAATAGGGCAAAGATATCAATAAGGAAAAGAGATAAATACTGGTAAATCATCCATTTGAAAATAAAACATATTTCATGCTTACAGTGCATCACCCTGTCTTGTATGTGATGTCAGGCACAGTAAAACTGAGCTGATTCTTATACAAGAATATCAAGTGGTACTCCCTCAGACCAGGTCAGCTTGCAATCTTCCAATTTATTTTTTTTTTTTTTTTTACACCTTACTGTTTTAGTTTTAATATTATCTATGCACATTCTTCAGGGCAGTGAGGGGCAGCAGACACAACAGGAGAAAGATTTGTCCCTTTATTTGTCTGGAGGACAAGATGGATTTTGGATTAAATCAAAAAGCAAAGTCCTATTCCTCACACACTGTGAAGTCTTCTCTCTCTCAAATACAGCTCCTGCTGTATTAAACCAAGGTGTAACAAAGGTCACAATCTCCTTAACTGCGGTTTCTCTCTGAATCAAGACACTTGCAGAAGGATACTGACAAAACTAAGAGAACAAATGATACATTGAAAATTGTAAGTTAGGATATGAAGTCAAGAATAGGAAAAGATTAAATAATTCACTTATTTGAATTAATTCAAATTTCATTTAATTCAAAAAAGACAGTCCTCCTTAGCCCAAACTCAAACTGAACCTGTATCAAAATTCTTTAGAAAAAAATCTATCACTATTTGACAAAATATTTACCACTGTTCATAGCAACTGACTCTATTTATGCCTATATGTTTATCTACACATTAGACTGCCAAAAAAGCTCAGCGAATTAAAAAAATGCTGATAAACAGAACCGACTTCATACTACAATGTATTTGTTTTCCTTGTACTTGGCCATTGAGATTTATTTCCAATGAGTAAGTGACTGGAATTACAATACTTCACATTAGTTTTCTGTGCAAGTGGAACCTTTAGCAAACGTAAAAGAATTCATGGAAGGCTGACGGCTGGCATAAGATCAAACCTCATTGTGCCATCTGGTAAATAGGCGTTCTTTTTTTTATTTTATTTACTTCTGCTTCATAAGATAAGTAAGTGGGCATGTAAGAATTTGTTGGATTTTTTCCATCTTTTGTTTGTGGTTTTGGTGTGGGTTTTTTTAAAGGCATGACCAAAGAATCCCTTTAGTTATAGTGGATGACTATAGTGGATTGCTTCTTCACCTCTTCCGGAGTTCCCAGTTGTTTTTCTTATTTGTTTTGTGGTCTGGACATGACAACATTACACATTTGTCATGTAGGGCACTTGTTCCAGTCCTGTAATTCTCTTTCACTTAGGATGCTTTGCTGCTCTTTATACCCCTCTGGCCCTTTGGAAGTACCAGATAGCCAGGGCGGGGTAAAACTTGTAAAGGTCATCATCAGCCACACACACAGGAATTTGTGTTATGAAAAGATGGAAAAACTATGCTTGGTATGTGCCAGGCTTGATTTGTATTTGTCATGATATTATCCTGTAGGATAATCCACAACAGGCAATGAATTTGTGCTTTGTTTGATAATTTCTCGCATAACTTTCTCTTAATTGACATTTTGCCTCACCTATAAATAATGAACAGAAGCAAACTGGAGTTTTCTTGACTTACGTGTCTGTTTTAAGTCATTCCCCTGGTGGATGTTTTACTTCCAGAAGATTGAGACTCATCTTTTCACATAATTTTTTTATAGATTAAATAAATTCCTTGGGAATAAGAACAAGTTTCTGCACAATGGGTTACTGAAGACCAGCTACCGAGTCTGCATCATTTTTTCCAAATATTTGCAAAACACAGTGTAAGTATATAGAAAGACATTCACTTGTATATTGTGACTTCTGGCACAAGCAGTAATATTTTACTTTAATGGCCAAAAGAGATTCATAGATATTAAAGATCCAAAGAGACATTTTCAAAAAATAAGGATACTAACCTCTGTCATTCTGATCTAATGTATGACACCATTCTAATTCCCTCACCAGTTTTAGTTCCACATTGACAACACTTCCAGCCTTAAATTATTGCACATACAGATAGAGCTACCCGGTCTCAGTCAACAAGAATTCACAACTCTTTCATAGACAAAGTGATCCTTCTATTTAGCAAACAACATTTGCCTAGTGCTTTGCCATGAAAGCATGCACTTGTGTGTATATATTTGTTTTAAATACATAATGAAAGGCAAATACGTATATTTTTAGAAAGGCCACTGTAGTATCATATATGTATGCTCCATGAAGTTAAGTTTCTATGCGCATTGTCAATGCTGCATGTTGCACACTGTTTCCATTCTGTTCCCTTCAATGCGTTTGGAATCAATTGAAGTCAAAACATCCTGGAAGAAAAGTTCAGTTTTTGCACCCCTGGTTTCAATTATTTTTAAATCTGACGCACAAACACAGCTTTTTAAGATATGTGAGTGGAGTGCCAAATAAGGATCTTTTGATTTTTTGAAATACATGTGGTTGAAATCTGAGACCTGCCTGCTGCCAAGCCACAGTATTTGGAATCAAGTACTGGCACAAGAAAATAAGTCATTGTTCAGAGTATAATTTTAAGAGGAACTATCCTGCAAAAAGGAAAACGTAAATTCCCATACTTTAGCTCATAGTTATAGGACAATCCCATAATCCTTTGTTAAACACTTGAAAGTTGAAATATAGATTCTAGCAAAGTTTATCCAGGCTCTCAGAAGCAATCTTCTGATATAAACTACACTACAGCCTTCTTAAATTTTTCTACATTATAAAAAGAATCAAAATTGTGAGATGGAATAGTCAGTCTCATCAATGTTATTTCTAGTCCTGTGTGTTAATGTTGTCTGGTTTTACATACAGCTCTTTCAGTATTTTTGCCACTGACTGTTGCAGCCACTGTAAGGGAGCCAGACCTTCAGCCACTGCCATTCCCAGCTTTGACTGAGGTAAAAAAAAAAAAAAAAAAAAAAAAGTTAAAAAGCAAAAATTGTGTCCTATGTTAACGAGTGGTCAGAAATTACTTTTACTACAGATAGCTCTTCCTGGGATGATGGATGAGCAAGAGAGACATGGACAAGATAAAGGATAACAATAGCAAAAGAAATCCAGTATTTAGCCTTTGTGAGGGCTAAGATTACATTAGAAATCACACAGTTACATACCATGGATATTAGCATACAAAAAGCATCTAAGCTGAAAGATTAAACTAAAAAGAGAAGGCTGTCCTCCTTCAGATAAAACTGAGTAACTTATAATCTCAGGCAGCGAAACAAAGGGAAAACACACACAAAAAAAAAAGAAGCAAATCATCTTTCAGTTCATCAAACAGAAAAACACACAATAGGAGATTTGCTGACAAATGGTTTCTTCTGACAAGATAACCAATACAGTAAATGACAAAAAGCCTAACAATGAATCTAGTCACATCTCCACTAGTCTGGAATTTTAACATCAAATATTGTCCTTCCAGTGCTCCGTGCCAGAGTGACACACCAAGTCACAAGGTTTAAATTGGGCTTAGAGGGAAAAAAAAAATAAAAATTAGTCTTAATCTCATACTCGAGGCTCAATTTCCAGTTTTCTCACTCTGTCCTTTGTGAATACACACACGCTAGCTCAAAGTCTTTTTCACCTGTTTGCCACTAGGTTTCACTATAAAGTGAGAGCCTAGTTGGATCCAGATCTACCTTTGACTAGAAGCATCATTTTTAGGAATCATGCCATTTTCTTTTCCTCAGAGAAGAGCAATGATATCACTGAATTTTAAAGCGTGTACATTAAAGGAACATGTCTGCTCAAACAACCACAGAAATAAAGAAAGAAAGAATCTCCCAAGTTAAATATCCCAAATTGCATCCTGGAAGATTCTCTCAGTTCAGGCACCTGCTCTAGAAACCTTAGGAAGTTGGTCACTGTAATTAACCACTGGGATGTTTCACTGACAGCTGTTACTGGCCAATGAGACAAACTGGTGTCTTGACTCCAGATTACAAAACAAGCATCGCATTACACATCAACTGAGTTGCCCTTGCAGAATCCCTAGCTGAGCATCCACAAAAAATAGACCAAAATTGCAGTTGTAGCCTCTATCAGCCATCTAGATTAGGGTTACCACCAGAGTAATCTCCATTTCATTGCATATCTGGGTGCTCCTTAACAGCATTAAGAATCCAGCCACACCCGTGCTCTGATCAGTGTTACCTAAAGAACTTTTAAAAGAACACTATATACCACTTACTAGTCTGTTGTGATTTTGACAGGGAGACATGAAGTGAAAAGCCTTCTAAAATACTAGGCAGACAAGTAGCTCAGAGAAAGTTCCATCATTTCTTTGAAAAAAACATTAAGCGAAAAAAAATACAAATTGCACCTTCAGTATAGAGGCAAAGAGTTTCCTTCTGTGCCTGAGAAAGTAGAGTACAGACAGAAGCAGCCTGCTCCAGCAAAGGCTCAGTCATGGGAGACATCACATTGGAATTAGGAAGCACGAGAGTCCGCGGGCCAACCACGCAGGCAAAGCGGCCTCTCGGCATGGAGCTCAGGCTGGTGTGTAAAGCACATGCAAGTACAGAAAACACATCTCTCAACATTAGAGTACTCGTACACCTGCTCCATTGACTTTTCAGCCCAAGTTTACTTTGTTAAAGACCTACCTTTAACCAAGTCTGGGAGTAAGATAAAAGAGGGTTATAAAAACAAGAGAAAATATTTTTTGAGTTTGCCTTACAGTCCGGAAACAGGTTCACAAACACCAACATACTCCTCCCTGTCCACGGCATAGACTGATTTTACTTAGCTTCACAAACTGTCTTAAGGCATTTACATAAATGTAAACCGCTCCAGTGTTTATGCTGTCCTCAAGAGATTTTCCACAGATTGCTTTGTTTCATAAACAGTCGACTTCCTTTTTCTGCTCATCTTTTATTTGGATTAACACTCAGTATGTGATATGTCATGTTTAGAGTGATGTAGTGTCAGTATGTACTGAAAGAGTGTGGACAAAGCCCACCCCAGATCATCATTAGCAAAAGGGGTGTGTGTATGTGTTATGCCTGTGTGTGCATATGTGCATTTGTTTTCCCTGAAAAGAACGAGCTAAACTTACGGCTATGCCTGTCATCTGGCTTCAAGCCTTTGTTATGTCAATACTCTGAAATAATCTCAACCAAAATATTTTCTTTTGATGCAACAGAAGCATTAATGCATGGTAGATACATTTGGAAATTATTTCTCACTCGTTAAGGATTCTCTAAATAGAAATTATGTGAAACACAGGCTACATGCAAGGTTTACAAACTGACTTCCTTGGTCTCTGAGGTGCTGAAAAATCTCATGACATTCTCAGAGCAAACAATGCTTAAGAAGCAGTCGATAAAAAAGGTATGAAGATTACACCGTGTTCAAGCAGAACCTTCAGACATGCATTTGTTCAGAATTATCTTCACCCAGGCACTCTGCTCCCCTTCACTCATTGTGCCTGCTTGGTCTTTTAACTAGAAGGTTTTTTTTCAACATGTTTATAGGGAGCAACTGAATAAAATATAGCTGGGGAGGCTAATGGGGACACTAAGTGGAGCAGCCAAGCCAGTAGATGATGCAAACCAATAGAAAGGTACTGACACAAACAGCTGATGATTGCTTCCACCATTCTTCAAACAATACTAAGAAAAGTATAGGGATCCTGCATCATCTGGAGACCTTCAATTAGCCTCCTTTATTTAGCATTCTCATTAAGTTTTCTAAAATGTGTAACATAACGTTTCAGGGAAGTCAATATGCAAATAGTTAAAGCTGCTAAGCAGGCATCTGATGCTATGCACAATGAAAAGTGACCTCTTCAACAGGTGCGTAGTTTCTGTACATGTGGCTTTTGTTTATTGTCTCCATTTTATTATTAGAAGCATGCAGATTTAGGTCAATTTGAGTTGTCCTTTCCAATTACGGACAGTGTCAATAACACTGCAGAAGCAGCAGGTGGATCTGTGCTTAGCTTGCCCACCCTCTTCACACACGAGTCCATCTTGACATGACATTTCTACTGCCTGGAAGTAAATATCCCACTTCTCAACATACTGTTCACAAAAAAAGATTTAAATTCTTTGAGAAATCTTAAATAAAATGTCTTTTACGATGTATGAGCTCCACTGTGTAAGCTCCAAGGAGAAAGGCTGCTCCTAGCAAGATTCCCATGAAAAACCTGGGAATCTGTTTCCGTTTCAGGTATAATGAGTGGCGTTCACAAACAGGATTTAAGAGGTTAAGTAATCTATTAGCATCAGTACAATTAAACATAAAACTGAACAAGATTCTGACTGCCAACTCTATGACCACTGGCCCAATATAGTAATATTCTGACATCTCATAAATAGAAAAAAAAAATTAAAATCTAGCTATCAGAAAATTCATTATCCAAGATATAATAGTATGTGAGCAAAAAAAAGGTACCCTTAAAGTACAGTTTTCTTCACTGAAATTGCTGTACTACTTTTTTAGCTACAATTAAACCATCACCAACAAATTCATGGTATGTGGTGCAATCAAACTGAAGCCCAATGTGCTCAATTGTTCCGGTTTGCACTATTAATAAATGCATTTACAAAATAACGCTTTCCATCTCTCCACTGAAATCTCTTCCATGTGGTGGGAAAGTTCAGGTCTGGTTCTGAATTCACATGCTGTAATACAAGGCAAATTTAAAATGAATAAGGCCATTCTGTGGATTAAAAAGTCAAGGATGACCTGCCAGTTCTCTTGACAAAGGATTTGTGGTTTCCTACAGAAATAAATTTGCATTCCTCACTTGATAGGCAGCTAGATCCCAGTGATATGTACCTCTCCCAGTACTTCATCTGTTCTTTTCCTTTACTGAAGGCCATCTATACTGATATAGTTTTGTTATACTTAAACATTATTACTAGAATCAGATTAAATATATATCAGTTCAGTAAGGGCTGGCTATGTAGCAGCATCCAGTAACACCACACATTCCTTTATAGCTCTTGGTACTGAACAGTTGCAAAGAATGATGTGAAGCTTTACTCACAAATTATAACTTACTAAGCATAGGGAATCCTATCATTCCCATATTACGGGCTGGGAAACAGGAACACATGTCCTACATGAAACATGCAATGTCACAAAGCACACTGGTGACAAAGCTGGAAAAAGGACTTGACTCTCAAACGTTTAAGCTAGTAGATGAGGGAAATAATTTGCCAGCCTCCCACCACACACATAAATGGAGTTTTGCTGTTGATCTATTCAGTTATTTGGCACTGAAAATACTTGCAAATTTAACAGCTACAGCCATAGGTTCATTAAGCAAAACATTTCACAACTACGACAACTTCTTTATAAGGCAACCTACTCTCCCAGCAACCTGACCTGCTGCCCTGACACCAGTGATGTAATCCAGGGCAGAGGCTCCAAGTAGCATCTGGTAAAACATGATGATTCAGTGGAATCCGGTAAAACAAGAACTGGAAGGTCCAAAATAAGTCTTTGAACGAATTCCACTGAAGCATGAAAAGGAGGGAAACCAGCACAATCGTGCCAACAAGATTACATCAGGGATTAATCCAGCCTGAGATCAACTTCACCTGCCCCTCTAACTACTCCACTTAGATCCATTAACTGGCTCCACAGCACCATTCCTCTTGAATTAGAACAGCCTCCCTGACTTGAAGGTTTCACTCACCTCTGCTCCTGAAAATTTCATCCCAATTCCCAGGACCGTCTGGCTCAAACATTGCGCTAGCTCCCCTTCCCTTTGCTTCCTTCTTTCTCCTGTCTCATATAGCTACAGTGTCTTAGTTGCAGGCTACAAGCCGCCTGCACAAACCATACACCAAGGAGACAGTCGCTCTTTCTTCATGCTCAACTTTCCCTTCCCACGCACAGGCTGTGCTAACGAGCTTGGTAATCCATCGCATCACCCCAGTTCTCCCCAGGTAAACCTCTACAAGAAACTTTGCAAGTTCCTCCCAGTGATTTATACTCACATGCCTTCTGGATCTTACTGCAGGGATAAATACAGAGGTTAACAGAAATTCTTCCCCCTGAAAATTCTCTACAGGTTTGGGTGGTTGGGTTGTTTTTTTTATGGTTTTTTTGTTTGTTTGTTTTGTGGGGGTTTTTTTCTTTCAGAAAAGTAAAAAGATGTTCAATTTACTGAGCATTTTCACAGCCAGTCTCTGCATTTCTTGATCAAAGAACACTCAAAATTTTGCAGTGGGATTTATTGTGGGGGTGCAGCTGGGGAGGAAGTTTGGGAGTTTTTTGTTCCGAAAATGATCGTGTTTATGCAACCATAATTAGGTTGGCTTGTTTGTTTATGTTTGTTGGCTTTTTTTTTTTAAGGCAAAACCCTAAAAATTCATTAGGAAAAAGGAGAAGATTCCAGCCTAGTTCTAATAAAAGACACCAATTCCTTCCTCCTCCCAGCCTCCAGCCCTCCCTTGCCAACACTGGGCAGAGAGCTTGCCTGGAAGCCAGAGAAGAATCAAAAAAACCATAAAAACAGTGAGCTAAAATCTTCCCTATAAAACTTCCAGATAAAAGAGTACAAAAGTCATTCAATAAAACAGAGTACAAATGTAGAATAACTGGTACACTGGGTACTTGACAAAGTGTGAGATACGATGTGCCTTTTTTTTGTTTGGGGTTAATGTCATCTTTATTTATTCACTGCATAATCCAAAAGAGACTGAATGGATATTTGGGAGGGATAATGAGATCAAACAATCATGTTAAATTGATATTTTGAGCTTGCAGTTCTAAAATATCCTGCACTTATGGTTTCAGAGAAAACCCTCAAAATTCCTTCCATTGAGCCTACAGACAGCCTGGAGCTACTAATCAAAGAGTGGAGTTACCTTCCCTTTCCCTATGGGACTTAAGTTAAAACAATTATCAGGCTTGGCAAAAAATTGTGCCAATGAAAATTCAGAACTTTTGTGCTGCTGTAAGGGAACTGAATTTTTTCATAGCCTGGACTATCTTTTTATTCAGGCTAGTGTCTTCATGAGTGCCTGACCTTTAAAAGTCAACATTATCTGATCTCACTCTGTCGTGGTTTCAGCTGGGATGAAGTTAATTTTCTTCTTAGTAGTTGGTGCTGTGCTGTGTTTTGGCTGTGATGTGAGAGCAATGTTGATAAC
>JAVJGI010000001.1:6933060-6951143 GCA_035590275.1 Ibycter americanus
ATTCTTTTTCCGATCCTCCTCCCCATCTTTCTGGGTGAGGGGAGTGAGCGGGTGGCTGCGTGGTGCTTGGTTGCCGGGCGGGGTTAAACCAGCACACACTCCCATGAAGTATATAAAGGAAAGGGGAATTGAAGGGGAAACTCCTCCCATTCATGGATAGTATTCCCTAAAACTCTTAATCCAGCAGGAGATAAGGAAAGGGGATCTTCTCTTGGAGACCTTGTTTCACCATGGTTCCCCCATCAATCACAGATGCTCACGCACTTGCACACACATACTTACACTCCCCATGACAAGTGGCAATTATAGCAATTGCTGGCTTGGAAAGTAAATGGAGAAATGTTTAGTCTATTTTTAGCAGTCTTTAATGCAATTTAGCAGCTGCAAACAAACAGAGAGCGCCAGCAACATACAAGCAGCCTTCTGGAGACTACAGTTTGGGAACCTCCGTGCTACTGGATCACATCTAGCACATACACCCTATGGCTGGGTTTCTATTCAGAGGCCACAGTCTCAGTGTGGGAGCAGGCAAGACAAATGAATAAAAATAACACCGGTATACTGTCAAGGAAGAGACCTAGAGATCTCCAGGATCAAGCAGAAAAATACCAAGATGACTGAAGAAATTATCCTGCAAAGAGTAGACCTGTAGATTTGTATGCTCTGTGCCTACTTAGAGCAGTAAATCCTCTTTTCCCTCTTTCTCACACCAGCGTGCCCCCTGGGACACCCCCAGCATTTCCCCCAAGCTCTGCCTGGATGCTGGGCCAGGAGGCAGCACGTGCCTGCTTGCTTCCAAGGTGCCTTAACAGTTCATCAAGGATTTGTATCAAAGGACCAGAAAAAGTGCACAAAGGAAAGATAACCACAGAGTTCCACAGTAACCTTTCTGTGAGCACAAAAATGGGGATCCCAAATGGGCTTTTTCACCTTGCCCAAGCACTGGTTTCTGCAATACCAGTAGGAAGTTCCTGCCTTTGACCGCCCATCCTTATCTTTATCAAGAGATTAAAAACATATTGGCAGAAAATTACTACACAAGCAGGCACAACATAACCGCATCAACGTCACTTCCTAGGAAAGATGGCTAAACCCAAGGAAAGCTCAGAGGAAGAGAGGGAAGAACAGAACCTCAGAAGAGGTAGAGTTAAGACACTATCAAGAAAAACAGAGACAATATTTATCTGCAGTCGGCGATTTCTCGAGTCTGCCAAAGGAGATGGCCTATCCTGTACTCTATACTGTCTATGTAAGGAAGGCAATTATTTGAAATACTTCTCCCCAGGAAATAAGTTACTGAACAAGCAAGGTCTGTAAGAAGATCAACCCTAAAAATAAAGTATCTATTGGGAATCCCACATTTCACATAAGTCTAAGGTATAAGAGCCACAAGGAGGTATCCCACTGATGAAGATTTTTCCCTTGAAAGGAAGAAATCATGTGTGCATGGGGACGGACAGACCCTCAATGTTTCCAAGGCATTACTGATTCATACTTCTTTTCTCAAAAAGCCACTACAGAGAGTCATAAAAAAAAAACAAAAAAAAAAACGCTGTTTGAGAAATAACCTCTGTGGTCAAGTAGAACAAAACTGTCTCCTGGTACAAACTCTGAAGCTTCCAGTGAATGGAGCTGCTTTCTTATACACTGGCAGAAACACATGTTGAAAGAACTGGCAGAAGCTGAAGTAGCCCATTACAGTATATCACAGAAAAGATACTGCAGTAAGAGTAAAATAATTTCCTTGAAAAACATTAAAAGAAAATAAAACGTAATTTTTCACTAGGCTTATGCATGTTTGATTTCAAAAAAATTAGCCAAAATTTGCCTGTTTGACATTAAAAATACAAACTTTTCCTTTAATGTTTGGATGACAACGTTTTGCTACTGTGAAGACATATCAAATTATGCTTAGTCAGTGTCCTGCACTGAAAAGATGAGATCCACTGTTGTTTATTTTAATAGCATCACTACCATTTAGCAGGCGGGTCAAAAAGGCTTTTTGCAGTAAAACACCATGCTAGTGATGTGGCCAAGCTGACAAATTCTCAGCAAAATTGCAAACTTAAGATTTAACTTTGTACCAATAGCACTTAAGTCCCTTTCCTTACTATCACAGATCAAAGCGTTAGTTGTATGAAGCAGTTAAAGGAGAGACATCACACAGACGCCATGTTCTTAGTTGATTTTATTCCAGTGAAGACAACCTTCCTAAAATTGCAGAAGACACTGACAAATTTAGAAGTAACTCTTAGGGCACAACTCAAAAGTACTTGTTGGTGTAATACAAAAACTTCCATCCCCTTCCCCTCTGCAACTGAGGCCCACGCTGGCTATCTAGCAGGCAAGAAAGCAGACAACTGTGAAATGGGCTCAGGGTGTTTGGTTGCCACAGACGTGGCAACATGTTACTGCAACATCTCAGCTTGTTAGGTTAGAAACACCACCACTGATGCTGCAGGTACCACGGGTACCAGCAGTAATAACTCTTCCAGTACTATATTGCTCTTCCAGGGCTCTTGCAAGAGCATTCCTCATGTTTAAAACAAGAAAAAAAGAAAAAAAATCCCAAAAGAACTAGTGGTTTGTCATTCCTCCAAATTGCCTTATTCATTCCTAATGATTTTAAAGTACTTTGCACTTTCTTTAACATGACATTTTCTGAATTAAGAAAATTTCAAAACAGATGCTTGGGTTAAAAAACATCTGATAATAAAAACACAGCTTTTTTTTTTTTTCCTTCAGCACCAGACTGCTCTCTTATGGGAAGCAAGTTTATATGTATCATCTGGTTGCAGAATGTTGCTTCAGGGCTGGAGCACTGGAAGCATTTAGCAATTTTTTTTTTTGGTCTCTGCACTAGAAAACCTCAAGAGAATTCCAAGACTTCAGAACTTGCTGGATGTCAGCAAAAGTTATCAGAAATATGTAATACACAAGTCTATATTAAAAATAACCAAGCTATAATGAAAATACCTTTATAAAAATCTATTCTGTAATGTTATGTTGGCTATTCTGAACTGACCATAAATGTTGCTGCTTTTAGGACAGATCCTGACTGGACCTTTATTTTATTGCATTACAGTATCACAAATTGCCTTTTCGGTATTAAATACAAAATTGTTTTCCTTCTATTACAGATTTTAATTGTTGGCTGTTAGGCTATTGTAGTTTCTTCACAGAATAAATGAAGTTGTGACTCGTGTTTGTAAGTAGTTGCATATGTATTTTTAGAGGTCAGCTAAAAGCTCAGAATCACATTCCTCAAATTCCACAAGCAAGGTAAGAAACATAATTAATACTGCTAATTAGCCATTAAATGTATCTGCATGCTTAAAAAATAGGGAGATGAAAAAAAAGAGACTTCTGTGTTCCAGAAAACGTAACATAACTGGAAACGTCAACATTATTAGGGAATTAATGGAAGTACCAATAAAAATATTCATAGGCCATAGTACCATTATGCTAAACTTTAAAATCCGGTGTCAAAAGGTCAATAATTCATATCTTTTTCCAGTATTATTTCCTTTAAGTTAAAACACATTTGCTCGCCTGATTGGAAGTAGTGCCAGAGTCCATTCCTGTGAGCTGATCGCTAAAATCCAGTTCGGGACTCATGCAGAGCACCTAGGTCTGCTGTTTGCAAAATGTGTCAGATCACTCCATAAAGAGAAACAGACTGAAGAGTTGTAGTAACTGTCTGACACGTTCATTTATAAGATTTATGACTTTTATATAAAGGTAGGATTAGCACAATGTATAAAAATTCCAATTGCTGACAGAACATTTACCAAAAGAAAAAAACCTAATGTTTTCAATAAATCGGGGGAAAAAAATTGTAACATTTCCCCCACCCTATGATTATTTTTCCCCCCCCCTTGAAATGCTCTATATCTTTCATCGCAGCACCTTTACAAGCAAAGATTGCTCTCCTGTCTATTACATACCTTCACTCTCCAGGGGAAAACTATTCCAGAACTAGGTCTTGTAACTAATGTGGTGCAAGCTCAAACAACAAACTGAAAATCACATATGATTTCCCAGCCTTCCATTTAATTGCTTGTCCTTAGTCCCCAGTTCTCGTGCAATATCAGCTGTTTGCACCAATTACAAAACAAAAGCTCAGTAAGAATTCAAACCTACTAATGCACACTAATTTGGTCTGATACACATGAACACATTACAGATCTAAGTACAAGTAATCACAGATTCCAAATATAATATACCCTGCTCTTCTACTTACTAGTTCTCCCATTATTTTAAGTAGCAATAGGTTCACGTTCTCAGATGCAGACCAAGCAAAGCCTTGAGGTAGTCATATGCTTAAAGACAAGAACATAATTTCTTATTACCAAAGATCTCCCAAAGCTTGATCAAAAGGAAATCACGAGCCCACTACACCTTCACCCCAATACGAGCACTAACAGAAATCCACAGCAATTTCTGGTAGGCATACAAAGGTCATCCTAATGAATTTACAACTGGCCTACAATTCCCATGTTCAAATCTAAATTATAGAAGAATCAAATAGATAATGTGAATGAACACTGGACAAAGTATAAATTGAAAATAGTTGTTCAAGTATGAAACAGACTTTCAGTAGAATTGGCCATGCTTTCATATTTATTTCCCACAAACGAGTCATTAATTTGTTGCTATTGTAAATTCACTAACAGAAAATTTAATTATAAATAGCTTTGACTATCAAATTGCACATGTAACTGCAGTGGACACCACTCTATTTTGCAGCACAGCTTATCCAATTGAGAAATAAAAACAGTTCTGTGACTGCAGTGAACAAAGAACCATTTTTCAGTGCTCCCTACTGCTGTAGCTCAAATCCAGGGCTATTACAGTATTGGCAATCTTCACATAGAAAGACTGTTGGTATTTAAGTACTTTCTCATTTAGATCTGCCCTGAACAGTTAGCTGATACAGTGGTGCGTAGAGCGGTGGCCCTTAATAGTCTGTCAGTACTATGGCATGCTATATTTAAAAAAAATAAAAAACCAAATAATAAACAAAAAACCTAATCATACCACTTAAAATGGGGTTAACAAGATTGTGAAACTTAGACAAAAATTCTCCTACTGTAGAGAAATCCGTATACAAAATTTAAAAAAACTGCTGAATTAGAAATTGCTTGATGAAGGAATTTCAGAGGTATTTTCAAGATACAAACGTATGCAAGATATTTTGGCTTTTGTACAAAAGCCACAAAGTACAGTGAGATTAGTTGAACATTCATTATAAATTATCTTTATTCTACTTCACACAGCATAACCAGCACTTTGAATTATATTAGTAATTATATTAGTAAGAAAGCAGACGACCACAATGTCCTGAAAAGATCAATTTACTCTTGATCACCTTCTGGGATGGTTCAAGTTTTTAATCCTTTCTCAAGGTTACTGCTTATAGACTAGAACTGAAATCATCAGCACTTGAATCACCACGGCCCGTTCCAAGTAAGCACGGACACCTTGCCAACAGCCCAGGCAAAGAACACAGCACAGCAGGTCACGTAACTGCTTCACAGGGCTGCAGGGGACCACAACCACTGACCGAATTTCAGCAGAGCTAATTCACTCTATTCTCAACTGTTTTCCAGATACTTGAAAGCGTAAGTGGCTTACATATGCATGTATGAAAATAAGGCAAGAATTCTGGATAACAGCATTGTCTTTAAGTGTAGGCAACTGCCCACAGCTCCAGGCTGTTCAGGAAGCGAAAACTCCCTCCTACAACAGTTCATCAATATTACTTGGGATCCAAGAATGACAGAAGATTTGCCCCCACTAATTGTGCTACCCGCAGCAAGGGCAGCAAGCAGAAACACAAACAAAACTACTTTCAAACTTAAAGCACCATGTTTCTTTCTAAAAGTGTTTAGAACGCATCCTTAGAAGAGTAATGGCCTCCGGTCATTACAATCTCAGAAGTTACATCTCTACAACATCTTATACTACAAACATCATTTCTTCCCCACTAAAAGAAACCACTGTCAGGAAAACTCATTTATGACTGACAGCATGCTTTTTTAAGTGGACAAGAATTTGGGTTGTGGGGGTGGAGTGTGGTGTGCCACACAAATTAGTGAATTTGTGTGTGAAAAACGGACAAGCAAAAAGGTTTTTCCAGATTTTAGATACTATAATATCAGAGTCCTGAAATCATTACCTCTGACCAAAAACAGCACAACTGTCAGGCACGAAACAAATTTCTCTGTGGAATAGGCAATACAGCGCTGAAAGTGGCTAGCATTACATCCTTTGTTTGAAATCTTTGCTACCTCACTTAGAAGCTGCATTCTCCACTCTGTAAGATTATGGGTCACCAGTTTATTCCTAGATGTACTCTGCTGCCCTAACAGAACGTTACTGTAAACTCATGTCAATAGGAAAAGAAACACAACATATTACTGACACTATGTCAGGGTGTTCTGGTTGGAAATATTTTAGTCTTTGTCATAGACCATGACACAGAGGTCAAGGGAATGGACAGGGAGAATTCCCTTCTCTTGGTGTTACTGTTCTACAGCAAAAATAAAACAGAGGGATTGGGGTTTTTATTTTTAGCAAGTTAAAAAACATATTGGACAGCATTCATGTTGAAAGCTGGGTACACTAATGAAAACAGATGAAAACAGAGAAGATCTCATCTGCCATCCAGACAGTCAAGTTGAGAAAGATCCTTACATTTTCTAATGTATGTTCTAATGTAATGATGTACAAAAACTATGCAAATGTTAGAATACTTGAGCACTAGGAGCATTTGGGAAAATCTGGCTGAACAAGTTATCTAGGCACTTGTAGGATCTCAAAAAGGCCTTTTTTTTAATTAGGAAATTTTACAGGAAATTAAATAAAAATGTGTTTTTCTAACTAACTGGAAGTGCATAGCATAAGACAGAAAAACAGAATCCATAATTCAACACTAATATATGCCTGCTGTCCTTATGTCCTACCAGTTCATAAAACTAAGAGCTGTTCTGCATTCAAAATGTGCTAACCAGCAATCCATAAAAGTATAATATCTAGATGAAAACCAAAGTTAAAACCTCAGTGCCACTTAATACCAGCCACCCACTTTTTTTTTTTTTTTTTTTTTTTTTTGAGTCTTCTGGCAAAGAAGATGTTGTTGCTGCCACAGACCTGTCGTTCAGTTGCTCCCTCACCACCCAAGAAGTCCAAGATCCCTCTTGAAGATTCCTACTTGAGACATTGCAATGTATCATGAGATGTCAGGTAGCCAGTCCGAACTGAAATACATCATCCCGGGACAGACTGTAGACTCCCTGGATGAATATCATAGCTACTCAGAAAATCTCATGTCATCATCTTGACAGTCCAGCTTAAGCTAAACACTTGGCGAGGTACCAAGAGTTATGACACTGGAGCAGAAGGCATGGTTTTCAGATTTGGAAGAGCAAAGCTATGGACAAGGTGGTGAAGAAAGGGTGATTAAATCCCCTGTTTCAAAATGCAAGGTTAAAGAGAAGAGGGTGTTTGTGGATAGGAGAATGGTGGGAGAGAGAAGGGAGTTCTCCTTATGATAAAGATGAATTCCAGTAATTGATGGGATTTCCTAAGAGTTGCAGACTACAATCATAAATCTCTACTGCTGCACACGCTTACACACACAAACAGCTCTTCCCTTGATTTAGCTGTGCAAGTTCCAGACATCTCATTATATTAAACCTCCGGTACTTACACTTTGGTAATTGGCATACACAGAAAACTCTGTAATTAAGTCTTAAAAGGTATCTATCCAGTTACATTACTTCTGTGTTGTTTAAATACCATATAATTATAACCAACAAATGTAGCTAATATATTTACTTGTACCCAGTATCCCATGATTAAATCTAAAGAAATGTGCTTGCAATAAACTTTCATATTTAGCATAGGGTAACCATGTTAGTAGGTCTGAATTAAATTCCTATTTGGTAAATTCTCCTAAGTGAAAGAAAATGCTACAACTGTCAGAGCTGCACACAGTATAAGTTACATAACTACAAAGGATGACACTAAAACCATAAGAAACAACATAGTTTTCTTCCATACCTCCTGTGAAAAATGCTTTCCACTGTTGTTAACACTTTTTCCCCCCCAAGCATCCAGGTAGTAATTAATCTCTCATTTGTACTTCACACAAGCCACTACAACACAGAATGTAACACTTTCTTTTCCTTTCCACGGGGTTCCAATACGCTTATCTGGTTGGGCTCCCATGAATAAAAAGGCACCCAGGAAGCCAGGGATTTCCAGGAGCCAGGCGCTCCTGGCACAGCTCTCGTCTCTGCGCCTGCCGCATCCCGGCCATCAGCTGTCCGCAGGCTCCAGGAGCACGAACAGCGTGCTCAGCACTGGGAAGCAGCGGCACGAAGGAAATGCCATGAGAAAGCCTTCTCCAAATAAATTCCTCTTGTGAATAGTGTTGCCTCACTGGTTAAGGATGAATTACCAGATTTAAAGATGACATTGGGAAGGAATGGAGAAGACTTGAAAAATACCATTTAACATGCTTAACTTCCTGCACTTGCAGCCAAGAAAAACTAATTTTATGTGCTTGCAGAAGAGCTTTGATCAGATGTTGGATTCCCAGGTGTTTCAGTGCTGTGCTCTACCCCCCACCCTCTTTTTCAATCTAGTTGAAAGGGAAAAATAAAGCATCAGATGTGTGCCTCTGAATTACCTTGCAGGTGACAGACTGGGCACATGGGCCAGAAGGTAGTTACCTACCAATTAGCAAGCCAGATTATAACATCGCAGACATTGTCACTGCTCTTGTGTTGTCTGTAATTCCTCTGTGCAGAGAAGGTATTTGTTGAGTGGCTTGTGAAACAGTAGCACAAAACTACACTGCTGAGCAAAGACAGTTTTCTGATTAATATTATACTTTATCCTACTGTAACGGAGCTTGTTATCTCTTCTCTTGCTATGGTAAGCATACAACGTACTAACAGCTAATTCCAAGCCTGGATTTTCTTAATCACCACAGTAATTGAGTTTAATAGTTTTCTCCTATCACTTTTTAATTGTTGACATGCCACATAATGTCATTGCAGCTTTATACCATGTTCATTCCACTTAGGACAACATATTAACTCATTAAGCAATGCAAAGGAAGCCCAAATGAATGCATAAATGTCTTTCAAATACCATAGACAAAATTAATTGGAGAGATGGCTCTGAGAGTCTAGAAAGCAATTTGATTTGTCTAACGCAAACTCCTTAAAAATAGGCTGCAGTAAATGACTTACCAAGCACATTTTGCAGGAAGCTGAGAAAAATCCTTGCTACAGAGATGCTACTATTTAAGATCTCAGTTTGTAAAGCAGTCAGCTGAAGCATGCACATAAGACCTTTGCCTAACTGGGCCATAAATGAACAAAATCAGAATGACATAAAAATTTACCTCAATCTATCAAAGGTTGTAAGCGGTACAGAGCTCAGTATCACAACTTCTAAGCTGTAATTACCTGGCCACCGGCTCAGACAACATCCCATTCTTCCCCAGCCCTTAGGTAACCTGAATGAACAGGTTGCCTCTCACTGCTCAAGATTCACAACTTTGAACTCTATCTTAAGGCCTTTACTTACAAAGGCACACATGGCTCATGGTCCTTTATTTGTTTGGATTTTTTTCCTGGAAGGAAAGGTTGTTTCTTAACCTAAAACATGTCAGTAGCATCATTCTTTATACACCAGAAGAGTCACTGGAGCATTCATAGCCACATTGCTAAGCCAACCGAACCCACTCCCACACCCTTTACATAATACCACCAACAGCCAGGCACAGGCTAAACTGGAACATAATCTCCTTCTATACAGAGATTGTTTCACTTTTCAGAGTATTTGGGGCAAGAGAAATAAATTCATGAAGTAGGATGTGCACATATGGAGATAGCAGGAGATTTTACTTTATATGTTGCGGGACTCATCACTAAGGGAACAGCCAGAGTAAGAGCTGAAGTCAAAAGCCATATGAAACCCCCTAAATACTATGTTTGAAAACAAAACAACAACACAAAAAAAACCAAACAAAACCCAACTCATCTATCTTTCTTCTTTACTGACACTAGTAGATTAAGAAGGTTGACAGAGTAAGTAGCTACAAGAAAACAAAACAGCAACAAAGAAAAAACAAACAAAACCAACCACACACACACAGAGCAAGGTAAAAGGAAAACAGAAGCCTAAATGACTTTCAGCCACTGCTGTGGATAAAGAAATAGTCATAATCTTAAAGGACACAAGAAATTTGAAATTACTTCAGAGAGGAAGAGAAATAAATGGACAAGTCGCTTGAATCCCAATGGGAAAAGAGTAGGGGCTCTGCTTAGGTATCACCATTTAAAATGAGAGACAAGTAGAAATCTTCTAGACAAAACAAAGGAAAATCTGATATGGATTTTAGCAATCACGTGGCATAATAAATATGGGATGAGATTCACTGCACAATGACCTAAACAGCTGAAACATGACAAAGTTGCTTTCCTCGTGACAGTGCCCTGACTGCCAGAGCATGAATAGGTAGAGGAAAAAGTCATTTTCACACACTAGAACTCTTCTTTCTGGGTAACCACCTTTGAACAATTCCATTTATTTTGTAGCTTCTTTCTCGTGTTCAATACTAAAATGAGAATTTACCTTTAAAAATAAAATTCCTCATACATTTTCTACCTACAATTTGAAAATTCGTTTGCCAACTAGCAAAGTGAATTCCTTATGTTACCTTCAATTTCACGTATGCTTGAGATAAACTATTGTTTACTAGTAGTATGTGTTACATATACAAAAATAAAAACATTAATATCGTGTAGAATGGAAATCAAAATTAAGACACAATGTTATTCTATTTTCCTTTAGAAATATCTACTGAAACAAAAATACCTTAACCGCTTTACTTCAATAGTTTAGTTTCCATCAAAATATTCCAATGTTATGTTAAAGTCTGAAATACATTATTGGTGTATCCTTTTCATATCACAAAACCACAGATTTGGGCCTCACGGATGATGAAAGCACTGCATGTTTGAGAAAAAATTGTATCAGGGGAATTACTATTTTATAAACTAACCAGAAAATAGGTTGTTAAATTTTTCAACCTCCAAATAAGAGCGATATAAATATTCTACAATATTACTAAGAAGGATTTCAAGAGGCTTTCAACCAATAACTTTCAAAAGAAATCCAAGTAGTCAATGTAATTCAGTCAAAACAAACAAGATGCATGCAGTTTTGCATCAAAACTACACAGAACTGTGCTGATTAACTGGAAACCTTATTCTGTCCCAAGCGTTTCTCAAAAAGAAGTCAACAAGCCACAATTACGGTTTTGTTGTTTGTTTTAAATCTATACTAATCTCTTCTTTTTGTTTTTAAAGAAAGATGGTCTGAAGTTCACAAGCAGAGCCACATCTGAACATAGTGGCATCGAGATACAGTTGTGATGAGGAAAAAAGAAATCCAAAACCTCACTGGCAACATCTTCAGGCCCTGTCATAGCTCTGTGTTTTCCCCCTTCTACACTGTTGGACCAACACAAATTGAGGAAAACTCCACGTTGGGCTGCCTGCCCAACAGCCCTCTGAGGCTGCTGTGCCATGGCAATGACCTGACCCTGCCTTGCTTTGGCCCAGCTTCAACTACACCTGGACCCACCACAGGCTTTTAGCATTACCCACATCTTACTATTCTCCTTGGGGATTCTTTGCACTCACAGCAGGGAAAATCTTTAATTACCTGATTAAGGTGGCTTCTGACTGCTTTCCATTGGCAAAGCTCGGGTGAAGCCAGGGAAATGAAGCTAGCTATGGAACATGGACCTCTATGTGTACTGAAAACAAATACTCATATCAGAAGAGTTTGAAAAAAGTAGAAAAATACTCTTCTCCGGCTTCTCTCCAGAGATTTGTCACAAGCACTTTTGTGGAGGAAGAATACAATTAGTTAAGAAGCATCAGAGACTGCTGGTAGTTGGGTATTCTCCAGATAAAGCAATGAAGCCTCTCAGAAAGGGTTAACACCATTTCACATATGTTTGCATTATGTTTGTTCATTCATGCAAACAAAACAGTCATTAATTGCATTCTTCTGTATTGCCATAAAGAAAAATCCATTGCTTGCCTTGCTATCATTACAACACATTACCAGTTTCCACTAAGAAACCCACAGTTGGATCAGTTTTCCAATATGAAACACAAAAGGTTACAGACCACCACTAGAAGTTTCTCAAACAGCTTCTTCCAAAAAAACACAAATAATTACACTGTGACATAACGTTTCTTTAATCAGATGGTAGCCATTTGTAAAGACCTTGTGCTTGTTAACACTTCAAATATATAGCCACATAAGGTTTATACATGCTTTCCCTAAAATCCTTCTATGACTTAAATGTAGAAAAGAATGGAAAAGGAGATACCGAGAGAAACAAAAGTGTAGACTATAAAATTGTAACAGTTGGTTGAATGTATATTCCCATCAATTTATACTAAATGGTGAAACTATCAAAGGAGAAGACTTCATATCAAAGGTCATGCTTTATTTCTGTTCTTGGGATTTTTTTCCCCTCATGCTTTCAATAAGCTGCTTAGCTTTAGCAAAAAAAAAAAAAAAAAAAAAGTGGCTGTGTTAATGTAACAGCCATATGTTATACTGTTAAAGAGGTTAGCCCAGCTTTCACAGATTCTTGAGTTCAGCTACAGCTTGCTTGCATCTGGTCTTTGTCTAGATTTATTAATAGCATGGCAAGAAATCTAAATTGTGCAGCAGTGTCACAGAGATCATGCAGCATACATTCACTCCAAACTAAAGTACAATGTTCAGTTTAAACATTTTAATGGGCTTCTTTAAAATAAAACTGGACAAGGCACCAGAAACTACATTTGAGAACAATCCTGCTTTGAAAGACTGATGAATTAGATGACCTAACCAGTATTTTCCAGTTACATTTTCCATGATCCATTTCATTTTCTGTTATCTCATTGTTCCAGTTCAGTATCCAGGCACTACTCAGAGATTATCTTTTAGGCTCAACAGCCCAGAGGTTTGACATGTTGCCTCCCGGTGCTTCAAAAAGCCATTTGGGAAATGTATAGCATCCCCTTTTTTGTCCTTCCCACCTCTGCACCTGCACGGCTCAGGCGGTGCTGAATTGCAGGTTCTGCAGAAGCACCCTTCCGTCCAAGCACAATCCAGCCCACATACAGGGGCTGCTAAGACAGGAAGAATTCCAGTGCCCTTTTCCTTTTCTCTCCAGAGCCGATGAGCATGGGATATGACATGTACTTTCCCACCCCTTAAGACATGTTCTGCAGTAACAGATGAATGAGGGCTGGCAGGACAGTCCATGATATATGACATAGCTGAAGGGATGTCTCCACCCCAATGGCTTGATGGCTCTCATACTCCTTACACACACACAGACTCCTATCCTAGAAGGGTCTCTCTCTTTGTTCCTCCAAAGATGAGCTGTCTTGTTAAGGAAAAGCATGGTTAAAAACATTCTTGGTGGACCAAAACAGACCATGAGGCCAGTAGGCTACACTGCGGGAGGGACACCATGTCATATTCAAAGTTCTATTCCACACACAGAAGAACTTAATAGCTATGTCCCCGTAGTCTGCTGAAAAGCAGCCTCGGGCATGCCACTTGTGACTTCATGCTTCCTACCCACATCGGCAACCAAAAGCCTGGCTGTAGCTCTGGCTTAAAGCATCTAAACTGTGCTTAGAAAAACGCAAACTTAGGCTATCTGTTGGTAGACTGTATTGTAATGATTCATCCATCACTGGTGGATGATGATGATCAAGAGAATAGATCCATTTCAGCTTCTCCAAAACATGCAGCCTGAACCCAAAGCTGCAAACACACAAACAAGAAGGATGGAAAGTGAGTCTTCATCTAGGAATGAGCTTGGACTTGCATCTCACTGGCAGCAAAGACATTCTTCATTGCTCCCAACAATAGTAGCTAACAGACACTTGTATGAAAAGCTTCATCACAGCTTTGCATTACCTCATCTTAGCAGCATCCAGTCATCCATACAAAGGTAGAGCCCTGACACCAAAGTTAAGGAGAAAACTAAACTGGTTCAAGCAGCCCATTTCCAAGCTCGTAAGAAGCAGAGGTGACTTATATGTAAAGGCTCATATTTTTCTTTTCATGTTTGGTGCTTCAGCCAAGATGCCTGGAAACGACTTAAACCATAAGTAAACGGGGAGAGATGAGAGTTTTCAGAATCAGGAATCTAGATGCTACAGCTATGGGAGCACCACCAGAACAACAGGCAGACATAGCCAGGCATGTAATAGTTCCAGAAGGGAACTGAATTGTCTGGTGGAGGGATCCAGTGGCCAACAGGTAATCCTTCCAGATCTAGTGGTATTATTATCAAGAGTATGCATGGGAACTTGTACTGCAGCACCTTACCTCTAACAACTTTTCTGTGGCTGGATGAGAACTGTATTAGAAATGATGCTCCAGTGGTTTCCACAATTACACATACAAACTCGTCATGAGAAAAAAAAATAAACAGGATCTCTTGAGCTCTCCTAGGTCATTTGTTACACTGCCATCATGGAACAGACATGAAAAAGCAACTCAGAGTCAGGTATTGTATTACTGTTTTTCTCCATGTGCATTATACATAACTCATATATAGGTAAAAATCAAGATTGAACAGTCTGGATTTCACATTACTTGAATGCAAGATGAGAGAAAAAGCCAGCATTTTCTAAAGCTCGGCGCGGCACTTGGCAGGGAGGCGGGGGGGAATGCTTTTATGGGAGAAGGAAGTAGCACAGCCTTCCTTCCTACCTGTAGGGCAGGAACGTGCACAGTGTGGGACGGAGGAGCTACGGTGCAGGGCCAAATAGCAGAGAAAATGAAGTACCAAAAAAAACAGCTGAGCTGGCATGCAATCTAGTTTTCTTCTGTGAAGTACCTAGAACAGTTTCATGCCAATATCCTGTATTTACTGTACATGTCATTTTCAAAGAAGTTTCAGCTGGAAAATACCATGGAAAACATCAAAAGCCAGCCAAATGCTCCTCTCTGATTTTCCCCTCTAATTCCCAATGGTAACAGTTACCATATTTTCATTCTTGATGATTGCTTCAGACTTGATGGAACTGCAATAGGTACAAATGTAATAAACTTACACTGACTCTCAGTTGTCAGTCAGGGGAATCAGTCTGCAATTAAGATCACAGTCTGCTAGAACCGAATGGGAGTTGTTCTTTAGTTCAGATACCAGATGCACACAATAACACGGATGATCAACTTGACAAGTCAAACTCACGAAAAGGTGAATACTTTGTCTGACTCCACTGGAGATTCTCTGTGGCTCTGGAAGAATTTAGCCTTCTCTGTTTACAGAGGTCCATGTTCTATCATTTGATCTTCCAAACAAAAGCAAACTGTGGCTGCATATTTTCTTCTAAATGCAGAGATCATTGAAATAAGCCATTTTACGCAAAACAAAAGCAAATCTTAACAACACGTAAAAGAAAGGTGGCTCACTCCCCACCCACCCCACCCTCGCCCCTGCATCTTCAAACTTATTAATGTCAGCAAGTTAAATGAAAACGCATTCCTGGAAATACTTTTATTATAGAGTTTTGAAGTGAAACATGCAAGAAAAAAGTTGATGTTTCATCGTTTTCAGAACTCACATAAAAACAGAGATGATATCTTGATGCAAAACTAATGTGGAAAAAGCAGCAACGACTTCTCAGTCTTACATGCCTTGCTCAGAAAAGAGAAGATGGCAAGCTAAAGACATGCTGAAGGTGGGGAATCAAAGCCATCTCCACAACTGAAAACTCTTTCCCTACTCCTTTGTTTTATTAGTAGGAGACAGATGAGTCCCTATTTCAAGTGCCATAATCTCCTAAAAGCAGAAAAAGCTCAACATCAGAGAAATCTCAGATCAGTCAGGCCTGACATTCTTCCAGTGTGAAGGTTTCAGTGCACAGGCAATAGGCACTACATCTGGAGCCCCTATAAACAGCAACAGAGCAGCTACAGAAGAGGACACACATATGCAGCATTTGCCGATTATATGTTGTTGTGCCTCTGTCTGATAGGTGGTGACATACAGCACCACAGAAATTCTGTAAACAAAGTCCTACAGTTATTTTTCAATAATAGTATTCTCTCAAGTTCCCAATAAAAAAAGAGCAAAGTCCTAAATAAAATAAATATATGCATAAGTAAATCCATCTCCATTGATAGTAATTTCCTTATGTATACAGCTAATGAAAGCTACTGCAAGAAGGCCATAGAAAAAAGTAAAAATAAAAAAAAACAGTGACTACCCACAGATGCAACAAGTGTACTGAAACATTATCTGTCAGCTCCCTTTACCTCTGGTCTTCCATATACAGACCAACAACAAAAATCGGGTGCATCCCTATAATACATTTGTTTTATCTGTGAATGCATGTGCTTTGGGTAAGGGAAAGTCTCCAGCTGACATTCTGAAAGCCTTTCCAAGCAGATAGCATGAATTTAATCATGAATCTGAATCTCTGACCCAGCATGACTGACAGGTGTTCATCTGATTTCATACAGTGTCATTTCCAAGGAGTCACCTCTGCAAGGTAAGGAGATGTCTAAGACTGAAGAAGTGCTCTCAGAAGATCAGGAGGAAAATAATCAACAACTTACAAATATTAAATAAACTTCTCAAAAAGTAATGGTAGCCATGTATCGATTTTCAGGAATTCCCTCACTCTGACACTGCACATTTAACTAGTAGAATTTAAATTGAGCATTCTCCATCTCAGCATAGGAACAGTCTTAACAGCCCCAATTCCTAGAAACCATTAAATCTACAGAATTCAGAAATGCATTTTAAATTATATAACCCCATTATTGGAAAACAGTCTTTAAACTACCACTGATCCACTCTCCAGCAACAACAGCAAAAAAAATCAGGGCTTAGATGAGAGCACCACATAGGAGCTATTTATTTCTTCCTCATTCCAAACCATTAAAGACTGAGGTATCCTTTGTAGTTCTTTGACTTTTCTTCCCATCCACCCCACCCCCCATCTCTCTTCTTTCCTAAGAGACAACTTTCTCTGTTGTGGAGCTTTCCAATGGTGCTTTCCAGGATGACTTCCCACAGTTATTCCCAGATCCCGTTTCAATGGCAAACCAATTCACATAGAATAGGGTACTTCTGCGCAGCATATTAATAGCAATTGTTAGGATGTTTTGTCTGATCTGGTTCCCTCTGATGTTTAATAACATCCTGTCTTTCCCAAGACTTACATAGGTAAGAAATAGCAACAACCCTTTTCTATCATCCTAGACTCAGAGCACTTTTGGCACGCTAGTTCCTTGCCCCTAACCAAAGGTAAAACTTTGTTACACCTATTTTAAGGGCCCTGACTGAGATAGCAAATGAGATGTGTTTCGTTCCAAAATTCAGAAAGCAGTGCCTAAGCCCTCTCGAGAAGGCTTAGCTGCTCACTAAGCAGAGACTGACATCATACGCCTCTGCTGGGAGGTTGTACCCTCAGACTATCAGCTGCTGAACAGCTTTCAGCCTTATTTAAAACAGCCCAATCCCATCATTGCTTTGTAGCTTAAACAGCTGTGAAGCCAGCAAAATAATCGCTTGGATCTATCTCCCCTTTGCACGAAGACAGTATTTTGCTGTTCATATCCTTGATGACTTGGAATACCCTCCCTGCAAAGCAGTGGCAACAGGGAGGTGGGCAGAGGGCTGAGGGGTTTTGAACCACCATCTCCTTTAGTCACAGTACAATGCCTTACCCCTTGATATCGCCTCTTGACTTCAGTTGTTTCCTCCCTGGCCAAGTTCATGCCAAAACCTAGTGTGTGTGTAGATATATATATATATATATAGCATTATACTCACTTAGCAACATTTTCCTCTCTGGCTCTTTTCCACATGTATCCTAGCAAAAGCTAGCTTCTGGCAGCATTTCTCAGAGGCCAGCAGCACCTCTGTTATTTCAGTGTCTGGTGGTTTGTGCCCGGCCGGACGCCCGGTGCCCGCCGGAGCCGCCCTGTCAGTGCCCGCCTCGGCCGGGCGGGGG
>JAVJGI010000001.1:6953597-6969033 GCA_035590275.1 Ibycter americanus
ATGCGGGCAGGGAGCAGGAAGAGTTCAAAAAGGCAAATAGCATCAGTTGACAAAGTTCACTTTTCAAAACAGAGCTGCTCCAGTTTACTGTTCCTGAATTTGCTTTGCACACCTACTTAGAAAGGGCAACATAAGTACTATCACCATTTTCATAAGCAAAAATAAATATCAAACACACACACCAAAAAAAACCCCAAAATTAAATAATTACCAGACCTAACAAAGTCACTTTATAGCAAAGACTGAAGACATGCAAAGACACAACTTATAAGACCAAAGCCAATGGAGACACAGATGAAGAAGGAGCCCAGATCAAAGTAAGAGTCACACTTAAAGCAGGGCCACGGGAAATTTTGTTATTATTCTCTACCTTTGTTCAAACCTGGCAAATACCTCAACCAAATAGCCAGCTACATTATTTTTTCCCCATTAGGGTCTACCAGACCACGTTCAAATATCAGGCATCTTCTAAATTTAGACCTTATTCTGAGTAAATTCAGCTCTCCCTCTTTTCCCATGGAAAAGTTGATAAAGATAAGTTACTCCTTTTGGAGCAAATGTTTATGAGTAGGATTCTTTTAACATTAGAAAGAATACCTATGCTCTGAAATACCTGTCCATGTTTTTCCCACCACTCACATTCTTCACACTTTAAAAATCTGCAGTAGTATTTTTTCATGTCAGTATAGGCTGTAAGCTCTCAACTCCAGCTACACAGAACCTGGGCAAGAAAAGCAAGATGTCAGGGCACCCGTCTGGCAGGATGTCTGAACCTGGGAGTGAGACAGAGTTAAATTAAGTAGGTCTGCCCGAGGCAAAGTAACTCGTGCTTATGTTACTCTCCCCATACTACTGCAGTTCTAGAAGTCCCACTGGTGAAGTACAAGACACCTAACAGAATGCTCAGGAGACCTTTATTTGGTTTGATTTTGATGTGTTTGGACAGTTTGTATAAAGATTGGTTTTGTTCAATTGGTTTATTTTCTCTGCTTAGGTAGCCTTCTTAATACATTATCCTCGTTCTTCTGTAGCAATTCTCAGGCTTTTGAATCAGACAAGGAAATATAATTAGTTTGAAACATTCAGGCCTTACAGGTATCACATTTACATACCAGTAAGCAACCAATTAGAGACCTCTCTTCTATTAAACACTCCACTGAGATTAACAGAGTTATTCTCAACTTGTATCAGTTTAACTTTATAGATAAAATACAGTGAACATCCCCCTCTTCAGGAAAAAGCCATGTTACTGAGATTTCTAGTATAAGTATTTATAAAAATCCTTCCCATCTCCGTAACCAGCTATGCTAGCAGTCTCTTGAGCCACAATTGCTAAAGAGAAGAAAACTATTAAGTTAAGAATATGAGACATTTACTTGTATTAAAATATTTTGCTGGTGGGAATTTCAGAAGCCTGATGTCAATTTACCTTATGTGTTTATGCCGCTATTTCGTCTCTGGGATAGTTTATTATTGAAGATAAATGTTTGTAGGACAGAGCTTTTTCTAAAGTAACAAACTACAGTTCTTCTGGCTGTTTACACTGGAAGGTCAGGACCAAACTCTCTGTTTGGAAAAAGAGACATACTAATGATGACTATGTTCCTGAAGTACCTACATTTTTGGCAGTCCATTCATATCTTGGGAGGTAATCCCCAGCAAACATCACATTCAGTAATCTCAATACCTCCTCCACCCAATACATTGAAAAATAGCCTGTTGAACAAAAAAACCCCAATGAGTCAGTAATGATGCAAATATAAACACAGCAAAAGACAGAAATTAATCATAAGAAAGAATAGACATGCCAGTAACATCAGCCTAGAGCTACATTTAAAAAAATTCCACAAACACTGAAGACCTCAACTTGTCCTACAACTTGGGTCATCAAGTCCAGTCTAGACAATCCCACACAACTCTAAACACACATAGCCTAGCCTAAAGCCAATAGTTTTGATGGAAAAATCTCTGTGATGATTATAAATTTTATTTCTAATTTGAATTTATTTATGGACAAAACAATTTGTTTTCTTATAGAAAAAAATATTTTTAGCTTCAATACCAAGTACTGATGTTTGCTTTCAGCCATTACTTGCCATAGCAAACAAATCAAGCCTACTAGTTATCAAAAACTGACTTTCCATTTCCCCTAATATTCCTCTTTACTTTTTCTGCATGTCTTTTAATTCACAGACACAGGTGACTAGAATTGTGTATGGTATTGCACTATGCAGTCTTGCACACCAGAACTCATGTATTTGGGAGTTAAAATTACTCCATATTTCTAATGGAAATAGTGTGATTCATAAGTTTACTTCATATGTTTACTCTTCCCATAACCTTATCACATAAATGACAAAACTTTCAGAAATAGTCTTTACATCCATGATAGGCAATCTGTATTACTGGGTCTCTGAATCAGAGTCTAGCTGTCAACACCACCACAGTCTTTCTATGCGGTATTTTGTTCTTCCTTCACATTTTAAGTCCCTCCAAGCTTTAAAAAAAAATAATAATAATGTATGCCTAAAACTGACTGCAGGAAGAGCTCTGACAATGAACTTCCCTCCAATCTTGCACTTTCTTTCCCAAAGTCCAACATTTGCCAGTTTATTATCTGTCATTCCACGTACACAAGATACAGGGTACTGTCTATAAAATTGGTTGTCTCGTGAAAAACAGATAAAAGATTAGTTTTCCCACAGCTACCCACAAGAAGCCAGAAAGGCTTCGTTTCTGCTCAACATCAGCATTTGAGGTGAGGTGGAAGAGTATAGCAGTGCCTACTATTGAGAGCACAGTAATACTTGAATAATTATTCTGACTTCCTTTAGGGCAGACAGTGAAGTTATAATGGATGAGGTACATGAAATTTTTGAGATTATGAAATATTCTGGGAACCTGCACCTCAGACTTCACTCATCTGAGATCTCCTTCACTGTCCTAAGTGAAGGGTGTCCAGCTCTCACCTCTCCAAAACTCTGTGTGTTGCCTCCCTTTCCATTATGACAGCAACTTTTTAATAAAGTCTGTGCTAGTTGCTATCCCCTCATTAAGCTACAATAACTTTCTTGCTAGGAACTGAGACTATTTCCATGTATGCATTTTTATTCATACTCTGGTCAAACTTTTCCATTGGCTTTTCATACTTATTCTATTTATCCTCTTGATATCACCATACTTACATGGCTATGTAAAAAAACAGTGTTTTGCAACTTCTTCCATGTTCCTTCTCAAGATCTGAAACAGCCTAGCTTCTGGTAATTCTTTCCCATGCAGATGGTCATAGGGTGTGAAGAACTTTCTGGGTCTTCTAATACAGCAGGCAATAGTTTCATACCATCCCATTAATAAATCTGCCCTGCACCCAAGATTTAGCTTTCCTAAGCTCATTAATACCTTTGTTAGCTTCTTGTGGTGTCTTGACTTACTGTTTCTAATACCTTTATTGAAATGTTTATTCACCAATCCTAACTGTGGTGCTTTCTCCCAAAGTACTTGCTATTAAGTCTTGTGTCCTTGAGTTCTTTAACCAGTTGAGAAGACTTTAAGAAGTCTTTCTTTCACTTACACTAATTACTCATCTGTTTCAGTGAATCCTCACACTGAAATCAAACCAAATCACCTATGAATGACTTAAACCCAAGTTATCTTCCATGATCAGCTCTTCCATGCTGCCCTCTCTACTTAAAATAATCAACTGTAACTTTTGACTCAGTGACTATCTATTGAAGGAATGTTTAAAACTTGGCTTTGAATTAGTCCCGTTATGTTTTGTAGAGATGCAGAAACCTGGGAGACAGCAATGTCTCTTGATTAAATGCAACTATGAAACACACTTTTTTCTCCTCAAAATTCTCTCACTACTGCTTAGTAGGCATCCAGAGGTCAGGCTGGAAAAGCTGATGCTTCAAGGCCAGAATACATTTGATTTCATCCATAGAAGAGCAGAAACTGGAAAGCTATATGTAACGTATGCGTTTCATGTTTAAATGCTGCAGTATGTTTCTCAAAATATTTAAAAAGTAGGGAAATAAATCTCGGGAGTGGAAAGCTAATAAACATTCACATATGCATTTTGCTCATCTCTGAACTTGGTGGTAGTTTAGTTATTCCCTTATTTATGCAGTGGGACAAACATCAGGAAAGATCATCAGTGAAAACTGTTTGGCTGTCTGTTAACTTTCTTTACTCCTGGTTGTTTAACATTTATTTTTAAAGTTATAACAAATGGTTCTTTTCTGTTTGGTAGGAAAGTAGGATGACAGATTGTGGGAAGGAAAGTGTGAGCTGTATGGAAAGAGAACAAGAGCAAGAAAAGGAGGGTGACTAATCCAACAAACCTGTTAATAGCAAGTGGAGAGCAAAAAATGAAAAATGCCCTTTCCTAGCCTACCCCACCATGTCACAGTAGTAAAGTCCTATGTAGAACTTAAATCTGAGAAAGCATTACAACAGCAGTGGCTCTCCCTACCAAAGGAGAGAAAATTAAGTTATAGCAAGTTGTTACAACAATTTATAACATTCATATAAGATGAATGAAGCATCAAAGATTGATCTAGATGGAGAAAATAAGCTACCTTTCCTGAAGCTAAGTATAAGAATACTGCAGGAATCAAAGCAAGGCTTTCATGATATACCATACCAGAACCAAAAGTAATCTACCTGGCCCTTTTATCATCATGGACACTCAAGAAGACATACAACCCCTGCCGAAAATTAACTATGACAAACCTTATACACCTCAAAGAATCACCACACAGAAGTAAGAACAAAAATATAAGGCAATCTTTTGGGAAAATTATTTAAACAGTTTCAGTCTGTCTATGTCTGTTCATCACTGATTTTTTCCTTCATTTCTTACCAGAGATGACTTGAAATGCCAGGTTATGAAGCAATAATTCACCTCCAATTCTAAAAGCAATGCAGCATCTCTTTATCCCTTTCTGTTTTACCCAATCCTCTAAACTTCCTACTGCCTTCAATTTCTTCAAAGACTGGAGAAACCAAAATCTTTTTAGGTCTAGTATACCAGTAAAATTACACAGAAGCAGTGAAATTACACTTGTAAACAACCAGTGGAGTGGTTATAGCCAAAAAGGACACAGAAGGAATAAACCTATAAACATATAAGCCTGTCTTCAATTGTTTGCGAGATTTTATTTAAAAAAAAAAAAAAAAAAAAAAAGAATTCAAGGAAAGAACACACTCAAAACAGAAAACTAGTTGAAAAATTTCAACTACAACATAGGCCTAAAAAAAAGGCAGTATAAGACAGATCTTTCTTTGGTAAGCTAACCAATCCCCTAGATTATGACAATGCATCACAGGATGAGTTCATAGCTGAAAAACAGGGAAGACTGGAGAAATTGGAAAGTATATCAAGGAATGGCTAAAACTGAGATGTCACTTAGCTGTACTGATAAATAATCTAGGTTTGAACAGAAGCTGAAAATTACGTTTCTCAAGTTCTGAAATACCCATTTCATATTTATTGTCATTTATCAGCTTGTTACAAAACAAGAACTTCCCAATAACTGAAAACTGGAAAGATTTATCAGTTGGTAGGTCAGTATGAAATAGGAAAAAAGACCAGTCCAAGACTCTGAGACTACAATGCTAGAAATGGGACTAAAACTAACTGGTACCAACTGTGAGGACAGTTATTCAGGGAAAATATTTTTTTTTAAAATAATATATTCAGTAGGCTGGGAGTCAGCCATTTGGAAACAGAGGAAGAAGTTACCTGGGTGCCGTTAGGGCAGGACACAGACAAGGTAAAAGGATGGTTTGAGCTCTGTTGGAGTAAAAAAGCCAAAATTAAGATTACTGCATGGCAGTCAAGACAGTGGCTCCCAAATTATACTGGAAAAGATGTCTTCACACAAAATGTCTGATCTGAATAAGCCACCACAGTGTTATATAATCACTAAAAGCAGAGAAGGAAACTAACAAAAAAATAAGAGAAGCAGTCAACGATGCTTTACAAAAGAGGAGGAAAGTTTGATCCTGTTGCCACAGTTAGTATGACAGACACCTTTATTCTCTCCTTTTGCAGTTTGATTTCCTCATAAGCAGCTTAGAGTTTCTCACGAGCCCTTAAATTTTAATAAAGCCAGACATTTAAGGGCTTGAAGGTCAGGACAGGGAGCTGTTCCTAAATCATACCCAACTATTTCTGCAAAGCCACCAAGTTCACCTCATGCAAGGATGGATCTCTATAACACTTCCTTCGTCACACATAACACTTTCTCCCTACCAAGCCTTATGTAGCGAAATAAGAATGTGCTTACCTAGCAAACAAATTACAGTAGTTTCTTCCCCTGCAACTACAATAAAATAGACTTTTAAGTGCATTTTTTCCCTACTTGAAGTTCCTGACTTCTTGTCTGAATTTACCACTCGGTGCTTGAAAATGACTGGCGTGGTTTTTAGATTAGATACCTAGTACCTATCCATGCTAAGCCAAATCCTGTCCTGATTTAAACCCCAGGCAACTCTAAACGAAAAAAATACGTTGAGTCCCTTTAAAATTGCTCCAAGACATACCTTGCTATATGGTTAGTGGCCCTTGCCCCAAAACCCAAAGCATACTATACCATAACTGTGAAAATGTTTGCCTGGCAGGTCCCCAGAATACACTATGCCATTTTCATTTTTTCTCCCATCAGCTTATTTCCTTCAGAGAATATTTGCTCCCACCCATTGAACACCACCATCTGATACCATATTTTCTATTTTACTGTTCTGCAACTTTCATTTGATCTGAAAAGAGATGAGGTGAAACATTTGCTACTAAAAGATTTCACTTAGAGTAAAATCATATGTTTCCCCTTGTTGCTCATATTCATGTATGGTGCATTAAAATTGAGTCCCATAAGTCTTCATTATTCAGGCATTTAATCATATGGAAAGTGTGGTAATTTAATTAAAACAAGCAACATAGGTTAGATATCCCAAGGGATACAGACTGAGGAAAAATGATCTAATTCATTGAGTTTCCATTTTGAAAATGTATTAATATTAGACCACAAGACCACAGAAAAAAAAAAAAAGAAAGGAAAAAAAAAAAGCTGCTCATTTGCAAAGCAGTAATCCGACACTGAGACAATTTCAATTTAGGAAGCCAAAACTTACACTACTCTGTCTCGTGTCTGCAGCAAGTGTTTATCAGAACGTAACGCAACCAGCAATTACTTGCTGTACTGCAGCAAAGCCTGGAATTATTATTTTTATTTCTACATGAGACAGAGAAGGTATAAAGAATTACTAGTTTAGACATCACTGCTAAAGATGGCACTTGTCAGGCGTTCATGAAAAGCTTTCAGTCTTCCTTGCTGTTAAGTACAATGTTTAATTCTTCCCAAAACTTATGTCATGTACCTGGCACTTGACTTCAAAATGATTTATCAGCTCAGTATTGGGAGGAGGGCTGCAGGGGGGAGGGCAGATTCATACACACAGATGGTTGCCATTCCCTCTAAAGTCTACAACACACCCAGTAAGCCAACCTTTTGTTTCTACATATTATTAAATAGTTGCTTTTCTCTGTCTGAATAGTCTTTTTCTTTTCCTTTCCCTCCCTCCCACATATCCCTCAAACCACACCCTAATTCCAAAACCTTTGTTAATAGAATTTATCCAAAACACCCTTCAGAAAAACATCAGATACCAGCATCCTAGAAGGCCTCAGAGATGTATATGAAGATTGACTGTTATGTAAAATAAATCTGGGTAGGAGACCTAATTAAAGGAGTTAATACATACATGTTTACACTGACTTACAGCACCTAGTAGCCACTTCCTCTTCCATAATTCTGCTTTTTTTTTTTCATGTGGGTCTGATCCTACATTCTCTCTCTCTCCAAAACTCCCATAGAAATTAGCAAAAGATACAAGCCCATACAATATAGAGGGTGAGTTCAGTAAGACTTGCATTTTTCTATACATGATAGAAAAGACAGGAAAGTATAGGCACACTACTCAGCTGGCTTATGTCTGCATAGTTTCAGTAACATTCTCATAGTTTATATGCAGTGTTGTAAAATACATCAGCATACTATATACAAAAATACTCAGCTTCCCACACATTTTCTATAAACATTAAGCAATATTTTATCCTCGTTTTAAACATCCTTTCAATACTTTGCATCCCTTCCTTTCCAGCATGTTCATATTTTCCAATCTCTTTATTTCATGCAGAGCATTCTGAGAAAATGACCAGAAGACAGGTATAAAAAATTTAAAAGATTTCACTGTAAGTCCTACATTTTTTTAAAAAAACCCAAACATTACAGTATATTCTTTGGCCCAGTGCTGCCACTCTTTTTTTTTTTTTTCCTCAGTTTAACCATCAGTTATGGCTTTACCTATTAACACAAGATTACACATCTCAACTTTCTGAGAAAAGGTGCATAAACCAACTCTACCTTTCAGCATTTTTAAGGAAGACAGACATCCAGAGTCCCAGGAGCTTTGCCAGAGCCCTGTAACAGCCAACACAGAAGCTCAAATACCCAAACAGCCACAGGCAGAAGGAGATAAATATGGTAATCAAGTCTGCATACCTGAAGCTTGTCAGGTAGTTGGGCTTTAAGGGACTCCTGTAGTTTTCATTTAACCAGAATAAGGAAAAGTGGGAACATTTCTGAAATACATTTGTACTTCATGCTTTGCTTTTAACAGTCTGCATATCCTTTACATGAACTACATAGTGCTGTGGTTTTAGGATCTTTCAGAAAACTACAATCAAGAGAAAACAGCTAACAAACAATGGACACATACAAGCAACATCAAACTTATGGATATCTGGTACAGCCAATACTGAAAGAAAAAAATCTAAAAAGCACTTTCTCCCCTCATTCCTTCGGGGGGGGGGGGGCGGGAAGCAAGCAACTTTCATTATTAATTACTCATTGCTGCGGGAAAAGGTAAATCAAAACAGGACTTCACACTTAACTCTGTTGAAGCGAGAGAGCTTTGTAAAAAAAGGCCACTTGCAGAAAAATCCCTAACTCCAGCTCTCATACACTGCCCTCTGCATTTAGCCCTGGGAGAACCTAGCCAAGGCTGCAGGATAATAGGCTGCAAGCAGTCTATTCATAATTATATATGTTTATTGTTTCAGGGGATTTATCATCAGACACATAGCACTCGACAGATGTGTTTTGCCTACCAGTAACCCTTCTCTTTAATTTAATATAGTATGAATTATTTTGGCTAATATTCAATCCATCAAGATAGCAAACAACCATCAGCTGCCCACAAGAGTGGAATTCACCTGACCTGGTGGTCATGGCTTAGAGGAGCATTACATGGTATAAATGACCATGTAACACAGGCTTACACTGAGGAACTGGTGCAGAATTTTGCTGAGTTTAAGCTATGTAAGATTGAGCAGTGTAAGATATCCCTCTGCCTATTTTGATTCTTTATTACTTCTGGTTTAGGGTTTTTTTTCCCCTCCAGGTCTTCAGAATTTACTTGTTATGTTGCAAAGTTGCCAACCAGCTGGTCATCACCAGAGAGCTGTCACTCATCACTGACAACTCATACAATCAGTTCAGCGTGATTTGCTTTAAAGGTATGCTAAGCTTGTTGTGCGTTCATCTGGAATAATTTTAAGATAACAAACACAGATAAATTCTCACTTTTTCATCGAGAATACAATACGTGTTGCCTGCAGCAAACTGCTACTCAGTAGTCAGCCACAGAAATGCCACACACCATAAATGTTTTAAGTGCTAAGTCCTGAAAACTGCTTATGCTCAAGACTGTTGAAGATGCAGCAGAGGAGGTAAACAGTACCACAAACAACACCACCTCATTTAAAGCATCCCATTGACCAAACATTACCGAACACTATTAAGCTCATCTATCAACAGGTATTTTTTTTATCTGCTAAACTGTAGATATTGTAATTACCATATTAAAAAAAAACTCTCTGGTTTCACAGGGAAGCTCTTTAAGGATTGCTTCTTAAGGAAACCATCCAGCTTTACCTCTTTTCAGAAAGGTTCCCATTTTCATTAATTGCTCACATTCCAGTGAGCTTTCTGCATGAAGTTGCAGACACAGATGAGAAGGCTGAACCAAGTGGATTCCTATAACAAAAAGACAATATAGCGACGCATTATTTAACTACACTGTAAAACAATAGCAGGAGATCATTTGTACAGTAGTCACTGTAAAATTTGGTTTTCCGATACACCTTCAGTCATTCTTGCCAACACATCAGCAGTCATATGACAAATCTGTGTTATGCTAAACTGCAGTTACCATACAACTGGGTAGGAAAAATAATTTCAGAGTCTGGCCCACAGTGATTTACAGTCCAAGTTCAAAATATTTCAAGTGGAGGCAGATAATGAAAGTTGAAAGTTTTCAAGGGGAAAAAAAAGGGACTTTCTTAGCATTTGAGAGGACTTACGATATCAGCTACTCAGAATTTTTATTGTTAAATTGCTAAGTAAACAGTAAGCAGATTATACTCTATTAAACCTTTCAGACTACATCACAACCTGTCTCATCCAAGCACTAAGGAGGTAAAAGAGGACTTTTTCATTCTCTGGTGCTGGCAGAATCAAAGCTGCCGGCAGTATGGCCCTCTTTTCCCAGCTGACAAAAAAAAAAAACCTGAGAGAAAATAAACAAGAAAGGGAAGGGTAACATATGGCGTAATGCAGGGGCAGAGACCGATCACAAGGTTATGAAAACATAAAAGTTATGATGCAGCAATCAACCATAAAACACTTCAGAAATGCAGACTATGTTTCGAAGAACTGCATTTTCATGGGAATACATCAAGCGTACAGTAAAAACATTTTTATAGAAAAACTATCACATGCTGTGGCATAAAAGTAACAGTGAAAAAAAAGAAACAAGTAGCCAGAAGTTCCCTCCCTCCTTCTCTCTTCCACACACACGTGTGCACACATGATGTCTTCAAAGCTCTGATTCCTTTACTTTCTGGAAAGACACATTTGTCGCAAAGTCCTCTTTTGCTTCAAGCCTGAGGCTAGACTTGCAGGTTTCTGCTGTGGAGCCTGCAGTGCCGGTACAGAGCTGCTGCAAACTCTCATCTGATTGCACCAGTGCACAGCAGCTGAGGATCTGGCCCATGCCCCCTTTCATTCCCATCCCTCACTGTACTCCTCCGGAGTTTTTGCCTAGTTCTGCCTCACATCTCTACACAACGCACACACTGTGTGTATACAGAAGGAGGAAATCTGCACGGTAAACAAAAAGACACTGTTTATACCATTCAATCACTTAAATGACTGCTGCCATCAGGCTCTGCTGAGCATTCCTTTCATTCTTCCAGGCCGATTTTACAGTAACATGAAGTGGCCATCTTGCATTTAAAGTCATTTTTTTCAAATAATCTCGTTTATGCCTTCCAGTCTTGAGAGTGTCTGGATCTCTGTTATTGGAAACACTTTTAAAACATCATGTCTTTCATAAGGAAATTTTCTTCCTGGAAGGGGGATCATTTCTGTTTTGTTTAGCATCAAGCAGTTTTGCGAGAGAACTCACGGATTAAAAAACACTGCAAAGTTACACATTGCAACAAAAGCACAGTGTGCTTTCGTGTAACTAATGTCTTAAGATGGAATTCAAATGTATTCTTAAGGTGTCCTTTGATTTAGAATAAGCAAAAAACTTTGCCTCAGAACATTAGGCTGAAATGAAAATTTTCATTTTCAATTGAACAATTTTTGAAACTCTTCATTGGTGAAGAATTTTTGCTGTGTGCTGCTTGGGACATGAAATGATTTAACTTCAGAGTAACGGTGCCAATTCAGATATTATGCATCCACTTTCAGTCAATTATTACTTATCTTTATTCTGCAATAAGAAAGTCATTAACCCTTTGCAATGCTCTTCCTCACTGAAAGCTTTCTTAGAAAAGAGCATCCAGACATGCATTAAAATTCTGGAAAACATAGACATGATACTATTCAAAGGGGAGGGAAGTGAGTTATCTTCAGATGCTCTAACAAGAGCATTTCAAAGGTAACTGGTGGAATTAGTAAGGGGTAACTGTGAACCAAACTGTTATGTTACTTTTAAAAACAGTCTTAAAGGCATCAGCTTAGAATGCTTGATAAGGAAGATGTGCACACATGCATATGCATGCATGCAGCGTACCTCACTACCTCTTCTTTATATTCTCTCACATTTTCCAGTAGTTTTAGGCTCCCGCTGAGGTTTTCCTTTGCTGACTTATGCCTAGAGGTGGATCATGTGAACAAACTCAACTATTACTAAGTTCTAACAAATTAACTGAAAAATATTCTCATTATTAATTAAACAATATGTATCCTTTAATATAGAATATTCTAACCTCAGCTGTTTACAGATAGCTGTAACAGGGGGGAAAGAAAATGAAAGTTAAACACAGCACCAAGTGAATTCCTAATGAAGTGTGTGCTTCCTCTGTCGGAACTGTGGAAATCTGAGAGAAATAAAGATAAAATGACAATGACCTGGAAGGTCCATTCTGAATACCAACAAGATCTTCCTGTCAGTATTGCTTTAGATAATAAGCCCACACCATCTTGTTGGGGACAGTCAGGAATCATTCCTAGAGAAGCAAGCAAAGGCAGGCAAAGGAGCTGATGTCCTCCGAAAGGCACACAGAACACCTGGTTCAGAGATTCAAGTACTACAAGACTTCCCATAACAACTTCTCTGAACAAAGCAGTAGACCACGGTCTTCATAAAGTAGAGCTTAAAATGCAATCAGACTTAGCAGAATGAGAAATAATAAAGTTAATAAGCTACCAGCATAATTCATCATACTGTATTACCTAAGCTTGATGAGAGAAAATGTATCCAACAGCATCAAACAGAAAAATTGTCCAAAATCAGTGTTGACCTACACCTTTAACTGGCCTGTCAGCCACGGGGGATTATGTGGGGTGGGGATCAACATAAAAACTGGCTGTCTCTGCCTACATGCTTTTCCATGAGTTGGCTTCATCTCATCTGGAACACTTGGGATACAGTCTGGAAAGCAAAAGCAGCTACATTTCACTTGTCAAAGCAGGAGCCATAAAGAGGAACGAATAGCAGTCAAGCATGCAAAGGCTTTAGGTACAAAGTCCCTCATCACCTTTATTTTAGTCCAATCCATTGCATTGCTTTATCATCTGGACAAAAACTGTGAGAAATCAGCAGTGCAAGCTACATATTTTTAATGTCTTTATCATATCAAAGTATTTCCACAAAAGTTAACTCTCCCTACAGAAAGCAACAAATGGGCTTCAGAAAGGACTTGGAGACTGGAAACGATAAGTCATTTTCCTGCCTGTGAATCTCACAATTTTATAAAGAGATTTTATGTACTGACTGACATATTCAGCTCTTCATAAGCCCCTGGTATTTAATGAATCAGATTAAAACAGATGGGTTCCTAGTCTTCTCAGTGTCACAGTACCTATAATCTGCAAAATTATCTCCATATACCATAAACTTCTTCAAGTAGTATCATAATAAAGTCAAATGGCTCAGGTAACTAAAATAAATTACTTTTACAAAATAAATTTCCGTTGCCTAAAAGATTTTGTGGTAAGTCTGCTTTGCTTCTCTCAAGTATATCAAGGCCAGTCCCTTTGTTTCCAAGTCTAATGGACTATTTAGCGATAATCATGTGACTTATGTACCAATTCACCAATGACCACCACATCTGATGAGAAAGTAATTTATAAATATGAAAATTTATGTTTAGTTTCAAGAATTTATTTTTTAAGAATTTTCAATTAAATTCAAGAATTCAGTTCAAGAAGTTATTTTTACTTTACTGCAAAAAATGTGCTGAATAGGTTATCTGAGTTAATCAGATAAGAAAAGGAAACCTAGCATAAACCCAGATTTGACAGGTACTCTCTTCTTTTACCCCTGTTTCCTTGCTCCAGGTATAGTATCATTGTACAAATACCTTGTGATCCACAGATACAATTTTTTTTATTGGTGGTGATAGTTTGGTTTGGTTTGGTTTGGTTTGGTTTTTTTGAAAAAGAGAAGCTAATGTTTGGAGACAGGTAGATTCTTTCCCAGTAAGATCTGCTGCAAGTTAAATCAGAGCTGGTAGTTTTGACCCTGATTTCCAGCTGGCATTTACTAAGAAAGGCAACACATCTTAGACAAACAGGTAAGAATAAAAAAAATAATCTTTTATAATAAACATCTTGTCAAAAGCAAACACACATACACTATGCCTGAGCCATTCAGATCCATGAAGTACAGTAGCAAAAAAACAACACTGTACTTCAAACATTAATCTACTTCATTCCTATGGTGTCATTAAGTATTGTATTTCTCTGTTTAGGAAAGCTAACTACATGCCAGCCCCACTGAAGTCTTCTAAGTATAGAGCACCAGCACAGTTTGTTGAACAGTTTAAATGTTTCTGCTTTATGGGCTGTATATCATTTACAAGAGTGAAAACTGTTGATATTGCACAGATAGAAAAAAGTCTCAATAAATTCTGCTGGCTCTGCAACAAAGCACTATTTCACAGCTATGTGAGCTAGGTTTTTAAAATAATTAAGAACCATGTTTTTGAGGATAGATGTCCAACAGTCCAAATATTCAGAAAAATCAGAAGTGGAAGAAAAGAAGGTAAAGACATCTGTCTTGACTTCATTTCCCTGTGATTGCTCACATTTCATCTGCTGTCCCGCTCTAATGGTGACTTTTCAATGTAAGGGAAGTGACTTCCTTTATTACAGTTGCACAGGTTCTATATTTTACACCTGTTGCAAGTCCCTGTGGCAGTCCTTATTGAACTATACATCTGATAACATCAAATTGCCTTCTTTGGTTCTTTGTGCTTTTAATACTGACTGTGATGCCACTTTCTACTCCAAATTCCATCTACGCAAGCTAGTATGTAATATCAGAATGCATGTGATTTCATAACTTTAGTATCATTCATCCCAAATCTGTAGAGCAAGGCAAAGAGAAGGTAGGTGAGCAATTCTCAAAGGCAACAAAAGAAATATAGACCTTTAAAAAGATTCTCTTAAAACCTATCCGAGTGACTTCAAGTTTTTGGTGTCCATTATTGAATACACTTTAAAAACACTCAAAGATATTCCTGAAGTCCAGGATAAAACAAGCATTCTGAAAACCCAGACTGTTAGTACACGGAGAGGTATCAAGACAGACTGAGATTTGCCAAAACTGAGGCTTTTTTAAAAAAAAAATCTCACTGCGAGGGAGTCATTCAAAGACAAATAGCAAGGTAGAGCATTAGCCGGACACACATACCAGATGCCCTATGCGCTTCATTACTTACAGGGCTGAAGGCTGAAAACCAAATAAGTGATTTAGGCAACGATGGAGAAAAAGACTGAAAATTTTTGTAATGCAGTTTTGCATTACCTATTTTAGAGTTGTGTTTACTCTAATTATTGGTAACATATTTTGG
>JAVJGI010000001.1:6969049-7013640 GCA_035590275.1 Ibycter americanus
AAGAAAAAAGGAGGGAGGTGATGTGGTTCAGGTAGGTCTGCATACAGCAGCTATTTACAACCTACACATATAGTGTTCTTCCATTAGAACAATTTTCCAGTTAGCCCTTGAATACTGCATTCCTCCTACTGTTCATTATCTTTCTCTAAAGAGTTACAGAACTTTTGACTCCAGATTTCTGCAAAAGAGATTTGTGTCCCTCTGTAGTGTATGGTACAAAGCCCAAAGCACCTACGTTTTCTGACAGAGGGGAAAAAAAGACAATTTCTTGCAAGTAGTTTAACACTTCATTTTATCTTGCACATCTGAAACTGATCACACTTTTGTTTCAGAGGCATAAACACATTTATGCTGATGCTCTTCTATTAGACAAGGCTGCACCTGGAGTATTTTTGATGACCTCCTGTGCTTGGAATATTGCCATGGTCATGAATGGAAGAATCAAAAAGGTCAGTATTAAATGATAACATACATATGTGCACACCCACATGCATGACCTACACAAAGTATAGAAATATAATTTTAATAATAAATTATGTGATAAATTCAACATATTTGTGTAATAATGAAGATATGTAGCATGAAATCAAACTTTTGGGGACTGAAGGAAGGGTTTATGGCTACTGGAATTTTCTTTTGATGTTATTTATAAGTCGCTAAATTTAACACTTCCTTTTATCTGGTAATTCCAAAGGAGACCAAAAGCTGTAGTAACCCATATAGTAAATCAGTCTTCCTGATATGAGTTATTATTTTATGTATGATACATGGAGAGTTTCACATTTACTGTTTGTAGGTCTTGCATCTTTTCATCCTTTTTCGCTTTCTGAAGTTGATCTCTTTCCAAAAAAAATTTGCACATTAAAAATCATTGCGGATGTCAAGTTTAAAAAAACCTAACAGTAAAAAAAGACATTTGTTTGCCCATATCATTCAAAATCACACCCTATAAGAAGTTTTCATTCTATCAAGTCTGTCCAACACAGACTCAAAAAAAACCAGCACTAAATAATTCCCTAGTACTCAGCACTTTGTTGTGAATGAAGAGTCATTATATCTATTCTGCTCATAGTTGCAGCAGTTGTCCATATTGGGATACTCTAATGAAGCCTGTCATTAGCATGCTGAGCCACTTCAGTAGTTTAGCACTTCTTTTTGTTTTCATTTTGTTATTTGGCATGTAATTTGCATTTCTATAAACCTCTAGGAGCTAAGCCTGCTGGGCTAGCAAGTCTCTGCTCCGGGGGCAAGCTCCAGGGTATACTGCAGCTCACACTGTCAACTTTCAGATTAGATACTCCAAACATTTCAGTTATTCACTTCTATGAGAAGTGATATAAGCAGAAAGTTTATCTTTGAATTTTAGTAGTTAAGAAAACAGCTTTTCAAGACCAGTTGAGCAGTCCCTGGGGGAATATAATGCTTGCTGACCAAAACCCTTCATTCTGAATTCCTGCAGCATGTTCACCTTGCTCTTGATTCATCCCAAAGGAGTGATTTTATATATTGTATGTGGCCATTTCAATGGTGACAGAATAGTGCTACAGAGGGAAAAAATGACGAAGCCTCTTATTTTACATTAGTTATAATATTCCAAAGGCTGTTGCAAAGTGTTTACTTTGGGGTAACAAAAGCACAGCTTGTCATGACTTTCGTTCTACATGTGGATTTCTGCATATCACACCTGCCACCTTCCACCCACCCACACACACTTTCCCCAGACCTCAGCACACAGTAGTACCTCTGGACAAATTAATGCAATGGACACGACCTTTCTGTTCAGACAAAAAAAATGCCAATATTCAGACCACTTCTGGAACGCACCTAAAGGAGTTGCACCTACATCTTACGGGCTGTGTGTGGCCAAATGCTAAATAGAATTGGGCAACCAATCAGTTCAGAACATATCTAAAAAAGAAAATGTTTAATGTATGGCTTACTGCAGAATACTGTCTAACCTTCTACCTCCTCAGCTGCAATCATCTATTCAGCATGGCTATGGAAGGGGAGAAAATTTTAAGGAACATCAAGACCAGACAATGACACTGATATTTTGAGATGCAACCACTTTTCTTCTGAAACCATTTAAATAACAGCTTTGAGTTCATGCGGATTTACATAATTACAAATGCATCTAAAATTTAGTCTTGTTAATCTAACTAGAAAGAATGTCCAAACATATCCTGTGAACTTCCAGCTGGGCTTGTTTAACTTGTATTTTATTACAAGATGCTGAACACACTGAAATGACACTTGAAGGACACTGTGCTCTTGATTCTGGATTTAAAATCCAAGAAGAGCAAGCTGAGAATATGTTAAAGTAAACATGTTTATGAACTATTTGAAAATACAAGCTAAAGATGTGCCTATGAGACAACATATGAAATCCTGCACGTGTTGGCTGTTTGAGGCTTACCATGGATGATGGATAGAAGATGGCATACATGGAAATTAAAGCAACTTTGATTAAAAACAGATGTTTGGAAGGTCTCTCCCTACCCCTTTATTTTACAAAATGTATCATGAGAGCAACCAGCACACCACTCGGGTAAAAACAATGGGGCCATTCAAAACAAACAGTAACAAGAGATGGAATAGAGTATGAAAAGGTAATGAATTTTACTGGGAGACATCTCTGTTTTCCAACTGATGGCACATATATCTATAAACACCACACCTATATACACATATATATACACTGCAAAACAAGCACAAAAATAATAGCAACATTGCAAGTATCAAAAGGCTAGCCTACAACATATGAAACACAACTCGGAAAGCACCATCTTCAGCTCTTTCCATTTATTCTAAAATTGACTTTGAAATTTTCATGTTATTTGGAATCACATTTTCTCAGTGCTATGACAAATGACCAGGACAGATTCAGAAAGTGATCAGTCGCAAAATGCAAATCAGTGCTTGGCCAAAACACTTTTTGGTTTTCATAGATCCTGTAAAAGTAATTAAGACATGTTACACTCAAATGGTTTATGCACCGTTTCCCTGAAAACTATTTATCAAAACTGCTTTTTGCTCCTCTGCTGGAAAGGTACCATATTGAAAAGCTACAGGACGTGTACGTGTCTGTCTGCAGAAAAACAAATCATATCCACAAAATTCTTGCAAGTACACATGGAAAATTGCAGAACTATGTAACAACATTAATTTTATTATGCACCTTTGACCAGCATTTTGTTTGCCCACTAATTCGGCTATTGGGATTACTTTTAACTTTCCAGCTCCTGAAGTAACACTGAACTGCAGCCATTTGGTTCTTACATCAGATTCTGAAATGATTCTTCAGTATCCCCTCACTTTTGGAGTTTCCATTAGGATAGCACCTGTCTATGATCCAGAGAGAAAATGTTGTCCTAGCCAGCATTTATTTCTTGTCAAGGTTGTTATGTTTTATGGTTCATTATTATTTGTATGACTGTCTTTCTAAAACCCAGATAAGTGTCTCGTTCTGCTGGATAGTACATCAGTATCTTTTTCAAAACTTTATGAAGTAGAAGTAATTACGGATGAAGGAAAAATTCTGGAAGTATTGCAGAGAGGGCAGCCACCTCCAGCAATGACCTGTCCATACTCACATTAATCCCGTGTGCCTCATGTTTTGCTGTGATATGGGTGCTCATGGGAAGGTATTAGAAGGTTGCTTCCAAGGAGGGAACAGCAGAGAATGAGATACCACCTGAGCTATTCCATACCGCAGCATGTATTGATTCAAATAGAAAAAGAACATTTCCTCAGAACATTTCCACAAATGAAAGGGGGAAGCAGTTTGTTTTTCTGCAGTACATGTGATAGGAATAATCTAGTTCAACTACCTTCAACAAACTCTCTGAACACTGATTACCAGATATATACATGATAACATGAGCAGTGAAAAGCCTCGGTCTCCCAGTGGTCCATGAGAACAAGATGTTGCTGGGCTGCTGAAGGCCAAAAGAGTCACAGGAGCCAGCCCCAGGCAGTTTTTGCTGTGCTTTGCTACTTTAGGTACAAATCAGAGTATTACCATTGGTACGAGGAAAAAACAGTCACAGTGGGTAACATGAAGAAAATAATTATATTCAATGCACCAGAAAAATTCCATACTTTTAGAATTTTCTGAAAGCTTGGGTCTTTATTTTAAGTCAATTTAAAAACCCAACCATGGTACAGGGAGCTCTGAATGCTCCTTCCAATTACAAGAATATATTTACAAATGGCTACAACAGTGAGAGCACGCACCACAGTCCAAACACCATTTCCTTCATTTTAAACTAACTTTTCAACAAATGTCAGTTCAGGAGACTTAAAAAATCCAAAGAGTATGCTCACAAGTGCAAGTAACTGTCATGCCAAAATTTTAAGCATAATCTTTTGAAGCCCATAGAATAAAGTATCGGAGGCAAAAATCCACCACTAATAATCTACTTTAGGATGAGAATGTAGACCAGAAGGGCAGCTGAATAGCTATTTGGCCACTTTCAGACCAACTAATTAAAGGAAACAAGGAAAAAAACTGTCATATAGAAAAGCAATCAAAAGCCCAAAACTGCATAACTTTGTCTTTCCCAAAATGTCCTGGAGCCTGGGGAACATTTGAGTCCAAATCTATACTAAAATGTAAGAGTCCAGCTTGATTCTAATTGATACATATCACATTTACAGCACCCAAAGTTCTTAGCAAAAACATAGGCAACTATAGAAGCAGCTTTACCATCTAAATTAAATATGAGCATGGTTACATTGAAATAAAGTAAGGGCAAGAAAAGGACAGGAAAAACTGACAATTAAAGCAGTGTAAGGAAAGTTTCCCATTCCAGAAAATATAGACAACACAGGCTCACAGCTCTTTTGATCTTTAAAACACTACTTAAAAGGAAATGCTGAATTACACTGCATTAAGTGTCTGAGTGTCTAATTTCACATGGAGCCAGTCCATAAGGAAAATCGAGATATGAAACAAAGTAGCTCAGAAGTTTTGAAGGAAGAACTACAGAGTGAAATGTAACTGTGCAATGTTGTCATTTATTGAATTTACACATTAAAAACCTATTTGTTCTAACTGGGAATTGATTTGTACTAAAGCTGTCATACCTGCCAAAATGCACTCTATATACCCTTTTACAATAGACATAAAATGGGGGTTACACACAAAAGAAGCCAACATTTAGCTTTCCAATTCCATGCTTAGCTTGCAAGGCTGATTTGGCAAGACCAAGTTTTTGCTCACAAATGAACTAGGTTTTATCTAGAAATCATTAAACACCACTCTACAATGCAAAGTATCCAGAGTCACTACTAGCAGTGGAACAAGAAATGCATTTTGAGACAGCAAAAAGCATTGCAAGTATTTTATTGACCTATTTCTGAACTGGCAGAAGCAGACATTTCAACTATTCCAATGTTTAATGCTGCCAAAAGGACAGATCATAGCTTGCCATAAGACTGGCTCAAAAAAGCAAAAAACACTGCGTACATGAGGACTCCATCTCCTCACCATCCTTTGAGGCAAATCATTATATATGTTGCAGGGAAGGAAGAGAGGGGAGAAGGAAAAAAAGCAAAGAAACATGCATCATGGTGTTGTTATACTCCTACTTAGGTAGTCAAAGGCTTGGATGGGTCATGAATTTCACCCACCCCAAACACAATCAACATATGCCGCTACATATTAAACAGTAGAAGCTTATCACTCAGCTTGAGGGACAGAACCTGAGGTATTTTTGTGACATCTGAAATTGCAGTCTCCCTCCTGGGAGGCTTGGGGATAATTCAAACTACGCTTGGCAAGGCTGCAAAGGACAATTAACTCTACAATAGAGCTGCTGAAAACATCCATGGATTAATGGATAAACCCTTCTACAAGTTCACTGCAACTTGAAGCATTTCAAACTTATGGTCACAACTGCAGGCTAGAGATTTCAGTTCGCATTTAAATAGGTTTTAACGTTCAAACCAACAGAAGTCTAAGCAATTCCACTGAACTGCTCTGGAATAGAGCCAACATGGCCCAGGAGGTTGCACTGCAAGAGACCCCCATTAAGGTCTGACATTAGCCAAGGCACCATCTGCCTCTATGAGTACAAGTGAAGGCTCTGTAAGCACCAAAGGCTGCCAGCACATCTCACACCTTGTTTACCTGACAACCATCAGATGGAACAGAACAGCTACAAAACCAGTAGTAAGCAGGTACCACGAATATGCAGCCACACAATTTAACCACTTGGCAGAGCTCTTCAAAACTAGCAGGAACAGAGGAAATTAGTTCCAAACCAGAACCTTATCATCATTCAGTAGTCAGAGGGAGCAGAAAACCTGAACACAAAGACTGTTTGCTCTATTTCTGTAACAGAGAGACATAAACAAAACGTCAAACAATAAGAGAGGAAACTGGATATTTGTGGCTCGGCCGCCAGAACAAAGCATGAAAGCTTAACTTTCAGCTCCATCTCCACAGAGGAAGTTCCCTGAAGGATAAAAGAATGGTTTAACAAAGTGAGACTCTGAACCCAGCAGCCCCACTTTGTCACCCTCATCCTTGCAGCTCACAGAAAAGTAGGGACTTCCGCGCCAGCCCTTGGCACGATAACCGGGAATGGAGTGCAAAGGAGTCGGGCAGGCTGAAGATAAAAGTGGGAGCCTTTAAAGGCAGCAGCCAGCTCTGCAGAAACAAAGCAACTGGCAGGAGACAGTGACGTGGAAGAAGCCTGTGTCTGTCTGCTGAGCAGAATGACAACAGCCTTGTCATACACCGCAGAAGATAAGGAGAGGGATAGCTGTACACAAAGGCGAAGAAAACACTCCTATTGCTACTTTCGACAGCCCTATTAATTCTCAGAAGCACTCCCGACAAGACATCTATTCAATTTTCACTCCATGTGTTCCATCTAATGGGAGCCGTATTATGTTTCACACTGAGGGTAATTACCTCTTGAAATTTTTGTGTACAAGGGGAGTAAAGGCTTTAATTTTCTGCAGGTGTCTTGGATACATTCCTTACAAATGCTCTGACCTAAAATGAGGTGTGCATTCCTGTTTTACAGGGCTGCTCTCAAATTAGGATGGTTTATATTTGCAGGCCAAGCTGAAGCCATTTATCCCATCCATTAAATGGAGACACATAGAATACATTCTACCGTCATCACAACACAAACAACTGCTCCAGTGAAACTGAAGTAATACTGAAAACCTTCTATTGCTAGTTACCAGAATGCTGTAAATATTAATGGCTCAGAATTTCACAGCACGAGAACAGAAGGCTGCTTCCTCATATGAGGCGTTCTTGCAAAATTTCCTGAAAAAGTTTCAGCTCATCATGAATTATTGAAGTCAATTAAAAAACCAAGTATGTTGCATTCTCGCACTTTTCTTATTATACAGATTGAAAAGCCCATTTGTATGAAAAGTTTATATTTATCATGCTTTATTGAAAGACAGCAATGTTTGTATGCATGCAGATCAGCCAACCTGAAGCTAAACTACTTCAAACATACACAGCATCCAGAACATTGATCAGACTGACATGAACTCAGCCAGCAGAAAACACTACAAACTTCACCAGCTCCTTAACGTACTGACTTTCACATGAAACAGGACAGCAAAACCTTAATGTCCTTCTTCTGTTTTTAACAATAATAGAGACGCTTCTAAAAATCGTACAAAAAAATCATCAAAATACTGTCCTTCTTATGAAAATACTTTTTTCCAGTTGCATGTTTTGCTACTTTACAGTCCTATTATCAGACCATAAATTACTAATTAGAATTTAAAAGTTTCAGTATAACATCTAGTTGAGTTTTACCAGAACAGTACTAGAATATTTCCCATGTACTTTTTCTGACATCTAATATTTTTTTTATTATTTTTTGAAACAAGAATGGCTGCTAAGCTATTCAAATGGATACATTCTTAGTTCTTGAATTGTATCATCCAAAGAACCATGAAAAACACAAATGAAGGCCTAGTCTGGAAGCTAAAAATAAGTTCCCCATCGCCAACACTGTTTCTAGGTACAAAGTGAACAAAGCCCAGTCTCCACAAATCTAAGCTATACTTTCAATAGGTAGCAACTCCCTGCTTCTGCCACAGATGCCTGAAAGTCAGTTTTATGTATAGCTTTTCTTGAGATGTCTTTACAAAAACAAAGAAGACAAACTACTTAGGGAGCATCATGACTTGTGTAGAAATTCCCTCAGCTGGCAGGACAAACACCAATGGGAAAAAAGAAAGCAAATTTTAGCACAACTCACTAGAATCAGAAGTTACTCCATGGATACGTTTGATCCTGTTAATTCAGTGGTACGCATAGCTATTTGCTCCTTAAATACAAGTGCTATGGCGCACATCATCTCAATGGGATGCAGACACTGCTGTATCATGTAATAGGCACAGATAAAAGAAAAAAAGCTGTAAAATGGAGACACTCATGAAGGCATGCCAATCTTCAGGTATATGAAATTACTTTCAATAATATATAGCTCCTAACAGAATATTTAGATTCTTTATGGATAATACTGCAGTACAGGAAAGACATTTTCACCCCATAGGTTCAGACTATACACCTCACATTCTCAGAAAAAACAGTTTCCTTGTGAGTTTACTGTACATGCTACCACTCAGGCTGCTAGGGTTCAAACTGAGGATGGCAGAGAATTGTAAAAGATTATCCAATGAAGGAAGTAAGACCAGAGCTAAGCTATGTGAAAAGAGATATACTACACAGCAAACCAGATTTCAAGAATATGTGTATTTCCTCATTACACAGAATGAACAAACCTTTCCAGTCTTTCCAAGCACATTCAGAAGCAGCAGTGGTTACTCGAGCCACTCCTCAGAAAGGCTTCTGATGCAGACAACCACTGCTCTTCTACAAGCAAGCTGATCATCTTCAAGGAATTCACTATGCTGAAAGCAAATTTCAGTTACTTCTGTTGGAGCTACTCTACTTGTTATAACAATGACATTCTTTAGAAAAAGAATACACTACAAATCCATGCCCAGAATGGCCAGAAGGGTGAGGGTTCTCATCTGTTTTCCTCCATATGCAATTCTTCCTTTGACTGAAACATTTCCAGTTAGACTACACTTTGACTCAAAAATATTTTAAAAGCTTCAGCTTTGACAATTCTTCATGTTCTGACCAAGAAAAAAAAAAAAAAACCAACCAAAACCAAAACAACCCTGTTTTATTGCTCCCTGCACCTTTCTTAAGTAATGGATTACTTTGCTAAAGAATGTAACATGAGAAGCATCTCCTTCACCAAGTCATAGCTTTATTAAAGATTAGGAAAATATCCAGAAATACTTGGAGCCATTTTGTTCACTCTCTCTCCACAGGTGCATTTTCCAGATTTGCCTGGATTTGGCTTATAATTTAACCAGAAATAACCCCCTCTAAAGCATACTTGGGCACTTCTTTTTAGAGTGTAAAATACTTCCCTGTAAAACTAGCTTTCCAGCCTTAGTTACTCTAAACGTTGGACTTCATTTTCCTCACTCTCATGCAAGTGATTGAAATGATTTTGCTCAAGCCTTCAAAAAAAAAAAAAAAAATCGGCCACAATCCAAGATACAGAACAATTCATCTGCAAAGCTGAATGTTTCACAAGCCATCTGAAAATAGGGCTTTATAAAAGAAACCATTTTGTTACCTTAGCCATATAGCAGGAGCAACAGCCATAATATAACATTCAGAAGGAAGGATTACAGCTGTAAAAAATGTTCACAATGAAGTCATAAACTACACAATGTGCCCCTTTTGAATTTCTTTACAAATACAAAACTTTTCATAAAAGGTTAACTAAGATTCACACATCTTTAGAGAGAATATGGGCCAGTTTATGGAACCAACACAAACCCCTGTGAAATGCTGCTCTTTCTTTTTTTCTTTCCTTGCTGAACCTGAAACTCAAAATAAAAATCATGGGGTGCAGACCCACATAGGTTGAAAGCAAAATTGCTGCGCATGAAGCCTCGAGAACAAAACACACCATGTTTTGCACAGCTCGTTAGGATGACATTATTAGAGCTGGGACCACTTAGGAAAACTCATCTAGAAGCCAAGAACATTCTTAAACAGAGGATGGGAATATATGCTCCAGTTTGCCTGCAAGCCTAAAACAAGCTTAATTAAAAGTTTCAGAAATGTTAAATAACGTTAATTTGTTGCTCTGGCAAGCCGCCTGCTACAGCTCTGCAGACTCTATAAATGAGAGTCTGCAGCAACATTACTGAAACCCCTTCCTGATCTAGTTAGACTATTCAAGCCTTTTGTGGTTGTGGATTTCTGACTTTTAAAAAGCCTATGAAGCAAAGCTGTAGACAGACGCAGTGCTATCTCAGGTTTGAAAGGAAGAAAGGCCCATGGACTCCTTCCTGACAGTGTTTCTGATACACAACTTTGTCAAGAAACAAAGCATCCTGCCTCCTACAGCAGTATCAAATCCAGATGGCATTTATAAAAAGTACACAAAATCCTACATGATATGGATGTCTATTCAAGAATTATTTTCAGTTTAATACACACGACAGGACAAAAGGGCATACATGAATATTATAAGAAAAAATCTGATTTGAAGCAGATGTCAGGAAGCCCTGTTGCACGCAAAAAAATCATGAATACTTGCAAAAGCCAAAGCAGCAGATTTCTGCAGGTACAAACACTGGATCCATTCACAAACAATTGAATAGCATATTGGGGTGGAGTATGGCCAAACAGCAGTCATAGACTGACGAGTACTTTAACTACATTTGGTGCAGCAGTACAGTGTATTTAGGGATATGCTGCCCTGGATTTCGTACCTAGGACCAGCTATGGATAATAGCACTTTCAAATATTTCCTTTAGTAATGGCTGTGGATAGATTTCCAGTTGTAAGGTCATGTTTCCAGTTTAAATTAGAGGGCACCCTAGACCATTGGTTTACAGAGTACTGCATTCAGCTCTGGGGCCCCCACCATAAGAAGGAGATGGACCTGTTGGGGCGAGTCCAGAAGAGACTATGAAGATGACCGGAGGGCTGGAGCCCCTCTCCGATGCGCACAGGGAGAGAGCTGGGGCTGTCCAGCCTGGAGAAGAGAGGGCGCCGGGGAGGCCTTATGGTGGCCTGCCAGTGCCGAAAGGGCCCAGAGCTGGAGAGGGGCTTTTGGCAAGGGCCTGTAGTGATAGGACTTTATAGGTAATGGCTTTAAGCTGAAATAGGGTAGATTTAGATTAGATATTAGGAAGACATGCTTTACTGTGGGGGTGGTGAGGCACTGGCACAGGTTGCCCAGAGAAGCTGTGGGTGCCCCATCCCTGGCAGTGTTCCAGGCCAGGCTGGATGGGGCTGGGAGCAACCTGGTCTGGTGGAAGGTGTCCCTGCCCATGGCAGGGGGCTTGGAACTAGATGGTCTTTAAGGTCCCTTCCAACTCAAACCATTCAATGATGCTATGATCATCTTTCTCTCTCTTCTAGTTTATCATCCTCGTAAGTATACATACACCCATAAGCTGAAAAAGTACACTGAAATGAGCCCAAGCAGCCTAAAAGAAGGTCCTACAAGAAAAGAAAAAGAAGGGGGAGAGAAAAAAAGAAAAAAAAGTTATTGCAAGTACAAAATCACAAAATCTGGACCATACAAAAAACCAAAAAGCTTTCATACTAAAGCCTCAGCCCTCTCTACAGAAAGAATGATTTTTATTTTTTTTTTTTATTCTACAGACAAATACCTTTCACTTAGATCAGCTTTATTCTATTTCAGATCAAAGGGATAAAAAAGGATTTAGAAAGTAAGAGAACTAATAAGGAACAGGGAATACAGTGAATTCTTTTCAAATCTACATCCAGTAGACTGGTACACATCAACAACATTGACAGTCACAGTTTGCAGCTATAAGAATTCTTATTTTCCATACTTCGGCTCAGATGCTTTTTAAGCCATATTGGTATCACACTCCCCCATATGGCACAGTTCCTCAGCAAACCTACAGAAGAACTAGGGGCCATATTCCTCATTTAATGGCCTCAGTAAGTTTTCTAGTGGGGACGAATGTGGCTCAATGAATCACTTCAAAGCAACGCTGCAAATGATTGAACTGAGTGGCAACAGTTTTTCACAGAATTGCCATATGTAATTTTAGCTTCAAAGTTTCTGGGAAAGTTTCTTTTTGCACACAAAGCACAAAATTAACAAGGAACTCTCAAGTGCTCTGAAAAAATTAACCTTTCATATGTTTATAACTGAAAGAATTTCCAACAATTAAACCATAACTGAAAGTCACCCAGAATAACTTTTCGTCTTGTTTTCATGAATAACCTGCTATTCACACCAGAAGCAAATTTCTGAGTTTTCAGAACCTCAAAGACTTTGTGATTCAGAGATTATGAGTAATGAATTGAGATTTTAGAGCCTGTAAAGATTAGCAATTGAATACTTAAACCCTCTTGCAATTAGTAGAGCAGATCACTGACATTTAACCAGGTTCACCTGCAGTAGTTCATTTATCATTTGAAGGAAAACTGGAATTGAACTGTAATTCACTTAAGTGTTACTTGTTCACCCTAGAAAAGGGAACATAACAGGCATGTCAGAGGCAGACAGGCATCCAGAAATGCCTTTTAAAAAGAAAGTCAAAATAATCTTGACAACACATTTATCTGTGAAACAGAAGTTCTCAGACTCCTGATTAGCAAAGAAAAATTTAGTGCTTGCTAGACTTGGATCTCTGCATTTAACGTGCCTATATATCTTTCAAATTGAGACACAAAATTCCACAGCATTATATCTACCGATATTTCACTTGTACCTTGACTGAGGCACCCTCTTCTTTCAGATCTGTCCCATTCTATTCCACCTGTCCTAAGGCAGCACAGAACGACTAGTATTTGGGAATACCAAACCATCTCACAGTCATACAGGTTCAAGTTCTTCACACTTCCTTGGACAGTGATCTCTCTAGGAATTGCACCTTAAGTAAGAGCATAAGGAAGAGTCTTTGGCACTACAAACTGCTTAACGTAAAAGCACAGTGCACTGCCTATGTGTAATCCACACTACAGCAGTCTATTTCACATCATAAAGCTGAACCATGGCTATAAACCAAAGAAGCACAAACAGAATAAATGTTTTCATGAGAATTATATCTGGCATAAAGTCATATATTGCACTTTGTACATGGGAAAGGAAAGCCACTTACTGTCATGGTGGATCTTCTTTTCTAGATACCATTCTAGCAAACTAATTGTCCTGTAAGCATTTGTCTACACTCCTGCTGGCAAATATTTGGGTCAGGCCACTGGAATGCCTTGACCAGTAAAAATCAAAGAAGGCCAGCACTACTTGCAATCAAAAGCGCATTTATTAATTAATTAATTAATTAATTATTGTCTTTAAACAACTTTTGCTGGATATTTTAAATCTGTTAATATGGACAACCACTGGCATGGAGAAGTTTCTGTACAAGAAAAAATCAAGCTAAGTCTCTTTTACCTGAAAAAGACACAGCCTTGGGGTAAACACAGTAAAGGACAATAAAAATCATAAGTGGCATGGAAATGGTAAACAATAATCCATTGCGCACTGTCTCTTCTAAAACAACAACTGGGCACAGGAACACAAGAAGTCAGACAGATTCAAAATGAGCAAAAGGAGGATTTGGGGGGCTTGTTTTTTGGGGTGGGGGTTTTTGTTTTGTTTTTGGTTTGGTTTGGTTTTATTCATCCAAGACATATTAGACTCCCTTGCACTTCTTTCTAAAGGATATTAGAAATTTACAGGGACTCGAAGAGAGACCATATATGCTAATGGATTACATCTGTATTTTAGGTTATTAAATACACCAACACTGCAACTTGCAAAGACCCCTGTCCTGAAATAATAGCTGGAGCTTGGAAGAGCTTTAGTATACTGCCATAGGTGTTTACATTGCTCCTCTTCAGGCTTCTGCTTACAGCCAGCATTGGAGGTAGACAGACCTTTGGTCTGATTCAGTGTGGCTCATACCATGTTTTAATCTTACTCAAATTAAATATTAAAATAGAAAATGCATTCCAAAATTATACTGTTCAATTACTGTACAGTTTCCCACAACACGCAAGCTTTCTGGCTTTAAACTTATCCAGTAAATAACACTACAAGATGTCTGGTTTAAAACGTTAACTTTGGTACTATCCATACCGTATCAAATATAAATTATTCACAATTTATTGGTACTATTTCTTTTCTGGATCAGCCAGGAAAAAAAAAAAAATTACTAAATTACTAGAGAAAATAGAATTCCTTTATTTCCTGACACTCTGACCTACACTGAAAATTTTGGTTAACACAGTAATAATATCCAGTGTTTCCAGACCCAGAACAAGTTCAAGAAGATTTATGACCTTTAACGCCTGCCAGTGTTGCTTGCAGAAGGCTATGTAGCAGCAGGTAAAACACGAAAGACACACAGAATTTCATATTCAAATGTATTCCACAGACTGTGTCAAACAGACCACTGCATACTGTATGATTGACAAAGTTCCTTGAAAAGTGAATGCTTATCACCTTTTGAAAGTAGATTGATTTTAATAAAGAGCAAAACAAGAGGAGATGGAGAACAGAGAACCAGATATGTTGTAGATACTTTCATGTCCAACCCCTTAGAAGATTTATCTTACAGCATTACATATTCAGCACCTCAGAGTCTCTGGAGTTACCACAGGAAAGGGTCCCCACTGGGTTTCGTAGAATATCCACTGTGACTTGCACTGCACAATACCAGGACAGTCAGGGCCGTCAAGAATAGAGGTGGGGAACTTCTCTCATTAATTGACAAAACTGCCAATATTACAAATGCAGTATTTCATTCAGGCAACAAAGTTAGTAATTTGTGTTGCTGTTACTCTTTTATTCATGCTTTCTGTCACCGCCCTATATGCCAACCCAATACAGAGTGGATCTGGGCTTGCTGCAGAAGTGTAAGCGGGTGGCTGAAGCTCATCGCTTTCACCAGCTAGCTAGCTCCAGCAAGAGAGGAGCTGCCAGCTCACTCTGCCACCCCAGCTTAAACATTTCCTAGGGTACAGCACAGGGTCCTGCACCCCAAGAGCGGGGGCGGGGGAGCGTCTTTTACAGAGCGCCGCCACTTCCATTTAGATTTCTTGTCCATGGTTTTCTCTTTCAGATATCACAGTGGCAGAGCATTAGCAAGACGTGACTTGCCCAAGGAACCTAAATGGATCTACAAGCTTGAAAAACACTTCCTGATTCTCTAATGTAGCCTCTGACTATGTAACTGTAAGAATGCGGGGAGGGGAATCTGCTTGGCTTCTTTTTTTTCTCTTTTCTTCATCAAAAACAACACAAATTCTTAACACCACTTAAACTAAATCAAACCCCTGCTTTAGGGATCAAGAAGAATTTTTTCTACTGGGATAGTTTAAAAAAAAAAAGAAATCACAACCTTTCTTATATCTTCAGTTAAACACTAGCAGGGAGGTTCACAGATGTAGAAACTTAGAAATATGGTAGTCGGTAGTTTAAGAATTATTCATTCCACTAATTAAATTTATCTATTCTAATTATCTACATTTTTCTATTCTCATTATTTACATTTTTCTATTCAAACTTCAGCCAGCATCCACTATGATTAAAAAAAACCCCAAACCATAAAATCTTCCCTTAGAAGTAAGGGAGATACAAGGTTTTCCAGGGGGACTTTTGAGCCTACAGAAGAAATGAGATTTAAAGGTTTGAAAAGCTTGAGCTTCACTCTTTCTTAATCTTCATCACACAAACGTGGGAAGACCCCTAAAAACTAAGCTTGCTGACCTATTGTGAACATTTTAATAAACTCTCCAAATGATGAGTTCTGGTTCTGAAGAGCCAGGGTACAATATTTTTATGACTGCACATTAATCTATAGGGCTTATAAAACAAGCATTTCATTTATTATCTGCTTCCCTAATGAACAGCAACTAAAACAAATATCAAGTTCAGCAAGTACCTTTGAGATGGCAAAAATCAGACTTCAGAGAACACTGTTTATAAAAAGACCCTGATTTCTCTCCTAGTTAGCTTTTTTTATTATTAATAAAGCACTGGAATCCATGAGTCACACTTTTAATCAACCATTCACAAATAATTTGCCCTAGTAGCCTACCACTACTTGAGCATAACTTAGTTTATTATTCATTCATATGATCTTCTGGTTTTTAGCTAGTATCAGATTTTGTTTCAAACACATACATAGAGAGGTGAAATAAAAATACCATTACCTGAGATTTCCTTATTTGTTACTCTGTTTTTCCACTACCTGGACTTTCCACTGTGTCTGCAGTTTAAAGCATAACTTAAGTATAACTTTGGTCAAGCAACAAAATTAGGTTTTGTGTGATTTTAGGCCATAATCTTCATGTTCCAGCTTTTGCTCAGGTTACAAGCTAAATCCTGTGGGTAAGCTAAAGAAGGGCTATCCTGAGTTATGAGTTATGTGGTAAGAATCCTGTAACACCATGTTGGACCTATCAGAAATATGCCTGGTCTATTAACCTAATAAAACTGTGCTTAATATCATCCTTTTGTCTGTCTTCAATTACCTGTATGTCTAGATCAGTACTTTCTTGTCAATGACCCACTGTTGTATTTCTCACTTTCTAATACCATGTGGTTTTAGTTTCATCCTATGTTTGTCTCCACTTTTTTCCCCCTTCTTCTATACGCATCTCTGCCTCTTCCTTACACTCTGCCTTCAGAAGCAAAAACATTTCTCAACAATGCTGTGGTACTATTACATGAAGGGTTAGATTTCAGTGATGACATGAATGGGAGTTCTATGCGTGCCAGAGTTTTTCCAGATAAAAATGTAAACAGAATAAATGCAAAAATGCATTTTGTATGACAACAAGGAAACCCAGCCAAGATTTGAAGACAGTAACTAGAGTACATTTAAGAGGCTAGGCTGAGTTACTGTAGTATACAGAATCACTGAATATAGTAGAATATTAATAGCTTCAACCAGTAATGTGCCACTTGCAGCTAATGAACTTCTGATCTACGCAAAGAGTATGAAGAACATCCCTACAGATAGAGAAAGAAATATGCATGTACTCTGAGATTTCAAGAAAGTAAAGGAATTGTTTCTCTTTGCTACATAAAGAAGCAAAGAAATATAGCACTAGGCTCCATGCAGAGGCCAGGTTGTTTTTTCAGCAACAACAACAACGATAAAAAAATCATTTTTTAAAATCCAACTTATGACATACACCTAACTTACTGAGAATAAGCAGCTAGTTATTACATACTGGTTAGAACTTATAAACATTCTTTAGGAGGTGATACCATTAGTGATGTATCAGTCCTGTTACTTCCTGACCTCAGGTAGACGGAGGCACAATTTTCTGGTATGGATCTAGCATCATCTGATCTCCTTCAGAACACTGACTTACACATCTTCGTCTCGTGTTAGACAGGGAACCCGACAGAGATCCCATTTTCACATTTTAAGAAATAGCACTACAGAAACACTGGCTAAGTAATTGCATACTTCCAGGCTTTAAGTACTTTCCTGAGGGAGCTTCACACCCAACACCTGGGAGCAACCAGAAACATCACGGAACGAGAGGCACCATGGGATGCAGCTATTGCATTCCCAAATTGGCTGGCTCACAGGGCTGACCCCTAATTCAGAATATCCACTTTGTAGGAATGTTTCAGTTTGCAGGAACTGCACGTCCTGAACTTTGTTTATCTCTGATGCTAGGTTCATTAAAGCACAACCCCTGCATGTTCTTCAGACACATCCAAGCTTCTACAAGAGCATCACCCTGACACCATATTGAAAACCATCTTGATTACGTTCTGTGGAAAAAGAAGGTTTATAAGATGACTTTACGAGTGTTTGAGACAACATACATCCCTTGTCTCCCATACTTTCATGTCTTGTAAGCCATCCTCCCCATGAAGACTGTAGCTAGCTAATCTACACTCTCAATACAAAATCAGGTTATTTGCAAATTAGATAATGTCATACAGTGTATATTAAACGTTTTTGTTAGTCACACCTTTCTTCTCTCATCTCCTAGCTGTTTTTCTCATACGTACAAAATGTCACAGGCATAAGAGGGACTGAAAACCTTATCCAGTTTTCGGTGTCCCAAGTAAATTACTAAATTCTACTTGCTGATGAATGATTCTGAAGAGTCAATTCTGAAAAGCTAGCTTGCCAAATCCGGTGTGGTAAACAAAGCCGTCGGCACAAAGCTGCACTCAAGCTGGAATAATATGGCTGAGCCTGGGTTTATATATCTGTAGTGCAAATAAAATACAGTTTAGGGTTGTTTTTTTAAAAAAGTTTTCTCCCAAGGCCCTACTGTGCCCTTGAACATTTAAAGAGAACTGCAAAGTAATGAAATATCACTTAGTTCCCATGTGCATAAAAATAAGGTAGGTGTCACAGTAAGATGTAAACACACCAAAAAAAATTATATTTAGACAAACAAGCCTTTGTTTATAAACACAGCAATAGACCATAGGCTCTCATACACTTAGAGAAAAAATTGCTGCTGGGTTAATTTAATTACAAGTTTGAAAATAACTGCATGTTTCCAAATGCCAATCAAAAGTTTAAAATTGCAGCCAGTGACGTATTATTTGCCTCTTAATGCAACAGACAATGTGTCTGCGGTTTCTGTACAACCGGCACAGCATCCTGGCATCCTAGTGAGATTCCTACGGAAGGAGAGGAGTTGAAGGAATACAGCTGTTGTCACAGGGGAAAAAGTCACTGATTAAGATTTCAGTGCTTTTTTGTTTTATGCTGTACTTCTGAATGGAAATCACACGCATTTAAAGCAGACCAAAGCATTCACTCCCAACCACTATCACTGCCACTTCCAAAAGCCACATGTCTTGGGAAATCCAGAAAGCTAAAATAATACTGGATTGCACCTTTGTTCTAATCAAAAGCATCAAATCTTTCAGAGCCACAACAGCTTATGAAAGACAGAAGTCTGAATTCTATGCCAAGAGCAGTTATCAGAGATGAAAAAACTGTTTACTTGAATTTGAAGATACAGTGTGATGAATTTTTTCTCTCTGTATAATGTGCTATAGCTGACTATTCCCATATAATGCTCAAGCCTGTCGGTGAATGGAAAGAATAAGTAAACTGGAAAATAGATCAAAATTCTTATTCAGATAATACTTATATTTGGAATCCTAACAATCTAAAATATTTGAGGAATAGAGGGGAAAAACACACACATAAATGTTAAGTCAGGGAAAATAATTATCTTACTCTTATTACTGTTCATTTGAAACAGAAAATCCATGTGCAAGCATTTCCATGGCTCAGTTTTTCCCGCAAAATGGAAAAGTAATTCCCTTTTACTCAAAATGAGATCTACTTCAGTATTGCATTTGTGTTTGTGATGGGGTAATCAGACTTTCAAGAGGAGAAGCAGCAAAAGATAAGCTAGTTAAGTATAGCTCTATATATCACCCTGACAAAAGGTACTTGGATCATCTGGTCTCACTTCCACACAAACTTCACACTACATAATACAGTCTTTTCAGAGGTGAAATTCTCCATCTATTCCTTCCATCAGGAAGGACTTATATATTAGTATTTCAAATAGAAGTGGCAGCTATTAATCTTGTTAGCTTGTCACTAATGTTCTTTTCCCTCAGCTTCTGCACTGAAGGGCCAGAACTCATCTTCCCAGAGATAATAATCTTCATAACCTTTAAAAGCATATGGTGTGAAAGATACTTGGTGCAAAATATTCAGAACTTCTAAACAAGAGGCCTTCTAAACTTGAACCATCAGAGCAGTTCTTAGCATGCACAAGTTCCAAGTGGCCCCTATAGCATTTGCTCTTTCCAGCTTTAAGATACATACATTTCAGGCCTGAACTCAGGTCAGAGTTGTAACAGAAGACCTCACCATGCTATGCAGACAGCCACTGCACTGAGTCATGTACATCTGTTTGAAAAGGCATTCATGATTTATTAAAAGACATTACAGATTATTCAAAAGAATATATGTAATAGTAAGAAAAGTATGTTTAAAGACAATAGTTTTAAGACTGTAAAGAAGCTTTCCAGCAGATATAGATGTTTTAAAGAATCACAGCCTCCCACTTTCACAAAGAATTTCCAAGAAGAATTGGCTTTCTTTGTGTTTATAAGCTCTCATATGTTGTGGCCACAAAGGATTTGTCTTCATGGAAAGCCTGAACTCACTGCCTTCATCTCTGGCAGAACTTAGGAAAGCTTGAAGCCTTGACCAAAATTCACGTAGAGAAATTATTATGGACACAAACCATGACAAAGAGTTCAGTGGATCATCTAGAGACAGACTTCACACTTTTGTGTGAAATTAGAAAAAGATTATGCAATGTAAGATGGGATGTGCCACAAGCAAGAAATAAAATATGGCATAGCGTGCGCTGGCTTCACAAGACCCTGAAGGTGCTCAAACCAAATTTCACAGCATTTTCTGAGCTTAGTAAGTTTGAAGCCTGAGGAGAACCAATCAGCTGCAATTTTGTAGCCAAATACAAAAACTAGTTTTTTATGGAATTCAACCACTGCGACCAAGGCAAAGTTAGTTGTAGCAGCTTTCTGGAGGAAGAAGACTTTCCAAATTATGTACATGAACTTCTCACACAAATGCCAGACTTTTTCATTTTTACATTTAAATTGTTTTGTGGGTTTTTTTAGTTTGGTTGTTGGTTTTTTAGGTCAATGACCCTAAAATAGTATAGATACCTTATTTCTGCAGTACAATAGAAAACATGATGTTATGATTTAATAATGACAGTATTAAGAATTAGCCTAGTCACATGAGATTTTATAATGTATTTAACCTCACAATATTACTATCCTCCAGATCACAGTATTTTGGCTCCAGGCACCATTCCAATCTGCAACAGATTCATCTCTGAACCATGTTCCTTGCTGTAACACCCAAATCCTTAACTCTCTATAGCATTCTTCTTAAATACCAGAAAAAAATTATCAACGAACTCAAACCATACAATCAGTTCCAAAAGAAGCTCGAGTTGCTCACTACATAAAATCAGAAGGGTGATCAGCAAAGTTACTGGACTGGAAGTCAGAGAGATCGGACTGTTTTCTCAGAGTGGTCTTTAACAGGCAACAGAGTTTTGTGAGGCTGACCACCTAGGTTGTCTACACACCACAGTCTTCTGCTAATAATGGTGCTTCCTTTCCTTCAGAGAGGTTGTGAAATCCACAGTTGACATCCTCTGAAAGAAGTAATTATTTTTTACTCTGAAACAAAAGATTAGGTGTAAATACATTTTACAGCATCCTCACCAGGGTAGCAAGCATCAGCTTCAACGTATCAGCAGCCATCTGATCGAATCAAGGTAATGATCCAAACTTCTGTAAAGAGTATAGAGTCAGAGCACAGTCATCCATGATGGAGAAGAAAACCAGAAGAATTCTCCATATATATGTACAATGGTGAATCTCTACAATACACAGGAAAAGAAAAAAAAAAAAGCACTGTGACCAACAAGCAGAAACAAAGGAGGCTAACTTTGTGTTAGGAGGCTTTAAGTGTAAAGCTTTCCCTTTAAAAGCCATAACCTTTAAAATAGTTATGAAGAACAATATGAGATCTTACTGCCTACTTTCAGGGGACGTTGAAACCTGCAGCAGATGGGCTTTACTTCCATTTCAGAGCAGGAAGCAGGTAACTGAGAACTATTTACATTATATCCATTCTGCAATGCAGCAGGCTAGGAACTTCATTAATTCAAACCCTTACCTCAGTAGGGATCTTACTGCTGTTTTCAGCCACCTAAGCAATTCCTACAGAGGAGATGGTGCCAGATTTTTCTTGGAGGTGCCAAAACAAAAATGAGTGGCAAGAGACACAAGCTGCAGAAGGAAAAAGTGCCTTGCAACAAGGATGATCAAACACTGGAGCAAGCTGCCTAGAAAGGTGGGTACTCTATCCTCAGGGGCTTTCAAAACCCAATTGGCCTGAAGTTGGCTTCACTTTGAGCAGGAGGTTGGACTACAGGGCCTCCAGGCATCCTTTTAGACCTCAATTATTCAATGACTGTTATATATAAGCAGTTAACACAACTCATTTGACAGGTAAAAACTTCACCAGTCACATTAACACTGTGATAGTAACTGTCAGATTCCATCCTCAGTTAAGTAAAGCACTAGTACTCTGAACTTATTGTAATTATTTAAACAACACATCTATCATTGATCAGTGCATCAATGCTGAAACTGTTTGAGTTTTAGAAATCATAGAAAATATTCCAATACATTTTCATTACTTAAGTTCAGTATATACCTCACCTCCCAGCTAAGTCTTTGTATGTGAATCTGATTTAATTGAATAAAAGAAATTGTCAGAACACCCCTTCCTAACATAGCAAAAAGAAATGAGAAAGCCTAAAACCTGGCTGGTCTTCTGTTACTGTCTCAAATGGAATGGCATCATTTTGTAAAGTGTAAGTAAAACAATGTACAAGGGATATACATGCCATTGCTTCCCTAACAGCACCTAGAAAGTGGAACACATTAATTTCCATTAAATAAGGCTTTCCTTGCCAAGAACATCTCGACAGCTATCCTAGGCTCCACTGATCTCACTGTCACTTTACAAGTAACCTTAGCGTGCTTTTGGGACAGAGGCTGTGGCACACAAACTGGAGAAAAAACAACTCCGATGCAGGAAGGAGGGATGCGAGAAGTGGGGCCCCGGGGACTGCGCACTCCACCCTCCAGAATACAGCTTTGCAGCCACTGCCATCTTTTCAGCACTCCTTTGAGGAAAGATGAACCCAAGCTATAAAAGTTCTAACATGATGTCTTAAAAAAAGAACCAAATCAAAGCTTTACTCTTAAGAAAATGTCTTTCTGCCAAACTTGGATGTCAGTTCTCAAAGTTCAAGGGCTCAAATGAATGATTTGAAAATCCCATGTAAACCTACACTGAACCTAGAGATTTTTCCCTGAGAAGTTACCAGATTTGAAAAAGCATTGAAAGTCTGCATGATAACGATTAAAAAAAAAAAAAAATTAAGACACATACTTCACATTAATTTTCTTCCTTCTTCCTCATGACCGTCTGTTTTCTTTAGTAAAAGGACTACACAGTGAATTAAAAGAAATCCCACAGGTGACAGGCTGCCTTCTCTTGAGTGCAAGAGGAACAAGAGGAATACTCCCTCCCACAGAGCAGAGAGAGGCAGCCTGGCTACAGCACGCCTCTGTTCCACTCGGGCTAACGCACAGCACGCTCGGGTCTGTTGGATTTCCTACACTTCCCAAGTCACAGACACAATGATAAACTCCCAGTTTCATTTCAGAGGTAAAAGAATTACATTAACATGTGTTAATTTTGTGTTTTCTGACTGTGCCCCAGAACAAAGAAACTTCTCAAAATGGTAGCAAGAACGAGAGTGAGCTACCTACCCCTCAGCCCATGCCAAGGGCTGGGAAGGGACCAGGGGCTTCCCAGGCTCCGTGCTTTTGGTCTCCTGCTGTGAGAGGTCCCAGTCTGGCTGCCCACCAGCCTCAGCTCCAGGTCCCACTTGCTACTCACAGCTCGTTTTATCACAGGGGAGTTCTGCAAAGGCTGGACTGCGGCTCCAGCTGTGGGCTGAGGCCTCCCAGCTGCTCATCACACAGGCCATGCCAGGGGGGTTGTAATGGCAGAGATGCAGTTTAGCCTATTCTCACTCTGCCAGACATCAAGCTCCTCATGACCAGTGAGGGCCATCACCCTGTCACATACTTTAAGAGTTTGTCCTTCCATTTCATTCATTACCAACAAAAGTAAAGGGAAAGCTCAAGCACAAAAATAACCTTTCATAGAAGAGTATTAACCAATGTTGATTAAATCTTGTTTTCAGTGTACAGTTCATCCTGAGGAAATCCAGCCATAATACATGACAAGTTTTTTAAAAAAAGAGAGAGGGAGGGAGAAAAATCCAAAAAGAAATAACAGAACAAAGTTCTCCTTTTGCATCATCCACACTTACCACGCTGAATTGCACACCTGAAATAAGAATCAGGGATGAGACTTCACATTTGAGACTTTGGCTGCTAACACAGGATATTACACCAGGTGCTTGTAACTCCGTACCAGAATACAAGGCAAGGCAAAAATTTCTGAAAAGGTTCATTAATGCAAACAGCAAATGCTTGCTCTATGGGCACTACTGCAAAGGTATGACAAGTATTATGTTCCAGGCAGGTCTCTGAATGAGAGCAGCCAGTCAGCTCCTTCAGGAAGGGTGTAGAAGTCCCTGGGTAAAGGCTGTTCCAGAGCTCCCTGGAAAACCGCACCGGGGCCCCGCTGCCTGCGAGTGCAGGGGCTGTGTCCCGGGCAGCCTGCTGGCCGCCGACTCCGAGCTGCTGCAGGCAGTAGACAGCATTCAAAGGCGTGTAGGTGAACTGCAAACAAAACTGGGCTCCCTTTTGGCATCGGGGAGAACCTGGGCAGTGGTGTTCAGAGGAGTTATCTGATTGTCATAACTAGCTGGGAAGCAAGCTCCTTTGGAGGCCACTGCTTGAGAACTCCTCAGCTGTCAGCCTGCCCAGGGTGAAGCAAACAGCGGTGTCCAAGAGCAGGACAGCCACGAGGCGCTGGCCAGGCCAAACCAAAACAAAACAGACACTCGCTTTGCAGAATTTTTTCTCTTCCCCACCCCTTCAACCTAAACAGAACCTGAACAGGAAGTTTTACTGAAATCAACTGAAAACTCACCTGGAGTTTAGTGACAGCTAGATTTGAAACAGAAGCCGTACCTTGGCTATAGATTGTATCTCTCAGGAGTGAATCGATGAGAACAACTGTTCACACCTTCACACCGGTTTGAAGTATGAATCTTGTACATTCTTGCAGTGTCATTATGACAAAAGCTTGACCATTACAGTAATTGAAACAACAATATTTCACAAAAAAGACAAACATTCATTTAAAAAGAAGTTGCTTACTAGGAAGAGTAAGGTTGATTATAACTATCATAAAAGTAGTTGTTACTGCCAAAGGCTTTAGTGTAGTCCACACAGAGTCCTTAGCTGCTCACGCCTGACTGCCAGATGTACGGCAGCAAGAAAATGGAAGAGATCATAAAAATAATTCTACCACAACTTCTAAAACCAAAGTACTAAAAGCTATTTTCCTTCTAAGAAATTAGGAGGAAAAATGCAAGCTGGATGCTGCAGAAGCAAGAAAACATAACCCAGTATTATCTATACTCATTTTTATAGTTCATCCGGTTGTGGCAGCGAATTAATATTGTTTTCCAATAATCATTCACAGCTATAATATCTCTTGGGAGGGGAAAAGCTTTGTATACGCCTATAATATACTAGCTACTACTTCAACTTCAACACAAGGATCTGGTTGAAATTAGCATAGTTTTCTTTGTGGCCACAGAGGCCTCTAAACATAGAAATATTTGAATATTTCCAAACTCTTGCCGAGTGTTGAAAAGGCTGCTTGATTGTTCTCAAAATAATAATGAACTACACTAGCAGTATTTGAAATGTGAAATATGTGTCAGAATCAAGTGTTTTGACATTTGATAATTTTTTAGTTGATGTTAACAGCGTGTCTACAGACATTACAAAGCACACTGCAGAGATATTATCACTTGATACTGAAGAGCATTTAACAAATGTTTCAGTCCTTCTTTCTTACCTGCCAGAACACTTTCTGAAACACGGTATTTCATAGTGTCATCTTTGAGTGCACAGATCCTGCACTGCGCAGCATTGTTATCACTATACCCTGACTGACTTAAAATTATGCTTCAACTACTACAAGTTACTCCAACAAATTAGGGGAAGACTGAAAAGTGTAAACTTTAAAAAAAAACAAACAGTAAGATTAGGTGTACTGGAGAGGAACCGAGTATTCCTTGTGGTCCTTTCACAGTGTGTAAAGAAGTATTTTTAATACAGTCAAAAACATTTTTATTTTGTTTCTGATAAAACACTTTCACTAAAAAGAAAGTCACAACAAAGAATCAACAAAATTTATACCAAATATAACTTACACAGTATGACAAAACAGAAAACAGCATTTCCCTTCAGTGTAGGTATTAGTCCTGAAGAATGTCAAGAATTATTTTTTGCCCAAACTACACCTTAACCTGGTTGCCTGATTCAATCTTCTCCCCAGCTTCCTTATTTTTTTAGAAAAGCAACTGTTATTGAAGCACTAATATTTGTCAAAAGACGGCAAAAAAAAATGTTTCTGTGAAAAGTTTTTGTTTGTTTGTTTGTTTTCATCAGGGAAGATTCACCAGCATTTGCTCGTCCCCAACATAACTTATGAGTTTTGAATTAGAAAATACTTGACAGTTCTCTCTTCCGGTAACAATTCTCTCAGTTTTCCTACTTTTTTTTTTTTTCCTTTAAGATCTATCTATCCATTTCTCTAAAATGCAGCTGTGGAAATATTCCTTCTACAAACATATTCTGGATGGATTATAGAGCCTGAAAAGCATCTGGCTGAGTTTTGAATTACAGGTAGTCTCATGAGCACAAGTTTGGGTGTGTAAAACAATCCAGTGAAATGTTAAAATTGATTAATGAGTTTTAACTAAGACTAAATTGATGCTGATAATATTTTCAGTGCACATTCTAAGCACGTTGAAATGTACAATTAAAAGAAAAGTACACTATACTCTGTAAGGTTTCTTTAATGCAGATCTTAAAGAACTGCAACTGCTGCTTATTTTTCTGATGCTTATCTTTATGTTTATATAAAAGAGATGATCAGGAGTTTGGAAGAGAGATGGCGACAACAGACTGAACGTTCACATGTGCAGTCTTTAACAAGATGATACAGTAGAAGTAACAGCTACAGAATAGTCTGAACTAAAAGCAACACAATAAAACACAATGATAGCCACGTAACACTTGTGTGCAACCTATAATATGTGCATTAGGCTAGAGAGGTTAACATATAAACAGCTAACACAACTCTATTGCCAAGTACTAGTTTAACAAGTTTTGCCGAGTCTGAAGCCAGAGCTCCAAGGCAAGGGCAGAGACTTGACTAAAGTGCCCTAAATGTCCATCCCTTTCCATAGAAACCAGGATATGGAGAAGCAGAAATGGAAAAGGTGGAGGGGAATCATACATGTAACCTCCCCTTGCCGCTCTGGGAAGCTGAGGTGTGACCAGCATAACTCCAGGTCCCACAGTGACTGCCATGGCAGTACATCCAGCCAAACATATACCCAAGAGAAAGAAAGTCATAAGGATTTTATTTTCAGTCTAATATAATTTCAGTTTAATCTAATTCAGTATTCTTGCATGCCTTTTGTTTTGTACACTTGGTGTCTGAAATGTCCTGTTTATCCTTTTTCACCACAGCTGCCTTCCCAAGGCACTACAGGAAGCGATGGTTACCAGCATCATCTATTCTGCCTTTCTGTCAATACTGTCACAGCAAGGACTGGAACCACTGCCAGAAGTCCCTCTTCATTATAAAACACATTGAAACTAATTTAGTTTATATGATGCAGGTCACTGCACAGTAGACAGCCTTCATGAAGTTGTATATGAGCAAATGATGTACAGATGAAGAGAATCATCATGCTACCAATCCATGTGTAAAATATATTTTTCAGCACAGTTAAGTGACTTGATGTTCTACATTTCTTTGATCAGCATCTTGCTATGATTCATTTTTTGTACTGTTTCAAAGACTAAGTTATTCTTGGGCTCCATCACTTAGGTATAGTTCAAGATTATTAACTGTTGTGACAAAACGGCTATCAGCTTTATGTTTCTAGTTGACTGATCTGTATCATGACTTATCAACACACTGAGGGTAAACCTAACGAAATGTAATTGTTCTTCTCTACTAACCATATTCATTAATCCTCATTTATTCCCTGGTACTTTCACCAGGGGGGAAGTGTGTAGAAATACAATTCAGGACATAGTCAAGAAAGTAGCCTACTAAGGCAACCTAGAGAGTACATACTGTTATGCTTTCTATAATCATTCACTTCAAAAATTACCTGAAGTGAAAGCCTGGAAATAAACAGGAGGAGTTACATACACAGTTCACTTGCTATGGCCCTATACAAGTCATATCTTCATGCAGTTTTAACATCACCTACTTGCATCTGCATTAAATCTCAACTTTAAAAAAAAAAACAAACAACTGCACATGGAAAGCTTTAGAAAAGCAGGTGTTCAAAATACTAGTTGAAGAGAATCTCAAGAGATTCAGGTTGGGACATCTTTGCAGTTGTCCTTCCTTGCTTCTACATGCAATGTGCTCACTTCTCCTCCACCTTATTTCTCATAAGGATCCCTTGCTCCCTCCTATTTTGAACTGATATTTTGGAGCAGAGGGCTGCTGCTTTATTACCTCTTTGTAGCCTCAGAGGCTTTGCCAATTGGTCTTATACCTTCATCCATTTAGCATTTTCAATCATAAAAGGTATGATTTTTATGATTGATGTTGCCAGGAGAAATGAATGAAACGGTTGAATATTTGCAGTTCTTATTGATATAATAATAAATAAAAGTCAAAATCTTCATCGTCTCCTTGTGCAAAATTACACAGAGGTGCCCCACAGAGCCCAGAAAGCACCAGCAAACTACAAATAGTGAGACTCCCCTTGGACAGGGAAAATGAAGATAGACAAGAAAAAAGAAGAAACTTCCAGAAGGATGAAAGATAAGAACAAAAGGCACTAGGCCAGACTAACTCCTGGGACCAGAAAGCTGCAGGTGAAGAAGTCAGATGAGAAGTTCAGACACATCAGACATCCCCAACAGGTGACATTCAATATTCAGCCAGAAGTTTGTTGTACTGCAGATGTCTATTAAATTCCCTGTCAAAATCCCCTATTAAAACTGGAATGTACAGACTTGTTCATTCCAAAATATCATCCAAACAAAAAAAAAAAACCCACCCCAAAACCAAAAAAAAAGCCCCAAACCCCATAGTTAATCTACACTTGGGAATGAAGCTGCCTTGAAAGGCAGATTGATTCAATGACTTAAATAACTGCATTTTGTAATTTTTATGACTCTGATCTCCAAAATGTCTGGTTTACGTTCAAAGGGGTGGAGTAGAAGACAAGCTTGTGGTGTATTGCATCATGTACATATGAGGCTAAACACTATCTGAAGTGGATGAACTGAATTTGTAAGACCTAAATCATAGTCAGTTTAGGAAGTCTGTTTCTCTCTCCTAAACAGTCTGTTTATTTAGAATATTTTTTCATCCAAAGACATGACATGGTTTCTAAGGATGTTTACAACTAAAGGCAACTGAGAAAACACAATAAATCTGTTTGCTATTTGTCAGTGTTTCTGGACAGTGAGAGGAGACAGTTATGTTGTCATAGGAAACATACAAAAGTACACGGAAGGGCAGCTGTCACATAGCTTGAAATCCCTGTCAGCCTGGTTTTCTCTAGTCTGCCTACATGGCTGCTAAGTAAATCAGTGTTACAGAAATTGTGAGACACACCCCAAAGCTACAGAACCTGAAAAGGGGCGCTCCCCATCTACACCTCCTGCTCTTTATAGCAGTAAGAAACCAAAGTCACTGACTGTTAGATAATTAGCCATGTTAGATACATAACCATATGGAATTCAAAGGAGGCAGGACTAACCTTACCGTAACATCCTCCATTGCTAAAGATTATTTGCTCAGATTTCTTCTGCTCATTCCAAAATCCTAACTTTTTGGACTCTCTGGTGTCAGTAAATATCAGAGGTATCCCTTCATATCATCAACTGTCAAAAAAAAAATTGGCCTGTCTTAAGAGAGATCAGTTTTCCTTCTATTGGCTCATTATTTTATTCAGAATACACTCAGCAATACAGCTTCAACCAACTGAACAAGCTTCATGCCTACAGGACTTTTCACAGCTGTTTTGGAGGAGTGAGTCCTACAGAGACACATACACACACAGCTCAATAAATGATCACCTTGAAGGCTGGATAAACTGTTCATCTAGCACCACCCTGCCCGTTCCCATCCTCACCTCCACAACTTCCTAGCCTGCAGTGAGTCTATCTGCATGCTAGAGGGATGCAAGTAACGTTCAGTAAACAGTAATCATTGTTTTCAGCTGTTTGAGTCTGCTTGAATCACTTTCTAGTGATTCATCTTGTGAATTTTTAGTTTTCTACTGCATCTAATCTCTCTTTATATCACACTAGGTAGGTACTAATAGTTACACAGCTAAGTATATTATTGATGTGACAGTATTTATGCAGTAAGTTAGCCAGTCAGCTCTTCCAGGGAAGACATCATGTTTGTGGGCACTGTACAGTGCTGGGTCCCTTGTCTCAACTTCACAGAGCAAAACAATATTGAAGATATATGAGACGTACCCACAGGCTAAATTAAATTAAGAGATCTAGAAAAGGTTCAGCATGTTACAATAGGATCATGCATTAATTGTACAACAGGTTTGTTCGCGGCTGAGCCCTCTGCTCATTTTGTTTTAATAAAGGCAAATGGATTGAGCAGAACCTTCTGATGAGGGACACAGCAGCATCAGCTCTCTCCCAAGCCAGCACTGCACCACTGCTAAAGCTGCTCAGGCTGAGGCTGCAGATCCTCCCAGGCCGTCTCAGGGGTTAGCGGTGCAGCTACACGTTACTGTCTCTGCCAGGTCAATAATAAAATGTCTGAGGCTTAGGGTTTGGGGTTTTGAGACAGTATTTTGTTGTGGGGATTTTTTTCTCAATCTTCATAAATCCTCAAAAATCTTTAAATAGGGTTAAGTGGGAAATCAAGCAGTTACTAGAGATAAATCTTATCTTGCTTGTATAATCCTGGTTTAGGTTAGGGAAAAAAAAGCTCGTGGTGAATTTCTTTTTCCTGAGCATCTGTCACAACAGACTTGCAGGTTTTTATGCCTTGCTGACCAAACTAATTCCAGGTAAAGTTCCATTTATTAGATTTTTGCCTTGCTTTTTCTTTTATTTAGTTAGTTCTAGGGTTTATTGATTGTTGGTTTTCAACTATATATTTACATAATAAGTAGTGGGTGGAGGAATATTCATTTGAATTAGGTCACGTGGTCTGAGCAATAGCAGCAAGCCAAAAAAATAACTTCCCACACAAAGCCCCACACACAGCAATGGAAACACTCCACACTTACCTTTTGGGTTACATTTTGTGACATTCTGGGTAAATACTGTAACATCTCATAAACAAATACAAAGTCTCCATCAGAAATGCGGTTTTACTAAAATTCCTTTATCCTCAGCCTATGACTACATACTTGAGACAAGTGTTGACCAATACCTTCAAATAGTTCTGTTTCATGCTATTTTAAGGCCTGATCTTTTATGCAAATTGCTGTTAATTATATGGTAGGCCAATGCAATTAGAGTAATTCAACTGGAATTGCCCCACAATTTCACAGAAGGGAATCAGGCTGTTTACTGTTACTGACGTACTATATACAAAAATAACAAAACCTCGGAGATAACTTCCTGTATTTTTCAAATGCTTTTCTAAAGCATAGCTTTTGTTTATTAATTTATTTATTCTTTCAATATCAGATAACATTATGTGCTGTAATGGATACAGACTTGAATAAATCAGTTCAAGGCAAATACTGTGGGCTCCTTTTTTCTACTCATTTCCTTAAGCAATCCTGTGGGTCTCAATAGTTACTGTAAACCAAGCCAAGAACAAAAAAAACACCAAAAAAAACCCCACCAAACCCAAAAAAACCCAACACATACACACCCTTTCCAAAACCAAAATGAAGAAGAAAAAAAGGTTCGGTAGTGAACTTAATAGGTATAACCTCTGCACCATCTAGTGCTAACTGTAACAAGCAGTATTAATACCATAACAAGAACTACTCCCGACTATGTTAATTCTATTTAATATGTGACATGTGGATAAGCAGCACGGCCTTCCAAAATGTCTCTTTGAGCACAGAAGATTAAAACTTGCTGTTTTCTAAGGTGATAATGAATAATGTTTTCCCCTCTACTTCAAAAAAAGTTTATCTTCAACAGAAATAAAACTATTAGTTAAGTAACCAAATGCAACGAATGAGGTAGTGTTTGTTTAAACTGATTTCCTTAGATGATCTGATGGAAAGCAAGAAACATTTTTGAAAGCACGGGAAACGAGATGTTACCTTTGACAGATTTGTGCTGCATATCAGATTGCCACAGGAACTCGAAGAATGAATTTTCTAGTTTAACGAAATATTATCTATTTTGGTGAATTGTCAGTTTCCTCAAACACAAATGAACGTGCAGCTTCTCTCTGGAACATAGACCTAGAACTTGATTCTGGTATAAGAATAATGTTTCTACATTTCCATCTCAGGAGAGATCCTCATACACAGAATCTCAAGATCAGGGTTCTTTCTCAAGGCAATATATTGAAAACCCTAGAAAATATTAAAACTTTGAACTTTAACCATAACCGGAACTCATAGCCTTCAGAACCAATTCTTTGTTCTCTTTTTCCAGGAAAACCATGTTTTAAAATACAAGATGCTTCCAGCTTTGAGTCACTGTATGTCATTCACTGTTTCCGGCACGCACCTCTGTGGCATTTACATTACTTTGAGATTTCTAATTACCTATTTTTCAGATTATTACTCGTGAAGAACATGTGAGCAAAAAGCAGCAACTCCAGTTCCTCTGTTTCCCCACACAAGAGGCACAGGATGATCAACAGTAATGCTCTATTCAGATATGCTGTGCGTAGATTTGGAAGGGTCCCTTTTCATTTCATGTGAACATTCAACCCTCCTCTCTATGTTGAAGCCACAAATACCAACTGGCAAGATTAATGAAAAGAAAAGGAAGGCAATAAGTATTTATGAATTAGTGGAACAAACTATCAAGGGAAGCAATGGAGGCCTCCCTCAATGGGCTTCACATCAAGTCTGGATTCCATTTAACCAGGTATGAGTCCTTAGACACAAAATATAAATACCAAGTGAAGGTTAATTGTCTGTGAAGGACAGGACTCCCAGAATATCGACCCTTGCCTTGCACTTTATTAATTTCAAGTATCACAGTATCCAGTCTTCAGGTGAAAGCAATACTCTGCTACTGTTCCTCTGGGTGGTTTTCAAATTTATCACACAGAAGGCTCGTATATGAAGGTATTCCAGTATCTCTCAATTTCTTTCAGTCATTAATGTAAAGGACATGAGCCACAGTAATGTGGTTAACCTGCAAAACAGAACACAAGGCAAGTGGAGTATGGATGTAGTGTTTAACTCTAACTAGAAAAATGGACCCCAGCTGTAGAAGTCTTGCCCCAAATGAGAATGTAGACTCCAGAATTCAGAACTCCTCCTCCAATTCCTGAACTTGAGCTGAGTCCCCTCTCAGTTTCTCATGCATTGTTTTATTTTCCCAGAATAAAAAAGGCACAAAAAATCTGAGGGTTTTTTCAGCTTTTAAGTCTGAGTTCTGCAAAAATATCCAAAATGTTAACAGATATCAAACTGCAGGTGTAAATAAAAATGGAAGGAGAGGACAAAACTTAGATCTGTAATTAATACAGTATTAGCAACATTCTTTCAAACTGTAGGCAATGACAATACGCAATGCTGAGTAAATACAATGTTTGCTTTCTTTGTAATCCAGTCTCCTGTCTTCTGAAATGGTTGCTTAAAGAAAAAAAATAATGTTCCCTTGGACTTGGAGAAGACAGCAATGAAATATCAGGCTTAAGAGCCAATAAAGGAACACAGCCTAGTCCATAAAAATGTAGTGAAAATGTTTAATTGATTTATAACTATTACTTTCAAAAAACTCTGAATTTAATTTGCAACTCAAAACGGAAGCATTCTTGTAGCACATAAGGAAAAAGCAGCAGCAATAGGACTTGATAGCACAAGAGGACAAGTGGCCTTTTCTTATTTTATGCAGTTAAATATCTTCAGTCACAATGTGGAACAAAAAAGATATTTTTTTAATTAGTCAGTCAGTCTTTAAGCATAAAGAACACTTTAAAATACTCTCCTTTTAACTTTATAAGATCTACCTAAATGACTTGTAAATGTAAGCCACAATTTTGTGATGCCAGTAAGTTCTTAACAACTCTTTCATTCCTTTTCATTCATTTTTAGATAATTATAATAAGAACAACAAAAAAAAGACCTAGTAACATTTATAGCTGAAAGTCTGGAAGGAAGGAGGAATCTTCTCAAATTGCTTTAGAGAGGGGTCATAGTAAAAACAAACACATGATCCTCATAAAAGCATGCCATGTATTTTTCCACTGTACTTAAGGAGAGCACCAACCAGCACAGAACCACATAATTTAATTTGAGGCAAGCTCAGACAAGTTTTGCACATCTACAGTGTGATGAAAAGATCTCTCTGGTCTTAGATGATAGAACTGATACATCAGCGTAAACCTAGCCACATTTATTTGATGACGGACCTTGCTAATTAGGATCGTATTAGGCCACCAGTTGGCCAACACATCAGTTACAACTCTCATCTCAGTTTATTAACACCATATTTTAATACTAAATCAAGTGAACTTTTAGTGAGAGCCAAACATCTGTGTGTACACATCCCTTCTGAGTACTCTCTCCCCGTGCTGGCAGCAATTCTTCTCTCTAACCTTTTAGACAGATACTTCTCAGAGCATTTTGAGAGTTGCAGGCATCATCAGCATCAGTCCCAACCTAGCAAAGCACCTAAGGTCAAGAGTGATATCAATAAATTTACCTGATAGGATTGCACATTCACCCACCTTCACATTTTAAAGAGGGTTGCAGAAGCAGGGACTACTGTTCAGGTGGCTGCAAACCTTATGTCAAAATATAGCCCTCAGACAGTAGCAAGTCCCAAACAATTTCTCCAAGTTATTAATTTCTTAATACTAGAAAAAGAAACCAATTTAGCACTTTCTAAATGCAAACTCCCTGCTTCATCTCTATGCAAGTGTTTCTTAAATTAAAAGCCTCGAAAACATTTCATAGTGGAAGAGGCAAAAACAAAACAATGTGTGAAACAGGAATATCCAACTTCATTGTCCCACCAGCTAAATTCTCCTCCGATACTATTTACATAGATTAGACAAGTATGGTATGAGAAACATGCACAAATAAGTCTTTAATCATAGTGAAAGGCCTGCAAAAGAGAAGGAAAAAGAGAACAAGAGACCTTGACAGTGCTAACCTCTGAACAACCTGCTGGAGTACATACTGCATGCTGGGAGGACCACTGGCAGAACCAGCCATGCATTATCTGCCGGATACCAGACTTTTAAAAGCCAGGCACACTCTAGAGGTGTTGCCATTGCTATCAACAATCCCTGCAATACATACACTGGGCAAAGGAACTTCTTGTGGATTCCATATGAGCTCAAGAAGTAGGACGATTTATCTCTTGAGATACCCCCTTGATACTACAAACTGCAGAGCAGCATCACCAAAACTACTCTAAAATTCAAAAGGGAAACTTAAAAGCTCCTAAGGCATTTAAATACATAATTCCTATTGTGTTAAGGGTCAAAAGGAGGAGTCACATGTACCTGGTACCACTGGGAACCTGAATCACTGCTAATACCCAAGCTTGTAAAATTTATATACAATGCATACACCAGAAGGGAGTATTGTTGGTGTTTGGGTACATTTCCTCCTCCATTTGACAGAAGACTGCAGCCAGAAGTTGGTTTTTTACACTGAAGAATACAAGAAAATACCCATCCTTCTGATTCATCGTGGCTCAATGCACTGCACTCAGCTGCTGCTTTGTTTTCTTAATTGGATAATCTTTACTCCATATTGAAATAGGATGGTTTTAATGAAAATTATTTCATTGTGTGTCAGGTCAGCAACTGGACTGATCTACAGTATTGTCATAGCCTCACAAAATAGGGCAAATGGAAACCAAACTTATCATGGCACACCTCATGCCTTTGCTATCCAAATATGCAAAATCTACACAAGTGAATTTCAATTTATTGGATTCAATCCAGAAATCCACAGGCAGGCTAACTTCCCATTGATTTCAGTCGTTAGGAACTACAGCTTTAGATAGGACTGCTCTACTTGATTAGTCAGACAGATTTAAAAGAGTTTAATTACCTTAGATTAATCAAACACTGGAGTCTGGCTGAAGGCTAATAAATCCTAATTAAAAAAGATTATCTCCAAATATCTATTAAAGACAAATCTAAGTTATCTTTTGGCCGCAGAAGCTAATTTGTCAGTAAAAGCAGTTTTAAATAATGAGATCAGAAATTATTTGTAGGCAACATTTTTTAAGAAAATCTTCTTAGCAAGTTAACTCTTTCACCTTCAATATCGAGTGGACTAAAAATAAAATACCATTCACCAGGCACATGGTCTAACACTATCTAAACAACACTTGAAGGTTCCAAACAAATTACTCAATTCAGAAACTTTTCCAGACTCTGAAGCCTGTCACCAGATTCAGTAAGACTAGATTAACAAATGTTTATGTATCTTTTTTAAAACTCTACTCAAAATATTTAAGAACTCAGAACAGGTGAAAAACCTCTAGGTGTATGTTTGTGTGCATATATACACACACACACATAAAAATACATATACATGTATATATATATATATATGACTGGAATATGCATTTTTTAATATATGTAATTATATATATATATTCCAGTCACAGTATTAGACAGTGTTAGATTTTTAGCTTAGCACACTGTGTTTGTCCCCTTATGTTTTCAGTGCTACCAATTGAACTGCAGAGCCTCCTTCCATCTAGAAAAGGATGAGCCTCCTCTCTTGAAAACAGAAACATCTGTTTTCTCAAGACATCTGCTAAAGAAGTGAGGAAAGCAGGATGTAAACTGCTTAGTCAAATAGTTTAAAGATAATGAAGAAATAATTAATTACAAGGAAAAAACTATAAGATTAAGATCTGCATGTAATTAGCTGTACTCAAAATGCCAAAACACTATGCTCAAAAAAACATAATTAATGAGTTCTTGAGAGCTCCTGATGATTCTCACTAACACAGTGATAAAGGGCGCTGCAATCTGCTCCAAATGTTTACTGGGCAGGACCTGTGGAGCTGGGCTCCCTGCGTACAGCCAGGCATACACTGGAACAATATGTTTTCATGCTGTGCCCAAGTCCCATTAGACTTGGCAGAACCATAACCTATGGATTACGAGGCTTGCGCTCAGCCAAAGACAGCTTTACCAGCACAGCTTGACTTGGTCCAAGTGCAACAGCATGAAAATATATTATGTTTTGGGGCACTTGTGGAGATTTCATTGATGAAGAATACATTGGATCTGATCCTTCACAAGCTAGTAATTTATTATAGGGCTATGGAAGTCAAAGAAAGATGCAGTTTACATTTATTTAACAAGCAAGGGGAGAGATTATGTCCAGTTACTGTTCTTCCAGTGCTAGGTGTTTTTAAACACGCGTGGGCCAAAACTGAAAAATAAAAAGATTAATTAAAAATACAAACATGCTTTTCTGACAGATTTAATGGTAATCAAACTATTTGTATTAGGCCACTTCATACTGTTATCCGTGACAGATCCAAAAGTTTCTTTTAATCTATTGGTTTTAAAAATTGTCACTTCTTCCCACCTTCATATCTTCTAACCTTACAAATAAAAGGCCTTTACTGTCTTATTAGCTTTTATCTTCCAGCAGGAGAGCAAAAGTGACCTGCAACACTCCTACTAGGAGTGGGAAAGTACAGGATGGCCCGGTCGTTTTGGTGGTGGAGCCAAATGCCAGTTCCAAGTCATCTCCGTAGGCTGAGGGCAGAAATTAGCGATGTCACAGTCCCGCCACACACAAGTGCTCAAGATGAGGCAGGACTGAACTGCCAGCTTCCACCATTTTTAAACTGCCTGACTAGGCACCCAAAAACACAACTCCACCCTGAGGCCAGATACTTCCTCCTTAAGGCAGAGCTATTCCCTCCCCAGCAGCATTGACTTTTTGCATACATGCCATAGGATGGTAGGGGGAAGGAGAAGGAAAAAACAAACGGACAAAAAAAGAAGACAGCAGGGACTACTATTTCCCCACTTCACATGAGAAACCTTGCCAAGGCCAGTGCTATACACAGCGGTTGGTTATCTGGGTGAGCAAAAGGGAACTCAGTAGCTTCTTCCCACTCTGCTTCTTTTATTATTTTTTTTCCTACTGTAACACATTCTACCACCCTGAGGCAAGGCTAGGAAGATGCATTCTTTAGGCATCTACTTTGGCAGGTCAAAAGGAATCAGCTTGCAGGCAGCACTAGCCTTATGGCCTGCCAGTTGCACCATTCAGATACAGGCTATTCTCCTACTGTACACTCAGAGGACATTGCCAGGTGAGGTCATAACATTCTTCAGTTCCCCTTCTAAGTTTGTTTTTCCATTAAAGATAGTCACAAATCTTAGAAACTTTTTTTTTCCAATGGAAAAATGCTGATTTTTAGAAACAAATTTCTACAGGAACTGACACTGTCAAAATCTTGCAATGAAAACCAGATACAGAAGACTAGCCAGCCCACCCACAGGCAAGCTCCCGAGGGGGCAGTCATCTTGGCAGACATCCTGCACTCAGATTTGCAAAGAAAAATTAGTTGGAAACATGAAAATTTCCACAGTATAGATGTTCCAGTTCCCACACCGCTTCCATGTTAATTGGCTGGTTTTTAAAAAAGCAAGTACCTAAGATGTAGGCTCATCCTCTCAGGAAATGAATCAAAACCAACAGTCAATAGCAGTCTTCACTTATCAGGACATATTCTGTCATTAGCTAAATTAAATGCAGGAGGAAAGACTCTACCATCACAATCAAAAAGAAGGGAGCAGTAGAGAAGCACTGACTGTTGAAGAAAAGGGAGGAAAAAATTTGTATCCACTCTTAAAGAGTGGAAAAGCTACACATAGTATAAGTGGTTCTCCTTTTGAGCTCAAGCCTGAAGGGAAAAAAAAACTCAGCAATGCAAAATTTAAACTTTACACAACCAGCTTACCTACCTCAACACAAAATTAAAATTAATGGAATTGTCACCTAACATTGGCATAAACCCTCTAGGCATTAATTGTTTTTCCTGCAATTTTTATATAGCCACTTAGAACGCAATTGTTAAAATAATATCCCTTCAGCTAGCGGTGAAAACAAATACAACCTAGATGGAAAGGTCAAAGATTATTGCTATATACAAACAAACAACAGCAGGCCATAACCCCCCTTCTTTTTAAATTAAAAGCTGAAATTTTAATATAATCAGAACTTCACGACAGAATTCAGGGGGGTTTTATGCCCAAAAAACCACAGGATAAGGATGCTTCCAAACTGACTGTAATTAAGCAAGTCTACAGCTGTTAACTCAAACTAGTTTTTGAAAATTGAGTTATTTTATACATTTTTCCCCTGAAAATCTGTTCCATGAAAGAATAAAACTGAGAATACTGCTCTCTACATTTCACTTTCTGCACTGGCAGCTAACATACGTATCACATCCATATGTACATACACACGTTCTGACATACATATATGCTTATCTCTCCAGTCAGCTGCAGAAGTGTTCATCTTGGCTAGGCAAGCCCTCTCCAGAGATCTGAGAAGTGCTCTCCTGCCTAAATAGAGGAGATCCAAAACTAAGGCCATGCAGGTTTTAGGCAGAAAGTCATTAGGTACTATGACTAGCCATGTTGAGTATATTAATTTCAACCACCCCAGGATTTCCAGGTGAAAGCTTTCAACAGGGATCCAGCCAAGAGGAAGGAGAGAAGATTGTTCCTCCGCAGGAAGCTGGCTAGACTAGCAAGGGAAGCAGGGCAGGATGCCTCAGGAAGGCAGGAGGGGTACAAAATAATGGGACCTGCTCATTTTTGATTCAAAGGTTAGTGATGTTTTTTGTTCTAATTGGACTGCTTTGTTTTCCTTCTGTTTATTCAGACCACACACACCCCATGATATGAAAGTCAAGACCCAGCTGCAGATGGATTTTAGAATTTCTATCCCTCCTGCAGTATAGCCACAGACATTACAAAGTGAGCCCTTGAAAAATATCACTACCTTCAAGACACAGGTGGAACCAGAAACCTACCTAAACCTACATGGGATAGGAAATCAATAGTTTTCTTAAACAGCAACAATGGCAGACAAATGAGAACAATTTTTTCGTTTCTACATAATTTCGTATGAACAGAACAAAATACTCTCATACTACAGATGTCACAGTACTCTGTATCTGATGTAACTTGAAATTAAGTTTGGACTTGACAGGTTCTAAGTATACACAGCTATTTAGGAGAAGTCACCAAATTCCACAGCGCGCTAGATGGCTCAGGACTGTCTTGCATATCTCCAATGTCTCTACATTTTCAGTTAGAAAACATGAGTGGAACATGAAGTGAATATCAATCTTTTGTACTGTGTATTAAGCATTCACCATCATAGTAAGAGTTCAAGTGATTTTATTTTTTTGTTGTTGGTTGATTGTTGGGTTTTTTTTGGTTTTTTAATAAAGAAATAGCTCTTTCCTCTTTCTTACACCTTTGAAAGGCATCAGCCTTTGAAAGTCAAGCCTGGCATGTTTAGATCCTTCTACACTTCCACACCCATTAGTAAATATTTTTAATTTTGCAACTTCTGCTATGTGCTGACAGGGATAAGGTTCCAGAACAGGAACTTAATGAACTCGTTACAAAGCTGGAATAAAACTTTGATTATATGTGAATACAGGGACAAAGAGAAAGAGCAAGGATCGCCAAGAAAAAGGGTTGACTAGCATCTGATTGAAGCAAGTGTCTTGGCTATAGCCAGTGTAATAAACAGCCATACTGTAAGTTACACACTACAGAACTTCTTGTTCCCCCATGCCTGCGCTCACCCTTGCCAGAATCATTTTACTCCTCTAGTCTCCAAAAACACTCCAAACCGAAGTACTCTGCATATTCGTAGCACCTCTGGAAAATAGCCCTAATTGCTGCCTCTGATTTGGCATCCAAATAAGAACTTGATTTGTCTATATATACAAAACCAGAACTATTTGTTTCAAATGCTGCTACATGCTAGAGAAAGTAAGTTACACAAAGAAAAAACCCATTATGTCAGCACCGTCACTTTCTGAAGCCATATGATAGTATGTTGCTGTCTTCTTCAAAGTAGTGAAATATTTTTTCCGCCATCAAGTGAGTGTTATTTGATGAAAGAAAAGCTTTACTAGCTAACGGATAATGAAGCATTTTCAGCTATGCCTCTCATCTACAGCCAAATGGAGGACAAGCAAAAGCAAATATCTTCTTCAGTTAAAAAAAAAAAAAAAAAATATTTTCATGTGTTCCACTTCTATTATAATCCTGGTATTTTTCATTCTCATATTTACGTGAGCAGATACAATAACTTTCTACCTTATCTGCCCTTATTCAAAAAAATCATTCCAGCAAAAAAAGTATTACTTTCATTTAAAATTATTCCAAGAACCACCTTCATTTTTAGGCATTCTAACAAAAGAACACATCAGTCCCTCTGTACCACAACAGCTTTCAAGTAATAACATCAAGGCTTTTGTGAAATAGCTTGACAATTCTAATACTGCTGCTTTTGATGAAAGTCAACACGAAGTTTGGTACTAAATGCAAGACGGGAAGATTGAGAAAACAAGATGGACCTTTGAGACAATACCCACTTTTCCACCACTTCAAAGCTGAAGTATATTGACCAGGTGGAGTGGGAGTTTCCTTTTCCAAGGCCCATGCCATAAAAACTCAGTCAAGAAGGACATTGATCTTCAGTAACAGACCATCAGCTTCAGTAGGCAAAAAGTTATGACTTACAGGCTAGTAAGTCTGACTTGATACTGTATTTATGGAAACTGTCATAAAGAATAAAAATATTTAATAACTGTGATATATTGTGGAATACATAAGATAACATCTAGAGGTTTTTCAAGGATACATGAGTATGTGTGCAGGGGTCATACAGTAGATACAATTTTTAGTTTCCAGGAAATGTTGGGGGATTGGGGGTTTTCTTTTTTGTTTGTTTGGGTTTTTTTACAAACCTTACACCAAAGGCAATGGAATAAGAGAGAATGCACTCTCCCAGACCAACACCTGAGAAAACATTAAGGATACACAATAGGTATAAATGCTCAGATTTCTTAACAAGTAGACATAAACTGTAGGACTTCTTTGTGAAAGTAATTGGGACTTTCACTACTCATTATGGTATCAACAAGGTTTGCACATTACAGATAAGCATATTAAAAAAATCAACAAATATTTTCCAGAATTAAAGCTAGCTGAGAAAAGTGACAGGAAAAAGCTCACAAACCTGAGTTACATGGCAGAGAAGTGCCAATTAATGCACATGAATAAAAAAATAACATAAACTGTGTGCCCCTAATAATGAGCTCTAAATTAGCCATTCCTAGTCAAGAAGTAGAACTCGGAGTCACTTTAGTTACTTCGTCTAGTACAAAAAACATAGAAAACTGTGGCCTCATGAATCAGAGGTAGGAAATGGCTTCCGCATCAGAGGAGAGGTTATAAAAGATTAGGATTCATCAGCATGGAATACAGAGAGGTCTTTGCTGGATCATGACAGAAGTCTGTAAAAATGGTGTAAAGAAAGTCATAGGGTGCAATTATTCACTTTCTCCTAATAAAACAAGAACTAGGGTGTGTTTCATGCAATTATCACATACCTGGTTTAAAACAAATAAAAGAAAGCACTTTTCAGACAACACAAACCGCGGAACTCACTGCCACAGGATGGTGGAAAAGCCAAATACATGCAATTCAAAAAGGAGACAAGAAACTCAGAGAACTGGTCTGTTGGTTGTTAGGAAATACAAAGAACCAGAGGGGATCTCTAACTCAGTAAGTCTTTAAACAGAAAATTGTTGGGAATCAGGCAGGTGGGGACAGGATTTATTTTTTCTTTCCTTAAGTGCACAGAAATGCCAGCCAGGAACAGCACAGCGCTTTAGATGGGTGAACTCTTCATCTGACCCACCACCACCAGTCCCGTGCAGAGAACCATCACTGAATTAGCTGAACCAGGAGAACTGTGGTCTGTTTCCACCACTGTCATAGATGATAGGCACCACCTTGGCCATATTACTTTGTGTCACTATGTACACAGCAGCTGAACTTCTCTACAAATGTGCAACTTGCTTTGAATTTTGCCGATGAAAAGGGCTGTAGAGACAAAATAGAACAGGGTAGAAACACTGTCTTCATTTACACACTACTTCCCTTTATAGCTGATAGCCTGAGTCAATCTTAATTTTCCAGAATCCAGATTTTGACCCTAGGCTATTAATGGTTATGTAGGGGCATTACAGTAAATGGGAATAGATGTAATATGCAGGGAAGCAGAGGAACAATTGCTAGGCATATGAAAGCAGGACTGGCTCTTCGGACTGTCTTACTAGATTTAGTTCAGGACAACACTACTAGCTCAGCATTAAAGCTACTAGACACAAGAGAAAAATCAATTTGTAATAGACTACAGACATCCAAGAAGAGGTTACAGTCACAGCACTTTGACTGCAAATGTTTAAAACACAATGTGTCTTTAACTCTGCTACACTTCTGTGGGACTGTTTCAAACAATTGAACTTGACCAATTATCTCCCCTAAGTCTTGGTGAAATAACATGTAAGGAAAACCAAAAAACATGTATCAGTCAATCTGTTTCAGGAATTTGATTCCTTGAATTTTTTCTAATACTGAAACATGACTAAAATAAAAGTCTGAGGGTTATTCTCACCCAGCTTTTTTTATTCATTCAGTGTTTAACAAAAAAAAGAAAAAAAAAAAGAAAAAACCACCACAGAAACCAAACAGAAAAAGACATAGAAAAAAGTGTCAGCCAACTGTACAAAGTTCATTGTGAAAGGTTTTTTATCATAATATGCTTGTTCACTTCATGTTACAAATGCAATTGTATAGAAACCAGTGTCACAGCATATCAATTGTTATTACTATTTTGACATAACCAAAACACCTACCGTGTTTGATATCAACTGTTTTTCAGCCAAACACGGCAATATGGCTAAGGTTCACAGTTCAAAAGCATGAGTAATAAAGAGGGAAGACAACACCTAAGGAAGCAATGAAGCCAGACCTGTCTCAGCAAACACAGGGTAAGTGGTTGCTTCTACTACAAGACTACTCAGACGAAACAGCTCTTTCTGTCTGCCACTAAGAGGAATTTCGCCTGAATTTCACCAATATTGCCATTTAAAATGGCATTCCAAAAACCATCTACAATATTGGAATTACTATATAGCCTTCAATTACTTTCTGCTGCAACAAATTGTTTATTCTTATACAGTATTTCAGGGCATTTTTTCCTTTACTGTTTGTTTTTTTTTTTTAATACTGGTGCCCTACCCTGTTGCTAATTGTTTACTTTCCCCCTCCTCCTCCATGGAATTTTGTTTAGCCAAGATCATCTTATTTCTCATGGAAGTCCTAGTGGGAGGTAGGAATGGCAGAGCCACAATAATTAATGATAAACAGACACTATTTACAAATTAGTCCGAGTATCCCACTGACAGAAGAAAACAGAGCTCATTTTAAACCTTTGTAAAATCTGGAACTATCTTTCCATCTCCTTCACATTCCCTCTGCTAGCATTTGGGGGGTGGGGGGTGGGGTGGGGGGGG
>JAVJGI010000001.1:7013740-7038965 GCA_035590275.1 Ibycter americanus
CATTTGGGGGGTGGGGGGTGGGGTGGGGGGTGTTGGTGTTTGGTTTGTAGCTGTTTTGCTGTTTTGTTTTGGGGTTTTTTTTAAGTTTCTTTTGGTACACAAGAAATTTGAAATGCTATGCCTTGTTTCTATATTCCCTCACATTCACAAAACACTCTTCTTGCTGTAAACATCCGAGCAATTTAAGTTAAGGCCCTTTATTCCTCTAATGGCATAAAAGGACTGATACCTCTTTAAGTTTAAAAGCACAGCAGAGATGAGAAAACCTCATGCATTCAGTTTTTTTTAAAATTAATTTGTCCTTTGGGAAAATCTTTAACTTGCTGCCTATGTTAGATGAAAAAAACTTTCAAAAATGCCAGCACTACTTAAAATTAAGAGCGGGTAATATTAAAAAATAAAATTGTGTTTATATGTGTAATTAAGTTCCAATCTTTAACTCAGGGAAAAGATATTGCAGGACAATGTATGTGTTCGGGATTTGGGTACTAGTGTGAACAGAGACTAATGAAGTAAAAAAAACGTGGACAAGTGCACTGTGCCTCAGTAAAGGCAAAACATAACAGGCAGAGAAAAACATGATCAAATCATGACACACGTAGATCATTTAAGTAACACAGAGGTAATCTTAGAGGGTCTTCCCAAGACAGACAATTGAAACAAAGCAGAAACAACAAACCACCTACTGATTTTTTACCTACTCCCAAAGTCAAAGGGATTCTGCGCAAACTCAGAGATGTTCACAGCCTACAGTGAAATCCAGACCTCAATAAAAAAAAAAACAAAAACAAACAACATTTCAGAAATGTAAAATATAAGATTATTACTTTCTTAGGTCACACAGTAACCTCCTCAGAAGCTCAGAGTAGCCAATAACCCCACCAGTCTGGCTTGTTTGTAGGGGTGCAAAGGTTTTCATTCAATACCCTCTCCCACTATACATCAGAGAGCTAGAACACATTGGTTTCAAAAGCACTAAATTACAACGTATTGGTAATAGCTTTGAGCATCTGTTCTGGCAGCAGTGGGCAAAGGACATGATCTATGGGTATTGTCACAGAGCATACCCCAGTGACTTCTCTGGGCTTAGGACAGGCTTACTGTCACCCAGCTGCCTGTGTTAAGATAAGTAATCTCTGCAATAAGCAATGGCAGTATCATTTATACAAGGTAATTCAATGCAAAGTTTCATTTTGAAACTATGTTTTTCTTCACTTCAACTCATACCACACTGCCAAAGCCCTGTGGTTAATTCACCGTCTGGTACAATTCCCGTTGTAGAGTCAAGGTGAACATGCATCTGTGCTTTAGGCTGAAAAATTCCCTACATTTCACTCTAGCAAGTATGTGTTGCTTTTTGTAGTTATATCAGCCAAAGAAATACACCAATATGAAGGTGTATATTGGGCCCACAGGAATAGGTAAAAATGCAAGTCTAATCTGTTTCTCATTTATCACGGGATAACTTATTTGAAGATGGGGTAAACAGGAAACTGAGACAAAAATTCAACTTTTTTCTAATCTACTAGTGCTGTACCAACAGTAGCAAGAAGTCACCCCCAAAAGATACAAATGAAAGCAAGCAAGTAGGATCTGACTCTTCTCTACACCTATGCAACACAGTGAATTAATAGAAAAGGGACAAAAAAGAAAAAATAGGAAAAAATCAAAACAGCAGCATTTTACACTTTTTTGAATGACACAGTGAAAGGCAAGGAGGAGCGAGGCCCACAGAGAAAATGTGGTTTGCCCAAGGTCACACATCAAGTCAGTAGCAGAGGTGGGATGAGTTCTCTGCTCCTGACCCTTCACAAACTGACAGACCATGCTCTCTTGTGGCCTCTCCCCTCCAGGACCTTCCCTGTGAAGCCTTTCCCCTGCACAAATGAAAAGGCAAAAAATAAAGATATGTGCTGTAAGAAACAAATGGAGATATTTTTGTGATCATTAGCCCAGTACCTGGAGCCTTGTTTACACTGTAACTTTTCACTCTTCAATCAAAGGAAATAAAACAAGTATTTTTGTCTTTAGCGAATACCTAATAACCTCCTGGGACATACATCATATGGCACATGAACTGAGAAAAGCTTTTGATCATTATCATGGGAGCTACAAAGCACAAAGTAGTGTAAAGTTTATGCTCATGAGATTTGTTTCCTGACACAACAGCTACAAGAATTCGGCATCTATTCACTGGGAAAATCAGGAAAGGTGGAAAGTGCATAAGCATATGATTCCTATAACATTTATTACATGCACATACAGTGTCTATTTTTCATTTACCAGACAGTACAACGTAAAGAGAAAATTCATTTTCTAAATGTCCCACCATGAAAAGGTATTATACCTAGAATTCAGAGACTTCAGTTAATCTTGGATAAAAGATCAAGTTAACAAGCATAATAGCCGCTCTACAAGCTAGATACAAACCTTCCTAATTTGGTCATTTGTGCTTTTAAACTGCTTAAAGATACAGACAGAAACTTGTATGAAGTGCCTGTTCTCAGTTCATTCTTACCTCTCCTGTGCCATCTACTGCTTACAAGTTGTTACTGACACTATAACACGGTTCAAGATTCTGCTGACCGTTGCTTCCCTGCTCATTTAAAGCTGGACGAAAGAAGATAAGCTTTCCAGTTTGAACTTCAGTGAGTTAAAGACTAAAACCGAAGAAAAATATACATATAAATATATTTATTAAGGAAAAAAAAAGGTTTACACCCCAGTGTGGGAATATAGCACACGCTGGTGGAAACACCGCATTAAAAAGAACAACACTGTCTTCAAGTAGTTCACGTGCAATTGTTAACGCAAGTAGCACACAAATTCCTGTCAAAGCATCTCTATAGGGAAGGAGACACAGGGTGAGTCAAACAGAATAATCTTTTCACATGTAGTTCTTCATTCCTGCCCACTTTGTGGTTTGGCCCATGTGCGGTATCTTGTCAGAAGAGCCACTAATAGCAGGGGTTGCAACAGCTACTACATACTTTTTCCCCCCCAGCTTAAACCTTTGTCCTGCTGTGGACTCTACTTATTTGTTGAGCTGAAAGCATGCATCATCTCTACAGTATATAGCTAGATAGCACTCCCTTCCGTCAAGTTAGAAGTTGCTTAAGGCTTCATATTGCAGAAACCAACTGCTGATTTTGTGGTTGAAAGTGCTGACCCCGAAAAATGGACCTACAGCTGTGTCCTACATGCTAGACTTCCTGGCAAATAGAGCTACTCTTTCTGGAAGGTCCAGTATTGTTCAAGTATGCCACAAAACCATTTGTCTTCACAGTGATGACAGAGGAGTAGAAGGTCTTTCAAAAACTCTAAAAATGTGGAGGAAATACTTGGTAAGTTAACTGCCTCTTGACTAAAACTCAGAAACCTTTTAATGTTAACAAGCTATCGGTGAGTTCCGGAAGAGAAAAAGGAAGAATTCACCAGCTGGGAACAGAAACACAGATAACGTGCTGCCAAATCCTCACTGTGTCCCTGTGACAGGAGCGCAGCAACAGTTTGAATTCTCACTTCAGAGGAAGTCTGTTTTGCCCTGGCTGGGCAAATTGCAACTAAAGGGCTCCATGCCTGTATTCTCCATGGCCCCTAAACTCTGAGGAGAAAGATGGTGGGGGCAAGTTCCAAACTACAGTCCCTCAAGGCACTGAAGTTATATCAAATCAAGCCAAACCAATACGTTTTTATTGGTTCAAACTACACATTTCATTCTGATTCAGGTCTTAGTCCAAGAAAAAATATTTGTTTTTCAACTAAAAGGTCAGGGGAAACAATCCAACTTTTTAATGGAAAATTTTTAGCTTTCAGGATTTTTTTTTTTTTTTTAAACAAAGAGCCTGTTTAAGCCCTATAATTTGATATATGCACAAAAGAAGGCACAATTTTAAAAGTTTTAGGGACACATACGAAAGGTAAATCAGGAAAATAAGGTGGCATACAGGATCAGAGAAAAATTCCTGGTATACAAAACAACACATGAGAAGAACGGAGTATTTGTAAGAGAAATGACAAAGGAGGCATGAAATGTCAAGATTACCTATGCTTAAAGGTGGGTGTGCCAATGACTAGCAATCACCATTGCCTCAAATAGCCCAACTTTGTCAGACTGGGCTCAGAAACACATGGGAGATCAAGATGCTTCAAGGTCACTGCTAACGTTATGTTGGGAAGTAACAGCCGAACTCCTACAAAAAAAATCACTAGATGATTCATTTTAGCCTGTGTGTGAAATCAGGTGGTGATACAGCAGCACAGAGGCGGTACAAGACTGGAACAAAACCACTAAACTAGACATTAATGTTACATGACTGCATGTCTTCTTTCCAGGGGAATGGCTTTGATTTGGGGAAGGGGAAGAAGGTATTTCTTTGAAAGTACAGTCCTACTGTAGCTATTGTAAGTGACTTCACGCCACTGCCTTCAATTATTATATAGTCAACCCAACTTGACTATGCTTGGTTGTGAAGGCTGTCCAGCCCTAAGTACAACATCATCTCAATAATGTAAGAAATTATATAAACCAACCATGATGGTGACAGCACATTTTCAGAATGCCTGTTGTCTCCAAGAGGAGTTCATGCTGAGCTACAAGCAAATCATAAAATTAAAGGCAGTCCAAGAGTGGAACTGCGCCAAGCTAGCAAAGTTTCTTAAGTTCAATTTGAACTATCATCGTTGTCATCTTTGCTAGAGAAAACATCTTTTTACAATGGAAATGTTAGGTTTCCAGTAGCACAAGTAATATTTCTAACAAAATCTGATGTGACAGTTTTTCTCCAGCCTCCCAAAGTGTGGGTCATTTTCGTGGTGGGGGTTTTTTGTTTGTTTGTTTGTTCGTTCGTTCGTTCGTTGGGTTTTTTTGTTGCTGTTGCTTTCATTTCATCCAACAGCACTTCTCTCCAATGTGCAGACTTGGATACCCACACGCAGCTCAAGACCCTTTCCCTCTGCCAACACAATACAGAAACATGACAATTTTCCCAAGAGAAAATGAGCTGTCTCACCTGGGTCAGCGTCCACTAGAACTCCCAGTGATGAAACTGGCAGACAACTCTGTTCTGAGAAGTGGGATCGTGTTTACTACATACTTTCCCTCAGCACCTGTCTGTCAGAGAGGTCTAAAAAAACATTGTTGGCCAGATCCAAGGAAGAGCCAGAAGAAATGCAGCAGGATCTGTAAGTGTACTGAACGTACCCAGATCCAAATAACACTTAAATTGTGGGATCTTCTGCTACACATTAGGTGTGGAGACATAACATTGCAGACATCTGCATGGGGATCAAGGGCTTTGGCCAAGGAGCAGCCATGAGAAGGAAGTATGAAAGCTGGAGTTTTCCTGCTCTGGTGTGCCAGTGGTCACCCTGAGCAAGGCAGAACCCTCAAACCTGTTGTCATGCCAGGACTCCTTAGGAATCCTCTCTCGAGTAAACAGTCCCCTTGCTACTCCCTTCCTGCCCAAGGTAATAAGAGATGACAGCAGTGAGAACAGGTAAGGGCAAGCTCCAGCAGACATTACTAAGCTACAAGTGTCTTTAGTGCTCAGACACATTCACACATGCAGCATGAATTCAGACGCAGACAAGCTGACAGAGGAGCAATGCATAAGCCCTCCATGAAGAGTCTCAATCACAATACCATTTTTCATGAAACTTTGCTAACAAACTTTGCAGCAGAAACAAGGAAACCACAATAAAAAATTAACCAGCCTAGATTACCACAAGAGAAAAAAAAAAGGAAAAAAAAGAAAACACACACGCAAAAAAAAATCCCACCAAAAACAATCTCTCCCTCAAGAAAAAAAAAGGCAAGAGAACACAGTTTAGTCAGGAAGAAACAGAATGGGCTGACAAGAAATCAGTAACGCCAATGAGCTCACCACATTACTTTTTAAGTGAGGCCTGGCATATCAAGAAAAACTGAAGTTCAAATGTTTTAGCAGCTCTCTGACAGTATACCAAAGGGATTAAAGTGTGCATTCTGGAAAGCTAAAAAATGGACAAAGAAAACAAATATGAAACTGCAACTCTTTCTTGACATTATTCAGGAAGTTTGCCTTCATCACAAGTGAAACACTACCTGAGCACCTAAGTTGCACCTCACTGTAAATACCTAAAACACGCAAGTAGCACATCTAGCCTGAGTGTATCTGTTTAGCTTGAATCTGTAGAGTTTTTTACATCAAATGCAAAGGGCAATCAGTGTAAAGAGATCATCTCCAGGGAGATAAGTGCAATGCAGCAGTTTCTCAAATTATATGGATTCAATTAAATCAGAATGTCACTTGCTGAGATTTGTCAGTTATCTAGGCAAGGTCCAAGGCTGTCTCTCCTTTGTTTTTCTTGAATTACAACTTTCAAGCCAAAACCAACTAGTAATGTGATCTCGGTTTCAGTTTACCTTGATTTCCACTTCTGAGATCCTTTTTGTTTTCCCCCAAGTGAAGAGCATTTCTCCTATAACCTAAGGTATGAATAACCAAGTTATTTTGGAAAATACTATATAATTTATTTACAATACAGCCTCTAAAAAACAAAATTCCCACATGAGCAGTTTTCCTTCATAAAAGCAATCATTAACATGACTGCTGTCCACAGAAGTATGTCATCAGGATTGGACTACTTAAGTTACAATTAGGCCTTAAAACGGGGCTTGGCTCTCCAGCTATAGATCACAAATCTTGGAATTTGTACTAAAAGCTAGCTTTCATCTGAGATCATTAACATATATCTCTAGTGCTGGTGCTGGATAAAAGGCTTAATACTTTTTAATTCATTGATTGACTAGGACAAGCCCCATCCCTGGAAGTGTTCCAGGCCAGGTTGGATAGAGCTTGGAGCAACCTGGTCTAGCAGAAGGTGTCCCTGCCCATGGCAGGGTGTTGGAACTAGATGATCTTTAAGAAGAGGAGTCATCATCCCACACTCTTTCCCTGTGGTGTGGTGAAGACTGTTAACAGAGTGAGGACTCATTGTCTCAGGTTCTGTGTGAGAAACTAAAAATAGGAAAGACTAATCATTGCTCTGAGGATCTTATAGAAAAGGTTTAAGAGAAGTGACAATATGCATGAAGTAGTGCAAGAGAATAAGATCAGAACAGCCAACATATCTGACAAAAGTAAGATGATGATACGTGAAGTATCCAACATGTAGCAGAGTAAGCACTGTCCTGTGATAGCAAAGAGCTGCCGGGGTTCTGGGGAAGGCAGGGATTTGAGCTTCTTCCTTCACTAATTCACTTCCCACGCTCTCCTCCCGCCTCCTCTTGAATTCGTCTTTTCTTTCTACCATTCTGTTAGGATCAGCTGCACAAAGGAACAAAGACACAATTCCCAGTGATTTCAAGAGGAGTATTACATCTAAATATTTTCACAGACCTCGTTCTTCAGATCAAAACTAAGTCTTCCGTTTCAACAATTCCATAGCAACACCAGGCCATTGCCATTTGTAATAGTTATGCCAAAATCCTCACCAAAACTTCTCAGTACAGCAGACTACCACCTTCCAAAACTGCCATTCCAAATAAAGAGTTTCACCCAGACTAGATAAATAAACAGCACTACTTTTCTGTGCAGGTACTCGATCCTCAAGAGAAAAGTCAGTTGTGTAAAAGCAACCATCAGCACAATGGTTGTAGCAACAATGGTAAAAGGCAGGGTGGAATCTCTTTTGCAAGAATGAATCGTCTAATAATTCTGTGTCCAAGAGTATTTAAATATAGTTTATGTGCCAGTATTCCAATACATACAACTCTAAATGTCATATGTTCCATTTGTGAGGTTATAGCCAATTTGCTCCTGAAAGAAAAACTGATGCATCTTACATGTCCGTTCTACAAACTTGCAAATGATCAGATTAAATTTATATAAATTTGAAATCACAATGATGGCAGTTTTCTCTCACCATGAGAGGAAAGTGTTTCCATAACAAATATTGGTAATCATCAGGATTTGTGCGTGTAAACCTATGTACACACGTAGAGCAGTAACTTTGGAATAGGCATGTTTATGTTCTTTCATTCCTTATAAAAAGGATTTCCTTCCTTGTTCTGGTTTTCTGTATTTCACCCTGCTAATTCAAACCTCAAGAACACTGCAACCTGTGCTTCCTCAGCAAGTCCCTATTTCCACTTCCTTTTTAAAAGAATATTATTTTTTCAATAACTTTAATATCTAAGCAGACACACAGATATAAAAGAAGTTCACCAAGGATATGAAGGTTGACATCTAGTTATTTGTAGAACATCAGCATAATACTACGCATTAGTACTGTTGTTAAAAAACATTTCACTGACAGAACTGTGTAACATATTATGACAACATCTGGCATTTTCCTAAAAATAATGGAGTTCATTTTCTTATCCCTTAAGCAGACTTGATGAAATGTAGCAGTTCCTGGAGTATCAGTAACACACACATTCAAAATCATAGCATCTCCAGTTTCTTCAGTATTGAGTATTTTCAAACCTATTGCCAACTTGAAAGTAAATGGCCACACTCTGATGTGGCTTACACTGGAAGCATCCTAACTACGATCAGTGGGACTCTACTGGGTGCAAGTCAAAGCAGAATTCAGCCCAAAGGTTCTGACAGGGAAAAATTATATTAGGCTTCCAAGCCTCACAGAAGCTTGTTTTTCATGGCTTGCTCCCCTGCCCCTGTGGATGTATAACGTATTCTTTGGCTGAAAGGAATCTAAAAATCTCAGGTCCTTTTTTTTTCAACTGAAACCACACAAGTTTGGAGAATCTCACATAAACAGACACATGAGAGCCTTTGGTAAAACTGCAGACAACAGTTCTAATTTTTTGTTACATTGGAAAAATAAGCTTAGCTTGTTTTCCTAACTGTTCCCTCTTCTCTTATAAACTCAGCCACCCAAGGTCTTTACAAATAGATGAGAGGTTAATAGTTTAAAGCATGGGAATATATTTTTCCCATAGGGATGCTGAAGGGGAGCACACTGACATTCACTTGACAACAGAATTTTTATCCCTGGGGCAAAACCTCTGAAGTCACTAATTCCCTGGATATTCCTCAGACTGCTTTTCCACAGAGTTTTGCCAAGAGAAGTTAACCTTGATGGTTGGTTAAGTTAATTACAACTCGCCCTGATGACTTCAGAAAGTGCTTTTCTGTATTGCAATTATAAAAGCCTGCATCTTTCTTCTACAGGGATGTTTGTTACCTAAATGAAGCAAAAGCAGCATTGTCTTTTCATTTATTATTATAACATGGTTAACATGATGATGTATCCATGCAATGAGCACACAGAAAACCAAAACAAGGATGATTGAATTTATTACAAAAGAACTGCCTGTATTTTACCACAATGAGGTTAAAGGATTTAGGGTCAAGACTTTAAGCTTAGTAAGTGTTAATCCATTTACTTTCACTCTGGTACATAGCAGCTCTGATCCTCAGATTGCAGTAAGTGATGAATAATTTTTTTGAAAACAGAGTTTCATCCTCACATGCTAGTCAGAAAAACCTCTTATTAACACCATTGGAAATATTACTTGGCTTAGAGGAAGCAGGATCAAGTCATTCATTTCATTTTAATGAGCAGAAAACTCTTCAGACTCTACTTCATCTCCTTGAAGGGAAAAAAATGCTTGAACAGAATAACCACAATAGAAAGTCCGAAAATACTGCTCACTGTAACCTCAAACCAGGCTTATGTTTTGTGATGTACAAAACCCAACTTGCCACAGAGTAATTGCAGAGAGCTCACTCCAAAGAGATGCAGACATCTACACCTAGTAGGAGCTCTGCAGGCACCATCTTGGGTGCAGTAACCAGCAGTTCACAGTAACACATGATGCAAACTGCAGATGTTGTGGGCAATAGCATTAGAACCCATGAGATCAAACATTCAGTAATCTCAACCTCCTGAGAGGCAAAAAAGCCCAAAATCCTCTTGCCGTATCAGAATTCAATAACAGCAGCACCATGTGCAAGGCAAGTAAAGTTGTCCTATTCTGCTCTGTTTTCTAGTGTTCTTACTTCATTTATCCCTCTGCATATAATCTTTTAGATTCATTCAGTCAGACCAAGAAACAAAACTAACTATGAGAAAACAGGCACCCCATATGCAACACAAGAAAGCAGGTAATTTTCTTTGTTAACGCTCTTAGTGTGCCTATTTTACACTATGCACTTTTCTGCTGTTCGAATCAAAGCATCAACGGAGCAGATCAGCATTAGGATTTCATACTGCATTGAACAGTGAAGGTATGGATGAAGGAGAGTTACAGTCAGACCTTAAATCCTCTCTTCTCCCCCAACATTCCCAGTCATCATCTCACCTTCAATCAGCACTGAGTCAGAATCCATCCAGGGTGGAGAATAACAACAAACCTACCTGGTACAGTGTACATGCAATATCTTTCTGGACTAAAGCCTTTTAAAGAAGATACCATTTCCTGGTGTCTGAATAGGGACTGCAGTCCCTTGGAATGAGCTGCTCTTCTAATGTCCTACAGGACGTTTGAGGAGTTGCCATACTGAGCTCATGTGGCAGCCCCTAGTGACTGCTGCCATAATGTAAGCAATGCTTTCAAAGCATGAGGATGGGGACCGACATTTTACTGTAGTCAGAGCTGTCCCATCATGAACTGCACTTTCAGGTGCAAGACCTAAACCTAATCCAGCACCCACAGGTATGACGTTCTGTGCTACTACCCAGGATCGACAAGCATCTCTCTTACAGAAATCCTCCTAAGTTTCAGAGACATTCACACTCCCACAGATCCTTTAGGCAATATTCAATTGTTTGCTTAATACATTAGATCAGCCCCTGTGACATCCCTGATTTTCTGCTACTAGCCCGTAACAAGAGCTCCTGTTAGACTTCTGGGACCTCCCAGCAGCCACTAAGCCACAGAGATTCCTCTTCCTCCCACCCACTCACAGCCACTCTTGCACTATAACCTAATTTATCCCAATACTCCTCATGCTACTCCAGAGGCTAGGGCCCCAGGCAGTCATTATCAGTTTCTGCCTGCCTGCCACTCCCACCTGACACAGACAAGTGCAGTAATGTCTCCTGTCCTACGACACAGCACAGTCCAGGCACCATCAGAAGGTAAGAACATCAGCTGTTCCCAGCTCTGTCTCAGAAATCCAGGACAAGTTTCAGTACATCATTTCAACTTCTTTCTCTGTTTCTCTCCCACCATTCACTCCAGGTGAGGAGCTCTGTGGGCAGGGACCTTCTTCATAACTGTTCTCTGTGGAGTTTACAGCTCCAGCTGGGGCCCTGCCCAACCCTATCAACAGCAGCTGTACTTTCTGTCTGAGGGAGCAAGCAGGGGAGAAGACGGCATTCCCACAGAGTCATCAGTAGGGACCAGATCCTTCTTTCAGTAGGATGCTCTTCTGGAAGGCACTCCAATGCCAAGTCCTTAGGCCAGAGCACTTAGGTAGGAGTCCTGGGCTAAGTGGCTTGCAGTTTCTTCCTCTTCCCCTACTTTTATATTCCTTGGAAACCATAATCCTCAACTTCTCCCAACAGTCTCCTAAAACTTCCAGGAACTGTCATACCCGTTTGATGTTTCTCTGTTCTTGTAGCCCTATCTTAATTCATCGGGTTTTGGCTACATGAGCTTCTTTACTATTCCCTGCTGATCTCCTCTTGAACTCAGTTAGGCAAACAGTGCCATGCAAAAGGGGAAGCACGTGCATGTACAGCAGACAGGAGACCTCGCTTATAAGACCACTCAGTTATTAAGGTGGGAGATACCTGACCTCTGTTATGCAGCTATGTATGTGCCTTGAAACAAAGTTATTTGAGATACAAATCTCATCAGATAAAGTGTGGCTCTTAAAATGTAGACCTTGAAATTGAAAAAGAAAAAAAAAAAAAAAAACCAGTGAGTGGTTCTGAGCACTTGACTGTACCTTCTATCAACATACACCTCAGTTTTTCCTTTTTTTCTGCCAACATGCTGACTGCTGACTTTTCTCCTCCATCACACAACTGCACTAAAATATTTATGTATCGAGATTTTTATATTCAAGAAAATATTGTTCACAGACTGACTGCATGAAAAGAAAAATTACACACTGGCCCCAGTCGCCCCATAACAGCCTTTAAATCACCTAGCTGTTCTTCATCTGGCATCCTTTCCTTCCACCATTGAAGTATCTAAGCATCGTCCAGCAATTCTCTACACAACATGGCAAGCACCTGCTATGTCCAATCTCACCCCTTACATGAAAACAATCCGGTTTGTTCCTGACACATTGCCTTGTTTGTCTAGAGCAAGGACCTAGTCCAAGAAGTGGATCATCTGGAGAATTTCACAGGTCTTGTCCCTTCCCCTGGGAAATGGTCCTCCATTTCCTACATTAAAAGCATTTGCCCTTGCATGATACAGTTCCATTAAACTAGAAGAGTGGAAATGAGAAACAGTTGTCAGCACAACAAGGGTACAGACCTTGAAACTAAGGGCAGGATTGCCTCCTTCCTTACCCTCTTCCCAAGACCACCCCACCCACCCACCTACTCCAATGATATGTGAAACAACATTTGTGGTATTGGTCCTCATTAACTAATTCTGGATTAAATCACAGACTAGCTCTATTACCCTAACAATGCATCCTTCTATATAGCAAAAAGATTACAGAATTACATATCACTGGCCATAGCCATTCATAATGAATTTCACTTAGACTTTAGTTTTATCTAAATAAATGTGACCAAAACATTGTGATGAAAACAGAACCACAAAGGTAGGATTTCATTTTCAAAGTGATGAGTGGAAGACTGGGACAGAAATCTGTAGCATTTGCCCCTGGAATTTCACAGCAGATTTTCTAAGATAAACACCCTCTAGGTAAGTGATAAAGATTAAATTATAAGTTATTTCCAAAGCTGTGAAAATTCAAACCAAATCCAATTTTGCTCAACTTCTACAAATTTTATTCTTTGTTACAGTACGTTTCAGAGACCACACATTGGAAGGAGGCAATTTACACAGAACAGAGCTATCAAAGATGAAAGGACATAGCGTTCGAAACACCCTGCTCCCCAGGAGATGCTGCTGGATCACTCACAGTCCCCAGGCTTGACACCAAACAGTTCGGGCTTCCCAACCCCAAAGGCCCATGAGGCAGGCAAGCACTTTGGCTCCAGTCTTCTACAAAAGAGTACTGCCGTGGAGATCCTGGAGCTCTTGAAGGACAGCTTGCTGAAGAGATAAAACCTCTATCCCACATTTTATTTAATAAAGGGATTTACCAAAACCTAGTCTGGCACCAGCTCACATCCCTCCTTGAAATATTAGCCTGAAATAATAGCAAAGCATCTTACCACATGCTTTCCTTTTAAGGAAAGGACTGTTGAAGTATAGTCAGTCACTACACATGACAGGCTAACCAAACTAGATTTTCCAATATTTTTTTTTAAGTGGAGCTTTGAGTATAATAATTATTACACGATGCACTATCCTTTGCCAATGTCAAGTTGGCTTCAGCGTCTATCTTTTTTTTCCAGTGAATGAAAGTAGGATCTCAGTTTACACAGTTCCTAATTTACCAATCCTGTTAGTGGTATGTGTGTCTAACAGGGATTTTGACAGTAAAACAGTCTTGTTAATAGCTCATGATTTATTACATTATTCACCACTTCCTTAAATCCTTTTATTTCAGAAGAAAATAGATATTTTAGAGTCAAGCTGTATTTTTCTAGGCTTTCCACCAGCATTACTACAGTATACCTAACCATCTTCAGTGACAACTGTAAATGATGTAAGCAGAGGAAAAGTCTGATGAGGCACCTATAAAGCAAAATAACATTTGAGTGACATAAGAGAGACAAAATGTAAATAACAGTGAAAATAAGAGAGACAAATAAATCTAAATTTCTCAGCGAGGATGAAACCATTTACACCGAATGCTTCTTAGTACAGCCAAACTCCAAGTCTGTGTCAAGGATTACAAGTTACCCCTGCAGGAAGGGCTGCAATACTCAAAAGCAACTGTAGATAAACAACTCAACAAGACTTTACTGACATGCCAAAAAGAATTAATATCTAACAAGAACAGCGAAAAGGAAAAGGGAGGATAATCTGTACACGGCACTGGCAAGAAAGGAAAGACATTAAGTACATATATTCATCTGTATTATAGCTGTGTCCATCCACATCAAACTGCAATGGATTTAGGGAAACACACAAAAAGCTATAGCATCAGATCCTAACCAGCCCCCCAAAACAGGGCTCTGAACAGGACAGAAAACAGCACAAAAAACCCGCTCAAGATGTCTGAAGCGATTCACTTCAAACATTGCTGTTCACGATTTCACGTGCATTCTTCTCCCCTTCCAGAACAGCCAGTTCTACTTCCAGCGCCGCCATTCCAAATCCCACACCATATATCGTCATCACAGTTTCTGTGCAGTTAGGATCTCAATTTTGCATTGAAGCTACTTGCTCCAGAGAAGCCTATGAGTCTTCTGGGTTGTTGGGGTTTTTTTTTCTTTCTTATTTTTCCTTTCTTCACAAACCATTTTCCCTTTCCTTCCATCCTCTTCATCTCCAAGGTCTGTTTCTTCCATCTATCCCAACGTATCTGCCAGATCTCACCTTTCATTTCCTTCTCATAATTTTCTTCTTTACTCCTTTCTGGTTCTTTATGACTTACCCCTACTCACACACACCTTGGATCATCAGTCGAAATCTTCCCACCGAAAGTCTTCTCATCTTCTTAAATTTAAAGCAAGGGGGTCATCAGATCATCTTTAAAGGCACATATTTTACTGTAGCCCAGCTCAGATTTTATTTGCAAGGAGGTTTTTTGTATGCAAAGAAAATATTTTGAGACAAAAGAGAACTGTAGAAGCTCCGTAGCAAAAACACCACTGTGGACCCAATCCTTCATAGCCTCAAGTGTGGGCAGACTGCCTGCCTGTGGAGAGCACATTCCAGTTCCCTGTGACTGCTGGGAATTTATAATAGCAAAAGCAGGGCTGGTCTCATATATCACTGTGTCATCTGCCCACAAGATACAATGGGCTGCTGAGATTCTTCCTCCTCCTTTTCTTCTTTTCCAAAGGAAGCGTCTGATTTCTAGAAAATACTTTGGAGCTTTTAATTCCCTGGGACTTCACATGGGTGAGGCACCCTGCCTGCTCAGTTACATGTCACACAATTAGGGTCTATGACTAAGTTTTGAGCCTACCTTTTCCTACGTAATGTTGGTAACAGACCTAAAATTAATAGCCGAGAGACTCAAGTCTTCCTTTTACCCACACACAGCAAACAGCTGCTTCAGCTCCCCACTAGTGCAGCATGTCTGAACCCACATTCCATCTGGGCAAAGAGATATGAGCATTTTTCTTCCTTTAAAAGGCACTGGCACTGGATGGGCCAGGGGTACAGGAGGTGGTGTTACTTGACAACACTGGAAGTAATTTAACAATATTTGAAATAAATAAAGAGGTGACTTAAGAACAAGATTTCAATTTCCTCTTTCCCAGTCTTATAGCAGAAAGACCTGTGATGACAGGTAACTGGTAGTTTCAAAGGTAATTATGGTGACGTTACCAACAAATGTTTGGGTACATGCTTCTTGTAAATCAGTGCCAGAGGACTATATGGTGAACTACGCAGGCGGTGTTACAGTCTTCTTGTAAACTGACTTAATGTTTGTAATGTAATGTAACATCTGCAATGATTCTGAATGCAAAAAGCATTGTGATGGGTCGCAGAGACCAGGCATGTATTCTTGGCACCTCTGCTGCAAAATTTCTATTAGAAGACAAGGCAACACTGGCTGAGTTTGAAGACATTTAATAATCAGCTTGTATTCTCCTCCCTTTGAACTGCACGCACTAGTAAAATCCTGCCTTTCTCTTTCCTCCAAAAGAACGCCAAATGGATGTATTATATCACATTATGAGAGTTCCAAAAAGTCAAATGGTCTGTACATCCTTTCCATTTCAATTTCATATTTAGTAAAATACTCTAGGTACAGCTTAACTGTAATTGTGCTGTTTAGTATTATTTCACCTGCTCTGAAATCGTAGCTGGAAGACCTCTGACCAAGGGACTAAGATGCTCTATTTCACTTTGGCGCCTTTTGATTTTGTATTCTTAATATTTCTTTAAATAATTTCTCACAGCAGTCACAACAACTGTAACTAATCACTAGCATCAGGTTGAAAACACATATGTGGCATTTGATTAATTAACAGTGGGTTGTTGTTTTTTTCTGCACATCATGGGTAAAATTTAGAAATTCTGAATGTGTGCTTCTGTACAGCTGTTATTGGCTACTACATGCAGGAGGCATCCAAGACCAGAGCTCTTCTGCATAAACTCACTCTTGCTATTTTTCAAGGTCATTCAGTGCACAACTTTCATTTGGAGCAGGATTAAAATAAAATAATTTTTAAAAGTGCACTCTAACAAGACCTGCAGTTCTAGGGACAAGAGTTTGACTCTTTGATACCAGCAACTTCTGCGCCTGATTATTGCACACTTCCCTGAGTTAGACAAAACAAATAACTAAAGATAACCCCTTAGAGATTAGTAGAAACTGGAAAAAAATTATTCTACAATTGCTTATATATTTAACTGGGAAAATATTCCTATATAAGCTTATCACATATTCCATTATTTCTGGTTTGAAAACAGTAATTTAAAACTGTAAATCTTCTAGTGTACTTTCTCAATTGTCCTAATATTTTAAAGCCAGATGATTCAGACTGAATTGTCAAAAACAGATTCAAGAATCACCCTTCCACAGATATAAACAGAAAATAATAAATATCACAAGATCAACCTTCTTATGCAAGTATCAACTCAGAACAGCAATTTTTCTTTGTGTAAAAGTTTCATTCATGTGCAGTACAAAACTGCCAAAGCAACTGATAATTTGAAGAAAAACGCTGCAAGCAAGACCAGCAGGCAGGTTTTGCCCATCTTAAAACAACCCATTTAAGAAACACTGAATAAGACCACAGTTTCAGGCCAGGATTAGACCAAGACCTCAGTAAGAAAGGAAATACCTCTCCTTTGGAGTTGTTTTGAAATCTTTTCCCAGAGTCGCACTGGTGGTAAAGCAGTTGGCTGTATCAGTTTCTACTGTGGGGAACTGTTCTGGATGACAGGCAGATGGACTCATCTGGCCAGTCCTGCTGGGTTGCAAAGCTAACTATTTTGCACTGTGAAGAGCCACCCTTTGCAGTAGAGCTGCTCAGAATCAAGTCAGCATTTCCCCTCTTATAGCAGCAAAAACACATCTAGGAAAAGTAATGGAAATCAGCTTTCACTTCTTGAATTTTTATCAATTTATGCACCATCTGGAGGTGCAAGGCTAAATCAGAAGCAGCTTAATTTGTGACCAGAGAAACTCCATGGGGAGGTGCAGTAATAATGAACAAGCTCTTGGGAGAAAAATACATTCCCATCACTTAAGGAACCAACTGCTAGAATTTTGCTTAGGAGGTTCTCAGCAATTTCACTATCTGCTACTCTGCACGGATTTCAACATCAGCTGATTGTCAGGCAGTCACAGATGGAGTTGAAGAAAAGAGTACAATTCAAAACATATACAAGAAGCCACCTCAGCTAGAAGTCACTATCCTAAGCAGCAACAGCTTGTGTCCCTACACCATGTTTCATTTGTGTAGGGGGGAAAAACCATCTGTCCTATATCCTTCAAAGCAAAAAGCTAAGCAGCTTAGTACTGTTCCACAGGACAGTCTCATCACCAAGATTTGAAACCAAATTTTGAACACCCCAAATAATGCCACATTTTACAGACGTTTCCTTGACCCCCCTCATTTTGGTATTTTGCCCAATCAAGGCACAGCAATGGCATGAGTACCTTGGCAAATGATGAAATAAACTGGTGCTTTTAGATGTGTCAACTGGCTTTGAAATAGTTAACAATGAACTAGCCTTGACAAGCTTTAGAAGGTCTGATCTGAATTGCATTTTCCTGGATGTAATTGCTTCTAAACAGAGGTAATATTAAACAACTGTTCTTCTGCTTGGCAAGCTCTCAGGATGCTTCCCAGGGCTGTAATACTATAATCTCCTTGTATTCGTGTTGCACACAAAGTTGTATGAGAATATGGTGAATGAGGCAGGCAAAGTTGCTTTGCTGATGTGGAGACATTTAACTCTGGATTTGTATTCTTATCTACATATACACACAGACATATATATTTCATTAGCCCCAGAAAACTCTGGCCTCATTTACATCCTGTGTAGGAGTATGGCCCAGGAAGCAGATTAGAGTATGACATGCCCTCTAAGCTTCTCTCTATACATTCAGAGTGTCAAAAGCGGACACTTGCTACTCGCCTACTACTTCATTGCATGTGACCTCACCAGATGTGAATGCCCCATGTTAATTACGTAATGCAGTATGATACATTGGGTGAGGGCTGAGACAAACATGACCCGTTGCTGTTCCTCAACATACCACATCACGTGGTGCTTTACCAGGTCCACCCAAGACTCTCAGGCATTCTTTTCCCTCATGCTTCAGAGTTTATCTAAAGCCTGCGTCTGAGGCAGGATTAAATGCCAGCTGCTTGGATGCTAGACAAGCATGAGCTGGAGAACAAGCATGATACTGTTTCTAGAACAAAATGTAAACACAACAACTAGGTCGCTGTGGTGACTTGCCTCACCAGCTTTTTTCAGTCGAAGGGCTGAATAAGAGGAGTAGGAGCTGAATAGGAACATTCGTGCCTCTATCAAAAATAAAACTGCATAAGCAATCATGGACTGTTGTAAATGGTATTTGTGCATTTAAACAAAATAGAACAGAGTATAGAAAGTTGGGGCAAGATACTAAAACACAAAGCTTACTCTTTCAAAAGGAACTACCAAAACATAAATATTTACATGGTGAGGCCACAGCTGTTTCTTTTGAAGTCAGCCTCATTAAGTATACTAGGAAATTTTTCCACATAAGAAAAAGCCACCATGAAGAGTCATTTGAGCATTACCATCAATGAAGATAAATACTCATAAGTGACGCTGGTGGTTTATCTCAATGTAAGTCATAACTCCTGTTCTGCATTTCCCCTCACTGGGTACTTCCTGTCTCACATACACTTTCTATGAATCATAAAATCTTGAATTTAAATAATGCCTTAAATATCTGAAAATCGTGGGTAGCCAGTAAAGGGTTTTCCTCTAAGTTTCTTCAGTCGAGATCTTTTTTACTACCAAGTTCTTGTCAATGCTTTCTTCCTCAGTTTAACTTGCAAACATCATTCATGCGCTTCTTTTCTGTGCTCCTATAGACAGAGAAGCAGAAATCATGCATTTGCCAGCAACGCTTTCTGATCCTGGTACACATGCTTGGAAAATCACATTGAAGAACATTTCCTAAGTAGTCTTTTGTGTTAGGAGTCAAACAGAAAGGTACAGGGCGCATTCTTGTTCTAAGGTTGGGGCACAGGAATTATATGAGGAAGGATCTACATAAAGAAATTTGGTTGGAGGTTAACTTGTCCTTTGGGGTAACATTATTTGCTTCAAAGTTATACTGCCTCAGATCTTCTTCCATGAATTGAAAGGAGTTAGCAACAAAGCAACAAGCTTTCCCTTCACAAGCTATGGACACTCTCAGACGTACACAGTTTCCAAGCAGGAGAAAGATAAATTTTCTTCCTTCTATTTCTTAATGCATTAAAATGGTTCAATACACAGTAAGAGGCTTTGGAATCATGGATAACATGCAAGATTCTTTGCTTTGGGAAACAGCTACTAATAAGCTTTATATCATACTGAGCTCTTTAGAATTATTTATTTCCAAGATGTAATTTGGTGTTCAGCAGACCCTTTTATTAAACTGCAAAAGCCCAAATTAACTGGTGTTAGTATATATTGATTATGGATAAATGATAGACGATAAAGGTAACTGCAGCACAGATACGATTTAATACTTGGATGCTCCAACCATTTATTTGACAAGTAGGTTATCTGACAATAACATATAAGATAGCAAAATAAAGTGTTTCAAACTTGGCATGTGATTTTAAAAAAACAACTTAAACTCAAACATTTCTAAAAGAGTTAAAAACAAAGATGTGAACAACATGATCGTAGACAACATCCAGTCTAGAGAAAAGTGAATGTATATTGAAAAGAACAAAATTAAATGAGGACTCACATGACTGTATTAAAGGGGTTTAGGCATTACTGAATTCTTCAGTGAGAACATCTGCTAAAAGCAAAGTAGCTGTCAGAGAAATTAAAATAGACAATTAATATGTAAGCTAACATAAGGCCGTGTATTGTTGCTTTTAGCTTTGATCTACTTAACACTCAAAAGTTGCAGGGGTGACTGAAGGGGGTGAAAGTAAATAATGTTTGGGAAGATGTAAAAACAGTCTGGAGAAAGATAACTGAATTTCTAGAAAGAATACCATACAAACAGTATTTCGTAAGTGAATTAACTGAAGCAGCAATTGATAGAAAAAAATATAATACGCTAACATATAATTAAAAACTGTATCATAACACAGAAGAGGGACAGGTTTGCCACTCCGAGTTCTCAGTTAACTTCATTTTACAATCAAACCTTAAAGCTGTTTCAGTGAGTTTTGGGGAATATTTCTTATGATAAATAATAATAATTCATCTGTATTACAAGAAAGCCTACAGAACAAGAACTCTAAAGAAACATCTACAGCAATGGTGAAGTTTCTCCTCATTCTCCACACAAACATTTCTGCTTCAAAAGCATTATTTTGCTGTGTCCATACGTCACTTGCACCGTAACCTCAGTTTCAGTCTTATCTTGTAAGTTATTCTTCATTACTTCACTAAAATTAGGAACTCCCAACTCTTCTAGACTGGACATGAACTCCAACAGGAGTTTGGCACGAGAGGGCTCCTATGCATAATGGAGACTACAATCCCCATGATATAAAGACACTGTTTAGAAAATTTTGCTTCTAAAGAACATTACAATATAGTTTACCATTTTTTCAAATTTTCAGTTACTCTCCCTCACCCATGCACTGACAATTTTGCTTCCCAAGTAGTCAAAGTTATTTTCCTTAATAAAATCACTCTGCCATCTGAATATTTCTTTTATGTTTAGAATTAGGAGTGTTCAACAGCAATTTTTTCAGATACCATGCATTAAAAAATCGTTCCTAGGCAGGAACTGTGTACATAAAGTATCAGTGCAGAACTAACACATTGTTTGAAGTTATACAAATAAAAGTCCTCATTAGTGGAGAAGATTAAAAATAAAGCTTTAGTTTGAATTTGTTACACTCCCTGGAGAAAGTAAGCCTATTTTCATTAACATGCAAGCTGCTTAGATGTGTCTGCTTCCCAAAATCAAGTACTTGAGAGGGGCAAAAAAAGGGAAAAAAATTAGGAAACCACATAAGGACCCACCCATCTTAGGTCACAATGATTAATGAAATGGAAATGTTAATGCAGCTCAGAAGTGGCCATATCACATGGAAGTTTAGAAAATAAATATCAAGTTGTTTCCAAGAAATTGTACCCATTAATAATCTTAGACCTCATTTGAAACACAAGAGGCATAAGGAAAGTATCTTGACACTGATGGTATTGATTAGACTACGCCATTGAAAGTTTCACACACCAACCACGATCCATCTAGGAAAATCACTAAGAACTGAATTCCAGTAAGGACAAAATAATTTTTAAATGGACGTGTAATTTTTGCAAGGCTTCTTGCCAACACCAGTGTAGATCAAATGAAACCATGGGTTTCTCAGCCCCTCATGCCATATAAGATTTCTTCAACATCTGTAAAAACTTTTTTGTTTGACATACTTCGTATCCCAAGATTCCCCAACACTCTTAATAGTACTAATTCTTCTTACTAGTAATAGTTTGATTTCTGCTGTACAGTCTATTTCCCTTTATTATAGAATGGTGTATCAGAAGTAGATAATAATATGACATTGATTAAATATTTAATTATCCAAATGTATTCAAGATATTTTTTGAGGGACAGAAGGATAAATCAAGATTGCAGCAGTAATTATCCTAGTAAAAGACATCTGAATACGGTGCACAATCTCCTTCTATAAAGAATGGCAAAACCATCTCACAAACAGAAATAATTTGGAATACGATAAACAGAGCTCAATTCCCCACTGACCTGTACTGGAGATAAAATATTATTATTCTTATTTCATGTACCTTAGTGGAAACAAAGGTAAATGGCCACACGAAACTCAGGAGAAAGATGAAATGAGGACCAAGAAAAAGAGCAGGATAAACTGTTGAATGTTAGAGGTATTAAATAGAAGTCAGTTTGGGAAATAAGCAGCAGCTTGTACTGCTGTAAGCCTCACAGTAAAATGCCTCTAAAGATTCAGGGAAAAGGGAAACCCAGGAGAGTGAGTCTTTAGGCTCTGCATAGGAGCCTCTCCCCCGTCTACTGCCTGGAGGTCAGTCTCCTAACCTCGTAAACGCACCATGATTAAAAAGAGGACATATAAAAGCTATGACCCATCATCTTTTTTCCCAGTCCCTTTAGTCTCAGTTTCTTAGCTACAAGCATGACCAGACTAAAACATGGATTTGATTGATTACTTCACCAGTCTTTCCCATGCAACCATCTCATTATTGTGCCTTAAGCTTGTCAAGGGAAAGCCTAATACATTGCAACTGGCACATTCTTTGTTGTCAGTGAGGTAAAAGTTTAGCTACACAGGTCTTGCACTTCGTAATTGTGGTATTGTTGCTGTTAAACACAGGTCCTAGGGACAGCCAAAATACCCTGTCAGCAGAAAACTTGGCACTGCCACATTAATTTTTAGGCCTTATTGTGTGAAGGCATACAGTTCCAGGCTTTATCAAACAAAATGCTATATGGCTATTTTAATTGTTAGCGTTTTATTTTTCAAAGCTATTTCTAAACAGCCAGCTGCAAAGCACCGAGAGGCTCTTTGGGTATGTGTGTCAGGCCTGGAGGGAGGATAGGGAAGGAGAGCTAAGAAAATTATAGGGAAAGTTGGATCAAATCAGGATGCTTAAGGGGGGCCTCAATCTCCATGTGTGTTTCACCAAGGATAATTGCTTTATTCTGGAGTAAATGAGTGTAAGATTGCCTGTGAGACAGTAGGTCAGAGAAAGCAATTTTACGGTTCTTGTTTTCATTGGCAATTGTAGAAGGTTAAAGCACTTTATGACTTCATTTTGAATTTGCTATCATAACAAGTTATTTTTGCATGTCTACCTTGGAAGCATACCTCAGAAGAAAGCATTTTCGTCACAGTTTAGAGATTTCATACAACCACAGAACTTGCTACCTATTTAAAGAAAAGCACATGAGAACTTACATGAAGCTGTCTTCATATGCATGTTGTGAATGAGGTTTCAAGAGATGTTGTGAACCTGATCATTACTCTTTTGATTAACCAAACACTCTCCAGTAGTCGTTCTACATTCATAAAAACATTTTTTTGAGTAAGAACTTCAGGAACTGCCAGCCAAGCAGCTAATACTCTCCTCAATGGAAAGAAAGTCTTGGCCAAACCAACAGAGACAGAAGCAATTCTCAAAATAACTAAGCTATCCCTACTTTGAGCCTGCGTCACACAGGCAATCTCCTCTCCCCAGTATATTTTACCAGAGTCAAAGAACAGCTGCACATTTCCAGGTAGAGGCTTATAAATATTTCTCTCAGAAGCCACTCCTCATTTTTCCTTACCTTTTTTAAGTCCCATCAGAAGCCATGCAAGTAAACAAGGATTCAGAATAGATCAAAAATGGTGCCTTACCAAGATATCCAGGTCTTACTAGAAAACATACTTCCATGGGTTTTTTAGCGGAAACAATGTTACATCATTTGAAATGTAATTTTGATTTGTTGATAGATATCTGAAAGCAAAACCATAATTTTCTAAGCCTTTATGTCACTGAAATAGGCAGTAAAACATTCTGTTTCTCTGAAGATATGTGTATGCATCACTCACCATACAGTGTCTGTTTTCTTTCTGTGCATCTCTGTTTAGTGTTTGTTTTAAGAAATTTGCATGAACTTTTGTTCCATTGCACAAGAACTGCTCAGTTTACAAAAGATCATTCAGACCAGGGAGACATTACCAGTGTTACACTTGCACCAAGCAAAGAATACAAAGTCATCCAGCAGGTTATCTTTAATTCTGCCCAAAAGAATACATAGGCATTCATCAGCTTAAGCTAACGTTTGCCAAGCAAAATGACATGGGGCTCTGCATTAATAGAGTTATTTAAAATAAATATGCCAGAAATTGAAACCACCTTGCCTAGCAGCAAGATAATCACCCTGTGTTATGTACCACTGTGGACTTTGTGTTTGTACAGTTCTACAGATGCAGATCCCGATGGCAAATTTCAATATAACCTCTTTCGCAGACTCCTAACCACTTGGTTAAGGTAAATCATGGGCAAAGTTGTACCAATTCTGCTGCACTTTCACCATAAACAGTTCCTCTGATCTGAAGTAATCAGGTCATAACCCTAAAGGGGGGAAAAAAAATCTCATTCAAATACCCAACAGGAAGAACATCATAAAAAAAAACCAAAAAAAACCCAAACCACAACAAAGCAGCATCAAGTACTTGCTCCCTTCAACTCAGCTGCCAGTAGATTCAGCAAATCTTTGCATGTTCAAGTATACTTGGTACCTGGAAGTCCCAGGTTTAAGTTGTCAGTCTAAGGAATTTTCCTCTGCCTTTTTAAAATCAAGGTTAAAACACACTAACACAAACCTTTTTTTGCATAAAGCAGAGGTGAGATCAGAGACTTCATTACCTCCTAACCATCAACCTAATATCCATACAGCTGTAGCTGCTACTCTTTCAAAGTACTTCAGGAAAATGGAAAAGGTCTTATAAGCTTATCATACTTCATGGAACAGGAAACATTCTGAAGTCACAAACTTTTTGAAGACAGGAATGTAGTTTCTTGACCAGTTCTACTAATGTGTTTAAGTCAATCTCTTTTAAGACTTCTGAAGCCATCTTTACATATATCACTTTTAAAAACAAAAGTCTACTTCTAAATTGCCTTTGCACATTATTCTAGTAAGTCAGAACGTGGCCATGAACCTGGGAGTAAGGTTCATGCTCTCTCCAGCTCCAGTTTAGACACACCTATGCAAAGTGGTCCTCAATTTATACTGAGGGCACGATACGCACAACTGCAATTCCTGTGCACAGAGCTGCTTGCAGCTTCACACAGCACATGTATTCATTCCACCATGTTTCA
>JAVJGI010000001.1:7039065-7053408 GCA_035590275.1 Ibycter americanus
TACGCACAACTGCAATTCCTGTGCACAGAGCTGCTTGCAGCTTCACACAGCACATGTATTCATTCCACCATGTTTCACGGTTTTTTCCCAGAAGGCACAATCAGCTTCCTAATTATATCAAATTAATTCCTATTTAATAAATCTAAGAGAAATCATCCTTGTGGTGTCTCTGCTGTGTCAATCAACATCCCATATTAGATATACCATGTACATTGCATTTACTGGTCTGCAATCTCCTGTCACCACTGAAGTCACTTATGCAGAAAGACTGCACATGGTGTTCTAGCTGTGAAAGGCATAGTGAAAGCCCAGCCTGGTTAAACTAACTACCTGAGCACGAGACTCCAAGGAAAGGCTAGCAGAGCTCTGTCCTCCCTGTGTTAAGTGGAACCTCACTCCAAAAACCAAGGAAAAGCAGTGGTCAGAGGAATTCAACAGCCAGATTTTCTCCCAGCCACAGATGGGCATCAAATATAGCCAACAGCACTGCAGTTACATGGCCTGGCATTTCTGCTACTCACCTACTTCAATCGGTTGCTTAGCAAAGAACCAGAAAGGCAAGATTTTTAGCCTTAATACAGAGGTGTTACCATCCCCAGAATAAGCAAAGTATCATCAGAGAACCTGCTACTCAGATGCAACCAAACTGCTTATCATAAATATAAACCTCCTGGGGTGGGAGATGGTGCTTTCTCAAGATGCCATCCTGGACACAGAACACCTTTGAAGGAAAGGTAGATAGTCACAAACCTCTGCATCTTTCTCTCCCCTTGTACATCTTTATTCTCCTCTCTAAGATGAACACAGGGCAATGTACAAAGGCATGTGTCCAGGCAACCTAAACTGCACTATCACATCCTCTAGAGAATGACAAAAGAGAAACCATATCTTATCATAGGAACAAGCCTTATGGTGATGAGAAGGACAACAAAATAACTTTTTTCAGAACAGATTAAAAAAAGGCCAAGGGGCTATTTTCTTAATTCAACAGATAGTGTACAATGCAAGTAAATCAAATGGAACAGAGAATGCATCTGGGAAGCATACATGCACTATTTGTTCGTGGGCAACACAGAAGGATGCTCCATGGAAGAACATACTCAGAGGATGTGATTAGTAAGTAAAGGAGCACCTAAAGAAAAATACTAGGAGATTGTAGGATACAGAATTTAGACATACGATGACAATAATTCTTTTGCTTAGGGCTGTCATCTCCTTCACATTTCTTCAATGCTTTTACACCTGCTACAATTATAAATGACAATCAGAGCTTTTACATTCAAAATGCAAAGCCCTCTCTACGCAGCTAGATGCAGCAGTTGGAGAAGGCAACGAGGGAAAAGCTGGAACCCTCACTCATGTATTTCTGCTTTTGAAAATGCAGACTAACTTTGAGGACATCTCTAACTGTTCTGCATGTGGGTTGGATGGGATAGAAATAGCTGCAGTCTTTAAGCCTAGTCTGAAAACTTTTGTTTCTGAAACAGGAACATGTAGCCTTTCTGGTTCATTTATTTTATTGATGGTTTTTGAGGTTTTCTGATTGAGCAAAAGTTTTCTTGAACTTTCTTCTTTCCATTTTCTATTTACAAATCACTCAAGTATCTGTTTCTCCTAAGTATTGCAAAGGGGGTTAGTTCTTTTACTAACTTAAGGTATTTGGAGGCCTTTGGGTATGTAGTGCTAAGAATTCCTTTGTTACTACACTAACAACTACATCTTTTTCTCTCAGCTGCTGCCATGTGCAGTGTATCTTTTAGAATGGTACAGTACCTAACCACTTTCTTAGCACTAGCCTTTTCTCAGCAAAATTTAAAAAAAAAAAAAAAAATCTGACTTGTCAGGCAAGGGATAACAACTTCAAATTTGTACACAAAAGCATGTTCATGTTCCTTCCTTAATCAAAATCATGTAAGACTTCTCTAGAACTACTCCACACATAAATTCAGTAGCTTCACTTTATCCCATTTCTTGTGGTAAAGGTCAGCTCCAACCTAGACAACAGAACAAGACGATGGTTGGAGAATGCAAGTGCATCAGTTTAGGAAATTAGGAAACCCTAAGGTAAGGCACAGATCTTAAGATCACTTTTACATAGCCATACCTGCAGGGGAAAAAAAAGGTTCAGCTATTAAACAAATCCTCGTGAGAATGCAGAATCATTCCACTAAAAGCTTTATGAATTCAGCCTGTACAGAGAAGGCTATAAAATTCTAAAGTGAGCCCTGTCATTTGTTTCACTCACTGCACTTCCCCCCACCCAAACGATGTTCCAGGGATGTCAGAGGTCTTAAGTACTTCATACAGGTTACATGAAAAACAGAGGCTTTCTCTGAGGTTCAGAACAGAAGTATTAGACAATAGGTGACTCAGAGTTAACCTGAGGAATAGTTAGTTATTAAAAATAAGTTTTGTCCCTATTCTTGTTTAATTTTTACAGACTACATAGCACTACCACTGAAGTGTACTTGAATAAACTGTGTTTTGAATATTAGGAATAATTTTGGTTTAGTTATTAAAAACTGAACTTGAGATGCATATTTTTAGTTTGAAATACATATTTCTTCTCTTTCTGGCATGCCTGCAATACATTGGATTCCTTTAAATCGCAATTCTAGCTGTGTGCAGTTCAAAACTAGAGAAATGAAGACAAAACCTTGCACTTGCACAACGGTGATTTTCTTAATATTTGTTCAACAGCATATCTTAATTAAGGGAAGATGCTCTATACCAAGATGTACAATAGTATGTACAAGGTGCAGGGCAGATGAGAACTTCAGACTATCAGAGCCAAAACTTGTAACCTAGTATGCAAAAGCAACAGCTCTAATAGCTACAAGGTTGACCATGACAGGTACTTATATTTAAGTACATTTCCTTCTATTTAGACAAGCATAATTTAAGTCATTAACCTACGCTATCACAGTACAGGTATGAAATACAGTCCATGGTTACTCAGACAAAATAAGTGACCTAAACTAAACCACAAGTACTGTCATTGCACAGTAAAATCTCTCACTTGATATTTTGTGCTGAGTACAGGTAGACTTGTACTGATGAGCCTACCACCCTAGCAACTACAAGACCATATCGTTCACTGTACAGTGGGAGAATAGTGTTCCTGCACAGCCAGTTACACAGCCAACTGGTCATAATCCCTTCAAGGCAAAGTTTTCTTAAATTATACAAAAGAACAAAAACGTTTGCATACAGCTCTGAAAAATATTCAGATTTTTCGAAATCTATCAAGCCAAAAGGAATGTTTTTAAAAGGAACTACTGTTAACTTACTGAAGTGAGGAGTACCAAAGATGTGCTCAAAGTTATGAAAGGATAGGTAGGCTTGTTTGGTGGGGGGGGGGGAGGGGAGGGTTTTGCATTTGTTTGGTGGTTGTTTTGGGTTTTTTTAAAACGTACTTAGGTCAGCAATGTAGGGGGAAAAAAACACATGATTTGAACAGCCCATTAGCCTTTTCCTTGTACAAGACAAATATATTAATATGCTTCATTCAGAGTTGCTGATTAACTCATTTTTACTATGAGATTTCAACAAGTATATGGAGTGCTTCTGTAAGAAATAAGAAATGCAGTAAGCAGTGAGAACACGAGAAATAACTGCAAATAATGAATCAAACTAAGTTTATGCACTTGTCATTCTACTATGTAGCCACAGTTGTGGTATAGCTACAAGAGTCTGAGGAAAAACATAAAGCAAGATTTGCATGAAGAGGTAACCTTATTCATTAGATCAAACTATATAACATTACAAAAGTAATAAGGAAGGCTGACAAGCTTTCTTGTTCTGAGATTTTCTGCAATTGTATCTGTTGATTTAACAAGACACACTACCTTTCCCTTCACAGCTTAACATACATGTGGCACTTAATAGACTGTATTATTAGCTCCTCACTATCCCAGTCAGAAGTAACTCATCTCTGGGAACAGATAGTATTACCACATTAGCCAAGGAAAGCAACAGTATGAATATGTGAAGTTTTGTTGCATTTGTTTCTGGATGAGCATGTTCATAACAACTTCATTTTTCTACATCTTTTAATGTGTCTTCAAGAGAGAGTAAAGTTGGAAAAGTTGCCATCAGTAGGGTGAGTCACATATTAAGTATAGCAGATGTTAAGTAAAGTAAGCAAGTCATTGTTTTAGCTGTGTAATAGCCTGTAGCCTTACTGACTTTAGGAACATTATATGAACAAGCCAGATCCCTTTGGAGTTGTTCCCTCATCATGCAATACATCAAAAGACACAATGTCAGTGTAATTATTCTAATAATTAAAATTCATGAAAAAACACAGCCAATTACTGATTGCCTTGAGATGCAGCAGACTCCAGATGCACACAAAATTATTCATTAGTACAGGCGTACATTTATTCTGCAACAACTACAAAAGGCATTTGTGCACAGCATTTATTAATGGGGTCTGCTCAAGAATCAGACAGGTGCACCCAGAACACACACACAAAATTGCAGCAGTGAAGAGGTTTCCCATACTTGATAGGTATTTTAACTTCATATATGATTGCCCTGGACAGGCTGGATCGATGGGCTGAGGCCAACTGTATGAGGTTCAACCAGGCTCAGTGCCGGGTCCTGCACTTGGGTCACAACAACCCCACCCAACACTACAGGCGTGGGGAAGAGCGGCTGGAAAGCTGCCTGGGGAAAAGGACCTGGAGGTGTTGGTCAACAGCCAGCTGGATATGAGCCAGCTGTGTGCCCAGGTGACCAAGGCAGCCAACAGCATTCTGGCTTGTATTTGAAATAGTGTGGCTATCAGGACAAGGGAAATGATCATCCCCCTGTGCTCGGCACTGGTGAGGCTGCACCTTGAATACTGTGTTCAGTTTTGGGCCCCTCACTGCAAGAGGGACATGGAGGTGCTGAAGCGTGTCCAGAGACGGGCAATGAAGCTGGTGAAGGGTCTAGAGAACAAGTCCTGTGAGAAGCATCTGAGGGAACTGGGGTTGTTTAGCCTGGAGAAAAGGAGGCTCAGTGGGGACCTTATGGCTCTCTACACCTGAAAGGAGGTTGTAGCCAGGTGGGTGTCAGTCTCTTCTCTCAAGTAACAGCCTCAAGTTGCACCAGGGGAGAATTAGACTGGATATTAGGAAAAACAACTTCTTACCAAGCACTGGAACAGGCTACCCAGGGAAGTGGTTGAGTCACCATGCCTGGAGGTATTTAAAAGTCATGTAGATGTGGCACTCAGATGTGATTTAGTGGTGGACTTGGCAGTGTTAGGTTAACAGCTGAACTCAATGATCTTAAAGATCTTTTCTGACCTAGACAATTTATGATTCTATAAGTTCAGAGAGAAGATACCACACAGACCTCATTCTGAACTATCTGGTAATAAGAACTTATACTTTCTTCTACTCTACATGCAAAATAAGTGAATGAACTATGAGGAATTAGACCAAGTTAACCTAACAAAGATAATTTTCATAAGACAATAAGCTTCTTTTTAAGGCTTTGTCTTCAAGAATTAGTTATTGAATTAGTTCTAATTCAAATTAGTAAACATAAGTCAACACCAAGTAAAATCAAGGTAGAGTTCCATGTTTTCTCCTTTTAATCTGCTAATATGCTTTCTTTTCAGTAGGATTTTACTCTATGGTAGTAAAACCACAAGTAACCTTAGGTTAGCAACCACACCTTCAGAACATCCTTTTCTGCTAAGTCTGGAGAATGAAGTAAGCAAATAATTCTAGTGATAAATGCATGTATTTCACACAAGGTACTCAAATAAAAACTTGAGGGGGTTTTGTTCTGGTAGGATACTGTAATGTCCTTACTAAGCCAAATTCTCTAAGACTGAAAATGCACTGAACTGATGTTAAAGAAATACTTCATCAGTGCGAAGAGCACTAATGTAAGAGTTATAATGATTTCAGAACACAAACGGATCATTTCATGTTCTTTTAGAATATGAACAAGGCAGCAAACAATCTCCAAAGGAAGTCAGAAAAGTTACTGAACGTTTTAAGCCTATGTACTATACAGTTGGTCTTCACATATTGAAACTTTGTTGCACATTATTTGGCTATTCCCTTTTAATTTGTCAAATTACGTGTTTTCCTCTAACAAAATTTGTCCTACATATATGACAGCACATTGCCCTAAGTTTCACACAGATCTTGTAATTTATCCAGACCTGCTGCAGCGAGAAATACATCAAATGATACATTACACTGTATAATACTGGTACCATAGGACTCAGGAATTCTGCTATTTTATCTCCTTCCTCTACCCAGAAACTATAATACGTCACCGAGAAAGGAAATGCTACCCAAAAATAAACAGAAGAAATACACACTTAAGCTAGTCAGTAAAATAGGATATTCTAGGTCAGCATTAGAAGTGAAACACAACACTGTGTTCACATCACTTCGTCTTCTCTCTCAGTAAGAGAACCATGGTTGTCAGACTAAACATGATCAGAGGTAACTCAGAAAAAAATCTCCAGGAACTCTTCTGCCAATTGGCAAGATCAGAAGCCTCCAGTACTACTGCCCTGCAAATCCAATACACAAACAAAAACCCTTTAAAAGTTCCCTTAGGGGAATGGGACGGGGAAGGGGGGGAGACAGAGCTTCTTCTGTGCAATGGTTTCTCATTATTCAACTGACAATTTCACAGGAATGCTGATATTCAATTGGGAAGAAATATTTCCCAAAATCAAAGTATTACGAGGTGATGTTCTCATGCCACGTTGCATTTGTCAATCTGTCAAGATAGCAAGTTTCCTGAAAAACAGTGCAGTACAGATTTTCTCTTAAATCATGTGGCTCTCAAATCGTTAACAGATACCTAATTTGAGCCTCTCCTCTCTTTTCCTACTTTGCTTTTTAACCCTGTACACCCATGTTATGAATTCACACTGTTTTCCAGCTAATGCAGACCCTTGTCAGTGACAGATTTCCAGGCACCTTGCAGCTAGTGTTAATGAGAAGCATGAGTTTCAAATCAAGGCATCAAAAGAACAATCTTCTCAAAACATTACCCTGTAACGGTTCTCTAAAGCAGCTTTCCCTCTGGGTTTCAATAACCTCAATTAAAGCAAAATTCCTACAATTCAGCTTGTGATAGGAGAAACACCACAATTTGGGACAAGCCTTTTAGATAAAACATGCAAATGAACATCACATGACTCCAGATTAGGACTTTCCATTGACTGAGAGCTCTGTTCCGTCACATCCAATTTCCATGATCCTACCTAGAAAGATTTAGAAGGTATCTGTGGCTTAACACTCAAGTCTGACTCAGAAGCCAAGAATTTCTCTTCTCCGTTTCCATTTCCTGTTTCATTTTGGCAGGCCAGCATGGAGTCCCTATAGAACAAGGTCCACATATATCATGTGCTCCTATCCTGACCACTTAAAATTTTACTTTTCCTTCAGGGGCTCTCTTGCACTCCCTTCAGAGTAAATTTTGTTGAATAGCTGTATGGTTCAAGTAGGGAGAGTTGTCTGGGGTTTTTTTTAAATAAAAAGCAATCCTGGGCAAAGAATAATTTTATACAGCTATGATCATGAGTCAGCTGAGAAGGGTTACAGAAAATTCTGGTGTTCACAAGCAGCATGGGCTGGTTCTTAGTGGCACAACCACTCAACAGCTCACTGCTCATAGGAAAAAAAAAAAATCACAGAGTTACTGAATCAGCTCAGAAAAAAGAAAAACTGTTCTGAACCATCATCTACTTCCTTAGCCTTCAGACATGCCAAACAGAATTGTTGCTCAGTTCCAGTTTTATGCCTTTGCTGATCTTCCACCAAAAAAATATAGGTTACTTTTGTGCCAATCTGGAATGAAAGTCATTAGTATCTCTTATATGAAAATGTTTCTGCATGAAACATTTCACACCACGGGAACAAAGACTGAGGAGGTTCTGTTGGAAAATGACTAGTTTGTACCTTACCTTTTTGCTAGTCACCAACTGGCCCATTTAAGTACTGCAAAGGCTCCATGCCTCTCCAGTATCTGGCTGAAGAAAACTAGCCCTTAAAAGAAAGGGGAGTTGCAACACTTCTACCAGCAGCTGTTACTCGAGTACCAGCAATGACGCACAACTGCCATCCTTCTATTCCCAACTGTGCCCAAAGAACAGGCATAAAAGCCTGGACTACTCCTTTTCCTTCATCCTAGTTTTCTGTATAAACAGACACGTTCTCAGCTGATATAAAATTGCAGGATCTCAAATGTCTGGGATTTTTTCATGCTAGCCAATTCCTAGCCTTACATACGGTTCACCAAGGTTCTCAGTTTAAGGCCAGAAGTACAAATAGCCCTGTTTCTAGTAACACTATTTTGCTGAAAGTATTTTAATGCTGGGAACCTTGAGAACTCAAAGTGCTTTAATAACCAAAATATTGGGTGTTTTCTATGTGTGTAGGCAGTTTCCTAAAGTTTTTGACCCTGGTTCCTGCAGGAGTTACTGAGACCCAGCATACAATGTGGAGCATCTTCCAGTTCAAGAAATTACTGTGAATAAGCAAAAAATTACTTCTTTACAGTTTTATCACTACTTCATCTGACTTCTCCATTCTACTTACAACAAAACCTGCCAATGGACTGTTACTTCAATTAGCACGGAATGAGGCCATAAGCGTAGTAAAAATCAGTGAAAATAACATCAAGCTTCCTGTGTCCGCTGAGCATGTCATCAGTGAAAATGACACACCTAGACATATATAGATACTTACAAGTACTATTATAATATCATCAGCAATCCTCAATGAATGTTTATTCTATCACTTGCTCATCTCAAGAGACAAAGCTTCCTTTCTGTGAGCTCACCATGATCGCACAGCTATGAGTACTTCTAATTCAGAGTCAACATATGCAGGTCATTATATTCCACTTGGAAAGATGTCATTAGCACATTTATTATTCAAAGCCTGCCCCTTTGAAGCTTACCACTTGTAAAGCCAGGGATGCAGCAAGGGTTGTGTGGTTCTGACAGAAACATCACTTTGAGGTCTCTACTTGAGACCTGTAGTTTTGCCACATCTTTCCTCCTCAAAGTATTGGATGTTTTATGCCCCCAATTACATTCAGCAGGACACAAAAAATGGTTCTCATGGCTTTCAAAACTACTTCGAACTGGTGCTATGGCCTGGGTTTACAAGTTACCCCCTTTGAGTTAAATTCTTTTTTACCCTCCCCTTTTTAAACAGCATTAGTGCAAGACACAACGTATTCATCTAACTGCCTTACACAGAGTTGTGTAGAAAAGGCACCAACGTTCTCACAGAAGACCTCGCTTTTGTCATATCCAAGGATTCCAGGGTGACGACAGAAAATATTCAGTCCATTTAATGTTGGAAAAGGTTCAGAGAGAGGACTGCAACCTCATTTCATAAATTTCTGTAAACTAAATGGATGCACCAGTGTTCACTGAATAACTGGAAGTGTCCCTATGAGTGGGTCATTACTCAAATCCCAGAAGTTATTAGACATCAGTTATTAGATCACCACTGGTAATATTAACATGTTTCCAAATTTCACCTAAGGGGCACACTTTTACATGGGCTAACAAAGGTCAAACTTATCCTTCAATTATCTATATCTTCCTTATTTTTATGCCCTTCTAATGATTAAATCTACCTGAGCTACTGCATAACTCTCAAAAACTGGGCATTCCCATCCTATCTTGCAACATTCCCAAACATCTGCAACTTCTGAAGGCCCTTTTTCCAGATACGAGGATTAGAGCTTACTTAGAGATCTTGCTCTTCAGTGCTCTTCTTAAGAGGACATAATTTTCTCTCTTTTATGGTGGGTAAACAGGATCACAGAGAGAATTCAGTTGCTCAACTTTTCTGCTGCAGATCCACAGTAATGCTTGGGAATAAAACATCTGATGTGCCAGTCTCCCACACATTTCATGATAAAAAAAATAATCAGGAATTAATAGCAAGCTGGAGACTTCAGTGTTATTTATTTCATCTGCTGACTTAGGGCATGATCCTTCTCCAACAGAAATTAATGGTAAACTCCCATTGAGTTCAGTGAGAGCAAGATTAAATCCCTGGTTTCTTTCCTCCCACGAGCTTCCCTAGAGAAGCTGACAAATCATGGAAGTTTAATGACTATCTTGCACTTAGAAATAATGGTGAAAAAAATGCACACAATAGTCATTGCATATTTCTTTTCCTATTCCTTGACCAGGCTTCTGATTTTTACTTGGAAAACTCAACAAGAAAACACACACACAAAAACACCCAAGAAACAATAGAAGTCTGACCAACACATAAAGCCTGTCTTGGGCTTAATTTTACAAAGCAGACACTTTTGCATTTAGGATACTTTAAAAATCACATTAACTGAACTAAGAACTGCTTTCCTCCCCCATCGTCACTCCACACACACACACTTTTTCAGACTAACCTATGCACATGCTATGGGGACTGCCAATATGGATCATCCCACTGACCTTGGCAACTGGCAGCTGTGATCAATCACTTCATAAAATCCTCTGTGTCAGCTAGAAACCAGTCATGTTTCTTAAGCAAGTCAATCTGCTAAACAGTTTAAGTCATGAATCCATTCAAAACACCAGAAAAACAAACTCATTAGGATGAAATCTTACTTCATGTCTGATTTTCTTTCTTTAATGGCTAATAAAAGAGTTGAAAATCTTCACTCTTACTATGCAAAGCTGCTTGCAAGTGCTTCGGTGCAGGTGTACTGATTAATAGAGGGCAACTCTTCACTTACTGGCAAAGTTTACCACAGGTATCCCTAGTCATTACACCCACATCAGTAACCTGCATACAGCATATAATTCTCAACTTTTTTCAGACTATCTGACCTAAATATGAAGTTAACGGCTAGTGATGGGTGATACTCATTTAGTTGTTGACATTATAAACAACAATCAAACAGACTTCTTCAAATCACTCTTGCAATCAGTCCATACTCTGTCTTTTACAGATTATAAATTCAAGCATGGAACCGAGACACCAAGATGCCAGCTCTACTCTGCATATCAGTTCTCTTGGTATAGTTATAATGTATGCAGTGTACAGCAGGAACCCATAGCTATCAAACAAAATTATAGCAAACCTCTCTGTCAAAACTGAGTATCAGACTGAATGATATTACCAAACACACCACTAAACAAATGAGACACTTCTTAACCCTAGGCTGAACTTTGGCAGAATGAGGTCAGCACAGAAAGTCATTCTGTAATTATTTCCTCTTCAAAATTAATGTGTCAGTGGATTTCTTTGGTCAATTTGCTCATTATTGAGATTGCATCTCCTACTCGCCGCCCCCAGGTAGTCCTATGAGCATAATTTAAGTGATTTATTAACCTTTTGCATACTTAATCTGTCCCATGAAACTAAGAGTTTTTCCACTCCACCCTTTGGATAAATCAACGTGAAAGAATTTTAAAATATGCAGATCAAACATAACAGTTAGATGAAAAAATAAGGAGAAGGAATAAGAGACATGAAGAAGGTACACTGAACAGACAAAGAAAGAAACTGAAGAAAGAAGGAAGCCAGCTGAGAACAAATGAGGATAAAAAAGACTTGATTCGCTGGAGTCATGAGTCTTGAATGAATAGAGAGGCCTGTGCAGGTAATCTACAATAAAATCTGATCACAAAAGGACTTTTACTACCTTGAATACATTGCAACACCTTTTAGAAGTAGGATAGTAAAGCAGAAGATTGCCTCTTAAAACTTTGTTTGACTCCTGCAGCCATCTATGGGAACTAACTCATTCTCAGAGAACATAACCATTACAATGTACAATAATAAAATGTTTCCATTCACAGACTGAGGGAAAAGGATACAGTATTTTGCACATTTTTACTGTAAAATGAGAGTACTGTGAAAGGTACCTTCTTAGGGTACAGAGACACATTTCCTTTCTCACCTAGACCAATAAAAGCATGTAATGCAGGCAAGTCATCACACCTCACAGGTGTTTGTCCATGTGAAAGTCACTCAGAGGCAGCACCAAAGACTGGGTTAATTTGTCTTTACTATATTGTACATTCTGTTAGACTCCTAAATTTGTGATCCGATTAGTATTTGGTGAAAGGGTTTTTTGAATTGAACTTAGCCTGGGAAAGGATTTAATGTCAGATTCCTTTCCAACTTCTATCTGCCAGAGGAATTTTGATTTCCTCTGGAACGAACAGGAGGAAAGGGAATTGGCAATAGCTAATGACTAGTTTCAATAGCAAAGATGGGCACATACCTGTTTTCTCAGTGTATTCCTGATAGGGAAGGCAATAGATTCAGAATTGTTCTGGTTTGATGGTACTTCATCACCGTGATAGTCTTTGAGGAAAAGTTGCAAAAAGGAACTTGCTAAATCCATCACCACTTAAAAACAGCAGTGTATCTTTCCTCTCATTAAACTTTTTATTGTACTTTAAGTTAGCTGCTTATTACTGATAAGTGCAAATTGCTTCTGGAAGGTGAAAGTAAGAGCTTTTAAGTGCAACCGGGTCATAGATTTTCCTGACTGTTCTCATGTCTTTGTGTTAGGATATGAGAGTTTATTTCTAGCTTGAACAAGAAAGCTGCAAGAAAACAAAATATCACTTGCTTGGAGCTTAAGCTTTCTCACCTGTACAATAAAACTAACAACCAACGTGACCTTTTCATAACTGGATGCTGGAATCAGTTTCAAACACCACAGTTAAAAGCTGGGGGGGCGAGACAACACATGCCAACTGATTTACAAAGAACTGCAGCTATTGCCTCCTTCAATGGTGTCATACCAGCTCAGGGTTGAAGCTCAGATTTGAGCTCACCTCCAGACACAAGTACATGAATGATACGTAGGTTCACAATTTGACTCTAGTCTCGCGTGCCTAAAACTGAAGTCTGCTTCATGCTTCTAATTGGTACTTTCCATCATTTGGTACACAATTTGTTCAGGCACCTGACTGGGGGTGTGGGGAACGAACAAAAAAAACCAAGCCCAGGCCTCAAATTCAGTGTCTTGACAGATACTGACTGAAGCTCTAGTAGATAATAGATGAGCCATCAGCTCTAACAGGAGAATTCCTTGATACTTGGCTGATTTACTACAAAGAAAAGTTAATTTCTACGCAGGTAAAAAAGCCTGCCTTCAGGCACCTAGCATGAAGAGGTTTTGCCTGTATGGCAGAAACACAAGACTTTTTATTTAAATATGTAAACAAGATCACTTCCAGATTGTAGGGCAGATATATTCCGCCACGGAGCATATGGGCCTGTGAACTACAGTAAAACTCCCTTCAAGCATAACTACCAATTTCACTTCCATGCAAACCAATGCAAAAGGAAAAACTTCCTTGCTCTACCTTTTTCACAGAACAAAAGCTATGTATGTTCGAAAATAAAAAGTACCTTTATCATATGTATATATTTCTAGATAGTTTTGAATTTATACTATAGGTTTTTGTTCATGAAAAATGTTAGATGTTTTCAAAACCTATCATATTGCAGATTATATTTCCCATTTACATTTCAGTGCAATCTTTATTCATCTCATGCTGCTGCGTTTGTCTATATTATCTAACATCACATATTAGAAATGTCCTAAAATTAGCAAACAGAAAACACACACAATTCTCGCACACAATGTACCACTGCAGCTGGTCTGAGACCCCTGGAGACAGGATTTTGCATGAATCACGAGAAAAGGCTCACAAAATAGCTGAATTAGGTACCTTGTGCATACAACATATCCATTGACTTTTGCAAAAAATCTGGGGAACCATAAATTCCAGCTCAACCTAATAACAATTTCTGTGTATCAGTATCACCTGCACTGTTTAGGAAGTTGTATAACCATTTTTCTGACTCTAAATCACACCTAATTTCTATTCTATGAGAACTACAGGTTACTATCTATCAACTAGAACGCAAATACATGAACAGTTTTGCTAAACTGGAGCCTGACTCTATGTACTGTTCTACACTGCCCAGCAATAGCCACAGAAGGCAAGTAAAAATACTTCGACACCCTCTTAAAAGTTGAAAAGTTAGTGATAGTCATCACCATGCATGTGATGTCCCTCCCCTTAGTATCACTAATCTCTCACTATTGCCTTACAAGTCAGATCACAGGGGACACACCTCTTCAGGTTGAAGCTGAAGGCCAGACTATATGCCCTGTAAACATTCCCCCTTCCACCTCTCCACAAGCCTCTAAATAGTGCTGTCTACATCATTGTGCTGGTTTAACCCCGGAAAGATGTGCTGGTTTAACCCCGGCCGGCAACCAAGCACCATGCAGGCACTCGCTCACTCCCCCTCACCCAGAGAGATGGGGAGGAGGATCGGAAAAGAATGTAAAAGTCAAGGGTTGAGATAA
>JAVJGI010000001.1:7053508-7094620 GCA_035590275.1 Ibycter americanus
GCTGGCAGGGCCCAAGGAACTGAAAAGTCCTTGATTTAGTATAAACATCACCCAGCAACAACCAAAAACATCAGCACATTATCAACATTGCTCTTGCATCACAGCCAAAACACAGCACAGCACCAACTACTAAGAAGAAAATTAACTCCATCCCAGCTGAAACCAGGACAATCATAAATAGCAAGTATGCTTTCATTAAGCTCATTACATCTAAATAATATTCAGTTGATCAATAGTCACACTAGAGCCATTGCAGTTGCCGTCTCTGGGTTATTACATACAAACACAAACTAATCACTAACCTAATATAAGCAGACCTCAACAATGCACGAACATTTCCTTGCCTGTGCTTTGATCTCATTCTAGAATGCACACCTCTGCCACTATGTACATCCAGCTTAAGCATATGTTTACAATTAAAGTCTTCAAAATAAAAAGTGGATATGTGACCAAACCCTAGGGGCCATGGAAATTACACCAGTAGAGAAGCAAGGCTCAGGTCCAAGCAGCTATGATGGTCTACATAATGAACAATGCATTTTTCATTTCAAAACATCCCTTCTATTTATTTAAATAGAAAGGAAAGGAAGGAAAATTATATCAAGAAATCCAACATACCTGGTACCATTATCTAACTGTTTGTTTGAGAAAGAAGCACAACACAGAGGATTTTTCAAAACCATACCTCTGAGATGACTGGAAAGAGACAGAAGACTTATGCTTGGAATTCCTTCCCAGAGAAACCATGCATTTCTGCAGTGGAAATAGAAGACCAACATGACAAGACCGTGACAAAATCACAGAAAAATGACATTACCTGATTCTTGGCTTCAGGAAAGCGCCAAATCAAAAAGAGGTGTCGTGTGGGAAAGAAAAGTATGCAAAAACTTTGAAAATTTCCTATCATCGGCAAAAGTATTCTTTAACCAGGTGTATCAAGATAATTTGGAGACAATGAGTGTGAGCTGTATGAGCAGAGAGCAGCAGTGTTACTCTGCTCATAAATTTCAGATGTGTTGTCAGACGTCAGCAGAAAGAGGCAACAGCCGGTTTGAAGATGGTTCAGTCTGTTAACTGCTCTGAGATTTTAGTACTACAGCAACACTTTGCAGTCACTTAGCAGCTGTATGCAACAGCAACATCATTTTCTTTGTACACAATCTTTTTCAAGATTGAGGGGGTTTATTCGAGCTGAGAGGTTATACAAAGAGATGCTTATCCTCCATGCAACACATAATGGACAAAAATAAAACCACATATTTAAAGAGAGAAACATCCTAATTTGGATTCCTCTACTGAAACAGAAAGAAATGCAGCAACGCGACTGAAAAAACCTGCAAGTGTCTGGCTACAACTATTTGCTCCTTTTTGTGCGCAAAACTGCTCTCACTAGGTCATCCTCTAAAGGTGAAATTCCAGCCTGAGATCTGCATAAAACTGCCTTCCAGTTGATATCGCCAGCATCATAGTCTTGCACCCAATTGCTCAGTACTTAAAATAGGCACAGTAAAGTCAGGGGAAAACATATACAGAACATTAACATGCCTTAGGCTACAAGGTCATGCACCATTTATCAAGTTATGAAAATTGCTGGCTGTTCCACCTCTGCTGAGAAGCTTCACAGTAAGCAGGAGGGACACAGAGTCATTAGCGGTGACGACTAGTTTGAATGAACCGGTTTTATGTTAAGGAAATTGCCTGAAGCTTGGGTGAAAGAGTTTACTCTCAGACATTCATGTCTGGCAAGTGAGAAATACCCAAACACAAAACAGAATATTCAAGGGGAAGCAGGGGAACCATAAGTCTGGAAAGGCTCTCGCAAAGCTTGATGCAGGAGAGAGGTGAGATTTCATGGATGCTAAGATACTATGTTGACCTAACATAAGCCAGTGAAGGCAACATGAGCTGGGAAGTCGTCTTCACAGCATTCTGCTCTTTCATTCCTGGTCCTTGCCAGATTTCAGTGAAAATGTGCATGACAAATAAAAACACTGCAAGCTATACAACTGTTCTGGAAATTCATCATCATCCAACACTATTTTATACTTAAAAGCTGTGCTGAAAATGGAGAAATATCAATCATCAGCAGAACCAGTACTGACCTCCCCTACCAAACTACTATAGGCACCATTCAAATTTTTAGGACTATAATCAGCCTTCTGTTGAATCAAAGCAGTTTTTCCAAAGTAAAAAGGCTGTACAACGGCAATTAGAGCACAACATAGGCAAAACAGGATTTTCACTTCAGTTTTGCTAACACACTAACTTCACAGTGATACCCTACTTCTCATTTACAGAAAGAAAAAATAACTGTAGTAAGACTGGAGCCACACTGAAAATTCTAGAAATCCTAATGGAAATTAATAACTTTACACTTGCTGGCAATTTTCCAAAGCCAAAGGCACTGCCTGCATTCATAGAAGCTGTGCTAGTTTTGTTTAGTCAACACCCTCAGAATTTTGGAGGTACTTAGTGTCTTTACCTAGTTTACTTCAGCCAGGCTTTTACTCCACAAGGCACTCTGTTTTCCACAAGTTAAAAGAGCACTCACCTTTCCAATGGTACTTAAAGACATTTGAACTTTATCACCCTTGGAAGTTCTATAATCTTATTATCTTTAAAACTAAAAGAACAGAACAATACATTTGCATAATGCACAATTAATCACTCGCATTACTTATTGGTGACATCACTAAACACTATAAATATAGCACATGTAAGTACAGATACTAATACGGATTGCACGTGTCCTACTGACTAAAATCATTTGCCTTGTCTATAAACTGTCCAGCAAATAGTTTATTCCCCCATAAAAATCATATGTTTAATTGTGAGACATTCTACTGCCTGCTCCATTGCTGCATCGAATAGTGACTCTAAAGACTGATTCAAAAATTCATGCCATGATTCAACTGAGCGAGAGTTAGACTCACAGACTTGGGATACAGACATACACAAGCTGCTACTTAAGCTGCTCAGTGAAAATCGATCATGCGCATATTTTTACCCCATGAAAAATGCAGAGTCATTTAAAGGCGCAAGCCTTGCAAAGGAGGAGAGGTACAGTACCTCTTCTGCAGTTCACAGTACAGAACAGCTCATGTTGCAGTTAACCAGGCAGTAACTTGCTCCCTGAACTGGAACAGGCCTCCGGCAGGTAAGATGTCAGGTAATATTACCACAGGCACAGGCAGTATTCCTTGAGACAAAGATACTTTGTCTCCACAAGAAAATCCAGCAATCTTCATACTGAAAGACTGTAAGATCATGCACAAGCAAAACACACGCTTTGAAACACATTCTAGGATGTCTATCTATCTGACATTCTCCTGTGCTGTAATTAACTGTTCACTGACCTCTGCAGTCTATAGCCCAAGGCTTTTGGAAGTGAAGTTATGAGACTTAAACAATGCACTAGATTGCACGCCATCAACATCATGTTCTGTTAAATAAAGCTGAGAGAATAGAGCTGCTCTGGTGCAGGGCCAAGCATATTCAGTTACTGGTTACATTCATTACATGGCAGGAAGAACCCCTTGCTACAAACAGATCCCGTGAAGATCAATACAGGAAATATTCAAGGAAAGTTTCACAGCACAGAACCTCAAAAGGTAAAGAAAATAAGACAGGAACAGTTATTTTTGGAAGTATACATCACCAACACAGGTTAGAAAAAAGAAGCTGTTACTTCATCACAGCTCAGCAAACATAGGAAAGAAACAGTTTAAGAGCCAAATGAGAAACTCTGAATGTATATTAAAAAGATAACTTAGAGAAGATATATACATAGCAGATATGCTAAAATCATAAATGCATTTCGTAGGAAAAGCAGTAAGAGCTCATGAAGCATGCTGTATGAAGAAGGACAGTAGTGATACCTCATAGCAGATTTGCCTAAAGCAAACTTAAGTTGTCCCTGGTGAACGTACCAAGCAATTGGCTTGGCAACCACTGCAGCATCCTCTCCTGCTCTCCTTGCAAATGGAAAATCCTGGAATTCTACTGAACATTTCATTTTTTTCTAGTAACTTTTCACACTTCATATGATATTCCATAACCAACTTTGGGCATTCTTTCTACAACTCCAAGAAACAGGTCATAATACGTTCAACTTGGATTTAGCTGCTTTACTTGGGTGATGTGCGCCCAGCCTGAAAACTGTAAAAGCAGAGAGAAAAATGTCACAATGCAAAACACACTTCATCCTTCTAATGCATTTCCTTCTTGGTATGACATTTCTCTGCTTTCAGCATAGATGACTTAAGATCGTGATCTAAAGCCCATTTCTAGTAGTTCTAAATGTATCTAATAATCCACATAGTACATGAGTGTACATTCCTATTTATATTAATCCAGAAATCACTTCACATTATTCAGGTCATTCTTTATGCTGCCTGTGGGTAGTTGAAAGATACTTGATCCAGCAAAAGTTCTTTGAAGATAAAAGTTAGCCCTTCAAAATTGTTGGAAAAGTTTGAATTTTACTAGACTGATGCATTGGTATCATGTGACTGTGGATTTTGAACAAAAAAAAAAAAAAAGAGAGAGAGAGAGAGAAATCTGCACAAACAGGGCCATCCTAGAAACAGATTTACTGTCTAGTGGAAGCACAGCCTTCCAAACAGACAAATCTAGGATTTCCAACTCAACTTCACTGAATCCACTGACAAACAAGGCTCATTTCAAAGAAATCAAAACAGATAGGCTTGACTGACAGTCTCTGATGACAAGTACAGTTGTGAAGTTAAAAGAAAAAAAGTCTTTATAAGCCTACACAAGTTCAGCATCTAAATCCAAGCTAAGGTCCACCATGTAAATTGAATTAGAAATTCTAGGGAAAAAACACGCTTCTATGTGTTAATGTGAGACGTTTGCTTATCTTACCAAAACAGAGGTTACTAATACTGTATAAAACCAAAACACTATAGATAAATTCCAAGATAGATTGAAAATCTGAAAGAATTATTCATGTCATCTTGTGACAAGTGCATTAGAAGTACCATGGACTGGCAGGAAGGACAACAAAACATGCACCCTCGGCTGCCTAGGCTGAGTTTGAGACTAACCATTCCCATATGCTGAAAGAACGAAATTTCCCAAGAGCACTGGAAAAACACAGTTAAATTAAACAAACTGTTCATAAAAATTCCCAACAGACATAACTGATTTACAGATTTTTACTTACTAGGCCCTAGAAGAATAGAACAATACTCAAAATCCCCTCACAGCTGGAGATGAGAAAATGGCGGAGGCCGAGGCTCTTCATTCCCTCCAGTGTCTTCAAGGCTTCTAGATAAGACATTGTAGCATGAATAACTCAGAATCACCTAGAAGTTCCTGTCCAACTCACAATCTACTACTTTACTAAAAGACTGGAAAATAAAGAGATCTAGCCATCAAGAGAGTTTGAAGCATGAGGGTTCCATCTGCAAAAGACGAGAACATCTTCCACCTCAGAAGCCATTCTGTCATCAAATTTAAATTAGAGTCCCAGCTTCTACCAGTTAGCTTTCATGATTAAAAAAGAAAAAAGAAAAAAAAAATCCCAGCTTGTTTGGTTCTTTTTCATGGGCATCATCAACATAAAGGTCTAGAGAACAAATGAAAGTATTAGAAACCATCTAACACTCTCATCTTTTTACTCTTTGTTTTCTGTAAACTAAGGAGTCCACCATTGTAATTGCTCACTGCATCCTGATAGCTAGAAAACACCCAACCCCATCTTTATTAAATTTAAAATCTGGCTAAGAACACACTTCCTTCAAGCACTGCTGAGGGGTGGAACTAATGTCCTACTACCCTGTGTGCAAGGCAAGCAAATGCCTGCCAGGCCCTGTGTAACACTCCTCCGCACCACTGCAGCCACAGGAATGTGGCACTGCGTAGGGCACAGGAGGATTTCCCCTGTTTCAGTAGCTGGCACCAGAGCCTGGGGCTAGCCTCGCTCATGGTTCCTCCACCGAGCAGCTCTCGTCAAAACTCCGAAGTCAGACTGCAGAGAGAGAGTGTAGGTCACATAGAAGATCTATAGGTTATATATAATTACTACTCCTCCTCACCCTGTGGTATCAAGGGCATCACTGTTCAGAAGTTCAAAAAATAAATGAATTACAGCAAGTCCAAGGCAAGATATCCGACTTTTCTTGATGATCTGAAGAACGCACAGTGGTCAAGGGTGTTCTGTCAGAAGCTGATGTCTAATCGAGCTGTGTGTAGCACCATAGAAAGCTTCTCCTTAAAGAAACTGATAGGGAAGGGGAAAATGGCTGCCAGCCATCAGCACTTACAATTGCTATTAGAATCATACAGCACACAGTTGTTCTGTATTTTAAAGGATGAATGAATACCTTCATAAAATGAGCCTAGGAAATAAGTTCTAACGCTAAAATTGTTTATGGACTGTGTATAACGAAGATCAGATCTGTTCAAAACAGGAGAGAAAAAAAATCAAGGTACAGGCTTGGGGTTGAGGGGTGTTTCAAGGAAAACCAAATCAGTTTTTTTTTTCTTTTAAATCAAATTTGAATGGATGCCTTTATTTTTTTCCAGAGGATTTACCTCTTACTTCCAAAGAGAAAATTTCCTCATCTCTCAGCAGCACACAGAAAATATATTAGCATTTTAATAGTGCTGAAGTGATTGAATTCAAACTCTTTAGTTACTGGACTCCACATTAAAATCATCTGAATTGTTTAATCGGAGCCTCAAACCAGCTTTACACGCTCATTTGCATTCCACTGTTTCCAGTCCACGCATCCAAGGGCTGCCCAGCAAGAGACTGAAACCCACAACCCTGTTGAGAAGAAAGCTAAAAATAATCTGGCTCCATGAATGCTCACATGCCATAACCATCAATAAACCCCAGTCTTTGAATGAGTAGCTCCACCTGAGTTTTCACAGGCTTTTCCTAAGTGGAGAAAATTATACAATACCATTGTGGGTATTTGTTGGCAAGTGTAGGTATTCATTAGCAATAGCAGAAATGCTATCAGGAATTACTTCTGATGGCTAAGTCAGCACTCTGCAACACTGAAAAATACTGACTTCCTTCACAGCTGCTTAAGTCAAAAAGTTTTGCTCAGTAAACACTACACAGCTACATACTCATCCTTTCCTCATCAGATCACAAAGTAGGTAGCTCCTTCTTGCACGGCTCTCTGAAAGTGCTCTCTACAGCTAGGGCTTTATTTTCTGCCATATAAAGCAATTCACCACACTGCCATCACACTTGGCCTTCTGCCCCAATGCCACTGAGCATGCTGTAAAGTTTTATTCATACAGCCAAAAGGGCTTCATCAAGAGTTATAGGTTTGAAGTGTATGTATACAAAGTGGCAGTCATCTAGCTTATTTTGTTGCTGATTAATTTGTCTTACTCTATACAAAATAAATATTACACACATTTTTTTTCAATTCTCTGTATACATATCTACCTCAAATGACCATTTATAGCTCTTTCTTGCTATGCGCTGAAGTCTTTCTTCCCTGCTGTTTTCCCATCTATGAATGAAATTATCTTTATCTCCATTTTCCTTCTGAAGCAGTTCAGAAGGAACTCTCCCCCTTTCCCTCTCCCATTTCCAACAGTTAGCAGTAAGAGATTTCTGCAGCACTTACAAGTATTACCATCACTTAGACAGTACATCATGACCAATCTTAAAACACATAAAGAATTAAAAGCCAAGAATGTTAATTATCTGTCCATTTATATTTGCCTGTAGAACAAGTGTGGTAAGGAAAACAGTAAGAGTAGCAAATCTTAGTACTGGGGTGGGGGGTGGGGGGTGGGGAGCGGGGGGCACAGGAGAGGGGAAGTTAAATGGCAAACCAAAAAGGTAGCTCCTATATCCTTTCAAGAAGGTAGGCCAAAAGTAGTCAACTACAAACTTCCTCACTTCAGGGGAATTGCTTCCGCACCCACAAGATAATAACCTGGCTCAAGCAGCATTTTCACCATCACAGAAACCATCACGACCATACAAGAAGTCCAATGTAAATTTAGCCTGATTATTTTAAGGTTGAATTTTGTTCTCATTAGAAAGCTAGGAATCATGTTCCATAGAGAGAGATGTGTGTTTTACAAGACCATCTAACAAACTCAGAGAACCAGAAAAGGTTTCAGGTTCAGATGTAAAGACTCTGACCTTTCATACTTGTCTGCTTTTTCTAGTTTAATCACCCAAACTGTTACCTCCTTCTGCAAACCTGGCTTGCTGACCTACACATCTAGGTATATTTTACATTCACTTAAACCTATGTAGATTGAATAGACTTGCTCCAAATCTACACTCACATAATAAAGAAGGATTGGGCCAAGCACGTCGTTTTGCCACCAGTTTCATAATTTCTAAAGTGAGCCTTGTTCTAGCTTAAGCATCCAAAGTAACTAATATATAATAATTCTTTAATAAATAACCAGGATTGTATCAAGTTTTTCATGTAGCAGTCTACATAGGTTATAAAAGCATTACAGCCACAAAAGCTTACATACTAACAAGGTTTTGTTTACAGCACTAGGCATTAACAACCTTAGGAAGTAGCTAAAAAAAGGAGAACCTGCAGTTTAGACTTAGGTGTGGAATGTACTCGCCTTCTGGTTTTGTCCCTTTAACAAAACTCAAACTTGAACTTTACTGTAAATACTTACACACATGCTCTGAGTAACATATATTTTGTAGAAATCAGTCTAATCACAGGCAGAAAGCCAGCGTGTTGCAGAACAGGGCCTAAAAGAGCAAGTAAATAAACCAAAAAACAACAATATATGAGATGTATCTTAAACACAGAAAATTTGGGTCCCGTGACAAAACATCTGAGTGAAAGAAAATGTCCCACACCACTAGCTCATGTAAAGCCCACATCATAAGGAAAACTGGGATGCTATTATCATTTATTCTACAGAACTGATTTATTATATGTGTATTGTACAAAAAACTTAAACTTATAACTTTGACTTTGTTTCAAGTTTCAGCTGTTGCATTTTGGATTCTTGTCCTTGGTTCTTCTTTAAGCCATCAGATGTTCTTTATCAGAGATAATTTTGTTAGCTAAGAAATAGAGTTGTAATTTGAAAGTTTGATAGCAAAAGCATCATTTCCTGTAATCCAAGACATGACTTAACCATTAACACACAAGTAAAAATACCTAAATCATCTGGACGTTGTGTCATGAAAGAACTGGATTTGCTCTTGGCTCCACAACCAAGTTCTAATAACTTTCTTGGCAAATAAGCAGTGATCAATTTGTCAAAATTAGTTGTTCCCAAAATGCAGTGACACTAAATATTTTATCTCACTGACAGTGGGCACTGACATTTTCAATCTTAAATCAAATGCTACAGCAGACCTAAAAAGCATATTTTCCCTACAAAAGTACACTCCAAAACCTGCCATTAGACTATACGCCATTCACTCTCTAACAGCCAAGGCCTTCATCCAGCCCCACCTCACCTTGTTTTCTTCTAGTGCTTATGATACAGAGAATTTAATCATATATCATGCTTCCCAGAAACCGTCATTAAAGTAAATATACAACTCCTGTTTCACAGGAGTGTTGTGATCCCTTGCAGGATTTGAATTATTCCTGTGCTAACTGGAGTACTGTGTTTGGCAAACTGGGTATCTTCTTAAGGACAGAGATGTTGAATAACTTTCAAGCAGTATGACCGGTGCCATCCTAGGCTAGCCATGGGTGCCATTCCAAAGGGAATGTTAGGTACAGTTAAGGCAAAGTTGGTAACCCGTCATAAATATTACTGTATTATGAGCTAACAGCCTATAAATCCCCTCTCAGTGGCATACCCCTATGGGAAAGGGCATGCAAGCTTCCATATGGTGGTGATATATCCTGTGATTTTTTAAAAGGCACACTATAACTCGGACTTATTTACTGTTCTCTCTCTTCATATCTGTAAACAAAGAAAAGCTTAAAAGGTTACATTCCTTCCTACTCCTTGCTATGTTATTTAAACCAAACTGAAAGTTTAGCCACATAAATGTCTGTCATCTGTACTTAATTCTTGGTATTTTCCCTTTCTTCTTCAGAAAATTAAATACCCATATGTGTCTGACTAAATAAGAGGGGGGCTGAATCATCTCATTTTTCTTTCAAAGCAGCAGAAATAATGATAGCTAAGAAGGAGAGAATCTTAAAAAAACAAAATGACTACCAAAAAAATTAAGCATGCTAAACACTGACCATATCCTAAATAAGCTTCCTCTATCTGCCACCACACACAACAAAGCACATAATAAAGTAAGATACCATTTACTTTTATGAATTCAAAGGACATCAGCCAATTTGTACAAATCATATCTAGAAAAAGACACATATAAAAAGATGTTTCAACGTGTGCTGAGGAACAAAATCACATCATTCAAGTTTTCTTTTTACCTTTTTTCCCCAGATCTCTAATACAATCACAGAGATTCAAAAGAAAAATGGCAGATTCCACTAATAAGCAAACCAAATAATGGGACATATTCAATCCCCCCTTCTTGCCACTTGCTTTCTTCAAAGTAAACCATTTGTTCTTTAATTTATTATTCACTCTTAATTTTATATGGTGAGGAAAAGGTGGCAGTCTACTAGAACAACAGGAAACACAAGAATCATAGGAATACTCAGGTTGGAAGATACCTCAGGAGGGCTCTAATCCAGCCTCCTGATTGAAGCAGGGTCAGCTCTAAGGTCAGACTAGGCTGATCCAGCCAAGTCCTTAAAACTCCCAAGACTGCACAGCCTCTCCAAGCAGCCTGTTCTGTTGCCTGACTGTCCTCAGGATGAAAATGTTGGTCCTTATACCCAGTCTGAACCTCTCATTTCAATTTATGCCTGCTTATGCCACTGTAAAAAGTCTGGCTCCATCTCCTCAATCATCTCCTCATACATACTAGGAGGTTGCTCCAAAGCTGTCTCTTCTCCATGCTGAAGAAGGTAGTTCCATCAGTCTCTCTCCACAGAGCAAGTGCTTCCACCACCTGGTCATCTCAGTGGGCCTCTGCTGGGTTCCCACTTCTTAATGACTTTCTCATATTGCTCAAAACCGGAGACAGTATTCTAGATGTGATCTAACAAGTGGCTAACACAGCTTCAGCCGCCCTTGTCTGCTACCAAGACATTATACCCATTCTGCAGTTAGATCTACAGGTGGAGAAGAGCTTGCCTTCTCTTGCCAGAAGTCACATGCTTCCAGGCTCCCTCATGTACCCCAGGTGAAACTTCAGCCTCCAGCTGCCTCTCCTCCTGTGCAATTTGGGGTTTGAGGCTTTCTCAAGCATCTCTGTGAAGACCCCATCAAGCTCTTTTTATCATCCCCAATGCTGCATAGTTTGCTCACCCATTCCTGCAGCTCCTTAACTTGGCAGCACAGCCTCTCACCCAGCACACATCTCCTACCATGCCCTGCTCCAGCCCCAGGATGAGGCACCAGCTATCCCTGCTGCCCCAGACCTGGAGAGACGCCTCCTCCCTTGGAAGCCTGATCCAAGTAGAAGCCGAAGTCATGCCAAGGGCTGGCGCCAGGGCCTTTGCTCTGGGGCAGGTAACGCACAGCGCAGTTCCTCATCTCTGCAAGCCTCTCCTTCCGAGAGCTGCACTCGAGGACATGCAGGGCAGCCACACAGCTGTCCCCTCACACTGGCCAAACTGGGTGAACAACATGCAGAGAACGAAACAGCCGCGTGTGCCGCAAGCACCAACAGCAGGTGGGACTCGCTGTCCTGGTTTTGACTGGGACAGAGGTAATTTTCTTCTTACGCAGTGCTGCATTTTGGGTTTGGTATGAGAACAATGTTGATAGCACACTGATGTTTTCAGTTGTTGCTGGGTAATGTTTATATTAAGACAAGGACCTTTCAGTTTCTCAGGCCCTGCCAGCAAGAGGCCTGCAGAGGCACAAGAAATTAGGAGGGGACGCAGCCAGGACAGCTGACCCGAACTGGCCAAAGGAATATTCCATACCACGAGACATCGTGCTGAGTATATAAGCTGGGGGAAGAAGACGGAGGGGAGACATTCAGCATTACAACATTTGCCTTCCCAAATCACCGTTACGTGTGACAGAGCCCTGCTTTCCTGGGCATGGCTGCACACCTGCCTGCCCATGGGAAGCAGTGAATGAATTCCTTGTTTAGCTTTGCTTGTGTGTGGCTTTTGCTTTACCTATTAAACTGTCTTTATCTCAACCCATGAGTTTTCTTACTTTTATTCTTCTGATCTTCTCCCCCACCCCACCGTGGGGGGAGTGAGCGAGCGGCTGCACTGCGTGTGGTTGCTGGCCAGGTAAAACCACAACATCCATGCAGCACCCCAGGCCCTGCCCCACCAACCGCCCACAGCCCCCGGTGCTCCTCAGAGTGAGGGTCCCCAGCCCGCCAGAACCCTCCCCACCAGAGCACGCAGCCACCTCAACAGCTGCTGCCAACAACCACCACACTTGTGCTCACCAGTACCACTGCACGTGCTGGCCGCACCACCTCATGTCGTGAGCACTGGAGCCCCCCACCCCACCACCGGGGCCCGGGATGGCGGTCGCGCCCCCACAGCTGCCCAGCAAAGTCCGTAATGCCGGCCCACCACTGCCTGGGTCAGGCAGGCCAGAGCTGAGCTGGGGGCCAGGCTGGACCCTCGCTGACAAGGCCACAGCCCAGCAGCAGCAGGGGGAGCGGGGCCGGGCCCCAGCGCCGCTCCGAAGCATGGCAATGACCCGCCAGGTGCACAGGGTGAGGCCAGCCCAAGTCAGCGGGTGAGGATGCGGCTCAGGGATCAGAGGGGTGCGAGGCCGCTGACAGACACTGCTGCAGCACAGCTGCAGTGTGGCCCAGGGAGGGACCAAGCACCTGTAGCTCAGCTTCAGAGGAGCCTCCAAGCAAAGGAGCCAGGTGCCACACTGGAGCTGACTTCCAGCTCTATATTCTCAACAGCTCTTAATGGAGAACTGGCCTTCAGCACAGAGAGATAAAGTCTTGCAGGAGAAGGAGGAGAAGAACGTTTCAGGATGCTTTTCACCCCCTCTATCCTCCTGCCATATTTTCCACAGGAAAGAGAACCTGATATATACACGAGAAGAGTCGCAGCACGTTGCAGCCAGCCTCCTGAGCTGGAAAACTGAATCTGCTGCTAGATCATAGCTGGAGGCACAACCAGAGAGGCTGCATGACTTTCCTGAACACACATACACTGAAATCTAGCCTGACATCTCAAGTTGCAGAATTTACTAGGCAGAAACCCTGCTTTAGCACAAATACCGCCCATCCTTCTACTGCAAGGGAATTGCCTGCCGAGAACATTGAGTCTAGACATACAGATGAGGCTTTGTGCTGTTACTGGCTTTAAAACTTTATCTCATTTTTTCAGACCACTTTTAAAACACCCTGAACATTTTACAGTAACAAAACTGCATGTTTCTAAATTTCATTTTTAAAGGTGAGTCATTTAAATAGATTTATTTGTTCTTACCCAGCTCCAAGTGAGTCTTTAGCCCACTAACACAAAAAGGTGGCTTACAGATACTGTAAGAATATTTCAAATGAAGAAACCCTTCATCTGAACTCAGATGAGAATAATAAAAAGGGGGGATAAAATTGATTAAAGGTATTTAATGTACCATCACTGCTGTCAAAGCAGGGATTAATTTGGCTATAGAGGGAAACAGGGTACCAAGCAAGAGCTTCGATTTGGTTTCCATGGAGTGCTGTGTCTCTGAAGAAGGAGGAAGGAAAGAGCAGAACTTGATCCCATGCTCTTTGGGCACGTAGGAACCAACTGTTCATTCTGCTCCTCCTTGCAAGTGAATTAGGAACTTAATGTGAGCAAACAACAGGGGTTCTTCATATGAGCAGCTGGCCAGAGTGACACACAAATTATGGCTATCATGGCTTCACTGACATGGTAAGAATATCCCTGACAGCTGCAGGGGGGTGAGAAGGGGGAATATGAAAGGAGGAGTGTAACAATAGCCCGTAAGTAGGCGCCGACAGAGAATTTGCTTGCTTTTCTTTTCCATCCCTGGAGGTACAAGGCAATAGACTTGAGCCAATGAATTTATTTTTGTCTCAGTCAGGTAGGGTGGTTTGAGGAGAGAGTGGACTTTTTTAGTGTAGCGGTCTTGGTCTATGAGATTGTGTAAGAAAGGATAATTTTGAAGAGGCTGTAGAAAAAATTTTTGAAGACAAGAAAGAATGGAAAGCCCAAGGACACTGACTCTCGGGCTCTAGCAATTCATGGAGGACAGGGAGGGTGATGCACGGCTATCTATTCCCTTGCTCTGCCAGAGGTTACTATCTCCACCACAGAACTGGCAGAACAGGTGGTACATCTACTCCTCAGCTGAGGCAGTTCAGGCTGTCATATTAATGGAGTCACCATCAGCTCCAGTTTACATTACCATGTGAGACTGAACTACAGCAGCAGAGCACTCTGATTCATGATTCCTGTTGGAGTTAACTGCAGCGGTTTTAAAAGGTGGTCTCCCCCACGTCTCCACAGCCAATGCAGCTACATCTCCCAGGGATCATGAATCAGAGTCCGGGGGGCAGGGAATAGATTAGGAAAAAGAAGCAGGACAGGAAATAGGGAAGAAGAAAGAGAATAAAGAAATGAAGGCAGGAAAGGAAAGAGCATTAGTAGACAGAAGGAAGTGTTATTAGCATGCCAAGGGAAAAAAAAATAGAATAGGAATTTGTTAGGGTATTTCTCAAAAGCCTATATTTAGAGGGGATAGGGAGACAAGGCGCCTCACATCTGTTAATACCTCAGAGTTATTGATTACCTTCCAGCTTGATCTCAAAAAGAGCCAGTAATAAGCTGTTTGAATCAATTACAATTATGGAATTCTATAAAATATGGTCAGCAAACTAAGTGAAAAAGCTTCCGTCTGGGATCTGGATATTCCAAGCTTCAGGATGAAGCAGGGGTACACCCTAAAGAGTTAATAACGTCAGTATGGAAAAGGTTATTACCTGTCTGTATGGGCAATTAAGAAGTGTCCAAGTGATGCACAAGAGAAATTGACACCTCCAAAGAATAAGGCAGCAAGCAATGGCTTGTTAGGAAGAAAGACAAAAACCCTTCTTACTTGAGTTAATGAATGATAAATTAGCAGGTCAGGGGAAATCTTTCAGCAGAAATGATTCAAAAGGTGTATAGGGACCAAACACAGAAAAGGAATCCATCAGCTTCAGGCTCCATTCCGTGAATGTAACCTGAAGACATAAAGACTTAGTGAAAACCAGAGACCTTGGTTATAAACGCTGCCAGGCATTTGCCAACTTGTCATATGGAGTAAAGGAAACCATCAGATCTGAATTAAGTGTTTCTCAGTGAATGTTTGGGGTTGGGGGTTTTTTTTTCATTCCCTTCTGTTCATCTGTATCTACAAGTTTGCATATGTGCCATCTGTTCAGGATTTGTAAATAAATACTTACTTACTTGTAGCTTAACTTTTGTTAGGAGTTATTCCAAGGAGGGTTGAGCCCTAAGGCATCCCTTTCACTGGGTATAGTCATCCTGAAAAACTGCACCTTAGATATTTGTGAGGGGACCACCAAGCCCTACATGCTCCCATACACGCATGCAGTTCTGTGCCTCTGCCTGAGACAGGCTCTGCTTGAGAGCTGACAAAAGGAGCTTATATGGAAAACGTGTCTTTGGGGTGACCACTGGTAGACAGGAGAGCTCATGAGCATGTGGCAAGACAATGACTCTGTATTTCAAGGGTCTCATGGGACGTGAAATTGTGATAAAAATTGAAAAAACGTGGTGAAGAGGGGAAAAACTTATGCCATGTGCTGCAGCAGAATGTAAAAACTCTCCATGCCTTTGACAGTGCCAGAAGTTGCCCTCAAGTTGAAATACTCCAAAGCAATAGAACTAGTCTTTCTGCATTAAAGCAGACAAAACTAAAGGCCAGAAATGAGAAAACCAGAGGCAGCTAAAAATGCAGATAATAAAGAAGCCAAACAGGCATCAGAAGAAGCAGAGTACAGGAGGAGGTGAATGGGACTGACAACCACAGTCATTTGGCTGAGATGAAAGGACATAACCAGCAGAATAGGAGCAGCTTTCCAAATCACACAGCCTATAAGTCACACTGTAAAGACAGATCCTTCTGCCAGTTTGTGTAGCATCCACAAAGTAGCAAAAGACTGTTAGGTATCTGTTTTATTCTTCCAGCTGAAAGGAAGAAACTTTTCCTTTTTCAACAGTGTAGACCAGGCAGCGTATCAAATTACACTTCGGTTAAAAATATTTTACTAAGAAAATTTTTAATTATTCCAGCAATGAATAGCCAGCAGCACCAGAGCTTCAAAGAGCAGAACAGTTTAGGTCTTTTATAGAAAGATTTGCTACATGGCATACCTGTGCCAAGAAGAGGATTGAGATCTTATGTGGTGGGAGATGAGGCAATTATTGTTCTCATTAAACTAGTTTGGGCCAGGCTATCCCAAATCCTCAGGAAACAGTTGATTTAAATGTGGGGATGATGACACATTCAACACTAATATCCCAGGAGGAGAATAAGAGAAACTTCAGCATCAGCAGATAGGCAAGGGAGGGAGTAGTAGAATAATTCCCACATGCAGTTCCCATCCCTTAAGCTCTCCACAGAAAATATCCATAGTAGTACCTTAGAGTACTACAAGTCTGAGTACAGCAAGAATGTAAAGTCACTGTGCCACATGTTCAGTCAGCAGAGTTAGTGTAAGCAGGCGATCAGCTGCTGTGACTAGAAAGGACATGACAGCAAGAAACATGCTGTATCAAGCTGCTGGGGAAGTGGAAACCCCTGTACTGATGGTAAGAGCAGTTCTCCACTGTGAAGGTAAAGAGGGCCAGGAGGGGTAGGTGAAACAGCAATGAAATTTCCATTAAAAGAAAAGAAAAAGCCAAACGGAAAGAAGTCAGAGTGACAGAAACAGAAACCAAGTAATGGGGAACTAAGATAGCTTGGGAAATGGAAAAATGAAAAAAACCAAACAACCACAACCTTTAAAAAAAGACAGCTCTTGTCACTTTGAGTGCTCTGAGTGAGGTAGTGTGAGTTCTGCATGGTCAGTACTACAGGGGAGCCAATAAGCCCACTAGACATCAGGGGTGGGAAGGAAGAAACAGGGGATTCTGCCAGAGAAGCCGTGTTCAGTAGCAGTCTGGCTAGGTGGAGGGATCGCTCACTTGAGCACAGCCTATATCTGAGCAGTTGTTTTTGTTGCTGCTGGTCTCTCTGCAGCCTCTAGAACTTACACTCACATAGTGTCATGCAAGGAAGTGGCAGGAGTTGTGTGAACTGCCACATGGTTCCTAGCTTACCTGGCTGGATCTAGGTAAGGTCTTTGAGATATATACCTGTTTTTCCATCAGTGACAGTATGTTCTTGCAACAGCCACGATAGCTCTACTCAGAAAGCAGGGGTCTGCTTACCCCATGCTGCATGAAAGCAACAAAATTGCTTCCAGGTGACCCCTACAATCATCATCAGATATCACTCTCCTTAAGCTAACCTGCCAGCCCCACATTTTTATGTCTCCGAGTCCTTTATAAAGTTAATCCACAAGCTGGATAAATCACCATTAAGAGTCAGCTGTAGTAAGAACTGAATGCTCACCTACCACCTCATGCACACATCTTCAGAGTACGAATGTCAGCAGGAAGTAGCTATTCTCTTTCTTCTGTTAGTTGCTGAACGGTATAATAGTCTTGTTTCCCTTCCAAAAAGTGTTCTTTGTTCTGACAGTGAATTTATATAGACTACGTAGTGACACTTTTGTACAGGAGAGTCTTAACATTTGGGTAGTTCAGGGGCATGGCTGGAAAACTACAATTCCTGCTCAGTAAGCATTAGCTTTTTTCCATTTCTTTCCTTCCTAAAATTTACAGTCACTTCTATCCACCTTTCATCTGCTCAAGAAAAAAAAAAAATAAGGAAAGAGCCTTTTCTTATGTTCTTCACTTAAACAAAACCAGGCTTTCACGCTCAAAGAGATTCATACCCTACTACCAAGATAATAGGTGAGATGTGAGTCCAAAAGTCCCCCTACTGTGCACTTAGCATTCATGGGTGGTCGTAGTTGTAACTGAGTTACCTCACCATGGTGCAGCAAGAATTCAGAGATTTATTTTACGCAATTGGCATTCTATTTATACTTTTTGGTCCACTGTATCTCAGAGCACGTTACAGAGTATTTAATCACAATATACTGTACCTACAGCACAGTTCCACCACAGTCATTTAGCACATGAAAGGGGGTGGAGGGAGGAGGAGTGGGGAGAAAAAAGGAAAAGAGGTGGTTTGATTTTTTAAAATTTAATTCTCATCTGATTAAAAAAAGTTAAATATTCTGATTATTGTCTTCCTCCTATTTCTATAACCCCTGTCAAAATCTTTTCACTCGTTGCACCTCTTCTCCTCAACATCTCAATTCATTTTGTCTTGACCTGAAAGATAACCCTTGCTTTCTAATACACAAGTTGTTTACCCATGACATAAATTCTCCAGTACTCTCACTCTCTCTCAACAGCCTAAATGCTTCATAACTGTCCTCTTAATTTTAAACTGCTGCAGCGTCAACTATCTTTTTGGCTCAGCAGCTGTTCGTCAGCTCTACCCTTGGCCATCAGATGTAAATACTTCTTTTTACCTTCCATGTTGTGCACAACTCTTTGCATTTTAGATTCCTTTTTTATAACATCCCAATCTTTTCCTACTCTTCTCTAGTAATGCCAGTGTCCCCAGTTCTCTGAGTTTCCTTCTCCCATTCTTCTCGTTTGCTCTGTAGTTAGGCCTGTCCAGCTAACAACCACACAGCTCCAGTACCTAAAGACCTGTTCACTCATCATGCAAACTTTAACTCTTTCTGGAAAACACGAAGTTAAAGGATTAAAAGAATAATCATGGTAACTTCCTGTGCAATTTGTCTTTTTATTATGGTCTGTAACCTCAACTGCAGCTCTCCAGAACAGGTAAAGCTTTCCTATCCATCTATCCATGCCTTGTAGCATACCAAGTACACTGTCAGTACTTGACAAATATTGCTGCCTCTGCAGAACATACTTCCTACCCAATAGCTGATCACTGAGAACTGCATAGCCGCAGGAATTCAGCCCAACAGCTAACCAGCAATGTCCGGAAAAAGCAAATAAGCATTTTGAGGAAAGCTCATCTCTCTCTCAGCTGCTTCTGGAATCAGAAGCAAAGACAAAAACAAAGGGAAAAAAAACATTAACATAGCTGCAACCAGCCTAAAATCCTCATTCCTTCCACTCCTTATCTTGGCAAGTAAGAAGTATGGTATCTTGGCCTCTCTTCCAACTCACAGGTGTGGGCTCAAGGGTCAAGGAATATGTAGGCTACAAACCTGTAGTGATGGTTTATTTAGTGCATTTCCATCAGGGCACTTCAGCTTTTCTCCTTAGGAACATTTTTTCATTTAATAGTATAAAACATAATGGCAAATGAATAGCTGATCAGGCACATAAATTATAAAAGCCAAATCAGGAGAATAAAAGAAAAAACAAGTATGACTCACAGAAGAGATTTGAGATCATCAAGGAACAAAGTCCATTATTGCTAATCACTTGGTGCAAATACACTTTCACATGTGCAGAAGCAATTTCATACCTATATAGATAGATATATTCCTCTTCTAGGGGACAGATTTGTCCTTGTAGCACAAAAGAATGGTGTGGTGTTCTTTCTTTTGTGGCCTCTTAACAATACAAAACAAAAGTAATACTTATTCTGAACTTTCAAGATGAAAAAGTTTTCTTCTGCGCTTAGACTGGGGCTTATGCAACAGCGAAGTGGCCTGCCCACGCTCGGTAATCCCTACCAGTTTTTCAAAAGGCTGGCTGTGCCCCGCCCAGAGGGGAGCATGTTGACAGTTCATGCAGCATAAACCAAATGCCAAGACTTTTCAACACACTGAGACATCAGATTCCCCCGAATCTGGTTAGAATTCAGGGCACTACCCCTGCAAAGGTCCCTTTACCCTCCCTCTGGATTTGATGAACGAGAAAGAGTGGATAATGCCAGTGCAGAGGTAGCAGGCCTGGAGAGCTGCAGAGGAAAGGGCTGGCAGAGCTGTGAAAGAGCGAGGAGGGTCAGGCACACAAAAAGGGTGCTTCATCTATGGGTTGCTAGGCGTCTTCAAACTCCGTGTCGTGTGGTCAAAGGACAGGTTGCTTTCTCTCAATCAACGGCCAGCGATGGTATTCAATCACTGTAACATACTTGTATTTGCATCCATGCAACAACAAAAATATTCTACAAAGCCATAAATACACAGAAAACTGACTGTTTCACCAGTTCGTGTAGTTCTCCCAGTGGGAAGATCACACATCTCAGGGGCTATTCACCCTGCCTGGTGTTTGGCCACACCATGGGCAGCTCCAACACATGCAGTTAGTGTCAAGATTACTAGCACAAATGCTGCTTCCTTCTCACTTTCTTTTCTGCTTGACTTGCTTGTTACTTACAGTGCATATCAACAGATTTAAGGAAAACCTTCTTATTCAGTTTATTCTCCACCACAATCATCACCATTACTGTAACTACGTGATCCCTAAAGGAAAAAATTTTTTAAAAGCAAGTGTTTTTCTGGATAGAAAAAAATTATTTCAATTCAGTAGCACCCTGATTTGGTTATTATTGCACAACAGTCAAAAAAAAGGTAATTTTATGGACTTAAAAACATCACCAAATGGAAGTATCCCAATTAAAGGTAAGTTAAGACCACTCACAAGCCCTTAAGGTTTATAGAGTAAAGGGCAGTCAAAGCATTAGATCTGTCTTTTCACCTTGTTTATCCCAAAGAGAAAATTCAATATATATCTAACTTCTGTTCATTCCATTTTCTGATAAAGAAGGCACTGATGTGCTGACTGTAAGCTGGGAAGAAGTAGCATGCAGTGTTTCAAATGCAATGAAGCTTGAGACGTTTAGTTTGGTGGAGATTGTTCTATACAACAGTGTGTGGCTGAATTTTCCAAAAAGTAACAAACAGCCAGTGAAATGAGTTTGTATTCAGAGACACTTGGCTCAGCAGGCTGTGGTTTAGCCCCATAGGTAAGCTCAGATTTGACGTGGGTTAAAATAAAATAGTCCTTGGCGACTGGTCATGGTAACTGAAATCTTACTCTTGGAGGACTGGTTAAGAGGGTCCAGATCCAATTCTTCCACAGTCACTGCAGCTGGAACAGAGCTGGTCTGTCAGTGCCCAGCTCCATCAATCCTACGTGTCTGATCTGTCTGAGTTTCACTAAGAAAACAGAGTAAGGGAGCCCTGAGACGCACAGACATAACATAAATAAAAAAATACATTCACGTTTCCAACTGTCCACACATTCTCAAGAAAGTTGCACCTATGTTATATTACTCAGCATGTGGTTTCAATTGTAACAACAATGCACATTTGTTCAACTGCATGCTGGCTGCTAACTGCACTACTAGCTGTGTTTAAATATGGCATGGCCTGTGACTGCATTTCAGGGGTCAAGTATCTGGCATGTGCCTGCTATGTTATGGTCGGTATAATCTTATAGATTACCCAAGCAGCGGACCCAAACTCTTTGATGTCATGAAAGCATATTTATATACAGTATGCATACACTGCGTATTTTTCATAAGGTAGAAGGTCTAAGAAAGAGGGTACCTGGGGAAAAAAAAGCAAGCAAGAAAAAAAATAGCATCTATCTAGGGTTTTTTCATTTGCTTTGTATTAAATTTACTAAATTAAATAAATAATTATTTTACACTACTCTCCTAAAACTGAATTTAAGTATTTTTTGCTCATTTTTACAAATGACTGCTCATGAGAGTTGCTCTGCCCTGCAGAACTGTTTGCACTGACTTGCACTTGCACAGACTATCACTGGGGAATTTTTTCAGAAGTACTTGCTATCACCAAGTTTTCTGATAAAACATTAACATTGGTGGTTGCTAGTTTTTCTACCCTCATGGATTTAGGATATTGACAACACTTTCACTAATAACTGCTGGATCTTTGTACTGGGGAGACAAACAGCAGAAGTCAATAGACCTCACTGAAAAAGTATTCCCAATGTACAACTTCAGTGTAGAATATAGCAAGAGAGGACTGCATCACCAGCCCTATAGGAAAAGAATTTAACCTATGTTTTCCAGGTGTGCTCTAGTCCTGTCTTATGCCATGACAGGTCTTTCCTAAGCTAGGTGATGCTTTCTAATGAAGTTTCTCCAGGCACTTCATTATAAACATCCATTTAACTTACAAATAATTTTTGCAACTTGTGTTTTGAATGAAATCTTGCTGCTATTTATTTGTCTTCAGAAATCTCTTGACCTGACATTTTGGAATGGGGACCTGAAATTAAGCAATGGGATGACCAACATATGTGACAGTATAATTAAAAACAGCACTATAATGCCTGCTCAGAAAAGGACCGAATTAAAGCTCTGCCATCTCCTTCAACTGTGACATTTCCTAACATTTAAATGCTCAGAATTGTAATCTTTATAATGTAAAAAACGATTGTACAGGGGGGAGGGAAGAGTTGATTATTTATTCACAGAGTTAAATGGTGTGAACTAGTAGTTCAGGACACTTTTTTTTAACCTTTTCAGTCCCCAAAACAACCTCTGAATGTATCCTTCTCTGATTGATGCATCACAAAAAGTCAATGCAGAAAAAGTTCCTAACACAATTAGAATTTCAATGAATGAAGCCATTAAAAGTTTCATAGAAAGAAAGGGGGAAAAAAAAAACCCCACAAACAAACCAAAACCCAGATCTATTTAAAGATTTTATGCCCATCTCTATTGTAAAATATTCCATGCTGTTCTTCCTACCCCACAGGCTTTCATGCCTCGTATGGCCACCACAATGGAGCCACATTTCACAACCACATCCCTAGCTCTCCTGGTACTAGTTAAGGAGCTGCATAGAGATGGTCACACAAATGATGGTCAAGGAGCTCTGTTTATATTTAGACCTAGGCCAAACATTTCCAGTGAAAGCCCCAGAAAAGGATAGGTTTAAAGGTTTAGTCGCCTCTGAAGAATGTTCTCTTTGTAACAAAGAGCGTTTTTCTTCAACAGCCTTGAGTATAGAGCCCAAATAGAAACGAGCTCTTATTTCGCTAACATTTCTGTACTTGTGAAATGTAAAGAGCATAAACTTAATCATGATGAAGCATAAGCTGTACCAACATGTGATAACTTAAAAAAAAAAAAAAAACAAACCAAAAAACCACACACATTCCAGGAATTTCTTACTACTAGACTTCTCTTCTTTTACTCCATTTATCTTTTCTACCTTAACTTGTCTTCTAGCAAGAGCCTTTTCAGTCTCTGAAAGCTTACAGATCTCCTGGAGGGTGCGGCACTAGTAGAGGGCAGGTAGGTGGAAGGACCAAGGTGAAGGTTCATAATTAATGCAAACATACCCACTGGTTGGGATTACATATTACAGATAAACCCTCCGAGTGATGGACAGTTAGTACGTGCATATGGTGGGTGGCGTTGTCATTTTCTCAGATAATTGATGATAATAGGGCACTCAAATTGCTCTTGGAAAATCTTGGGTGAAGTGGCTGGTGGTGGGGTTAATATCTAGCCAGGGTGGAAAAATTAATGACTAGCGATTATAGAAATTTAACTGCTTCTGTTATTCCTATTGCTTTAACAGATGAAAAGAGTAGATATAAATTAACAGGTCTTGGCATGTCCAGCAATACTGTCATTCAGCCAAGCAGACAGAGCTTTAAATAGCCCAGAGCTCTGTCCGTGTTTTTTGCTTTCTGGGTGGCTCATTCCGCACCACAGCCAGGCAATGCTGCATCTGAGTTTAAACAGGAGCTGCAGCACACTCAGCATTTCTGAAAGAATTTCTTTTTAACTACCCAAAAAAAGGATTGAGGTGCTGTAGCTTGGGCCAATATGTTTTTTAATCCTGACTTAAATATCCATACAGACAAACAAAAGGGAAATGATGAGAAAATTTCTTATGGAGATTTGTGTTATTACTTTTGAAGTTTGAAGGGATATCGATGGCACAGCACCTCAGGATGTGGTTCTGCATTGCACATCTTTCAAGTGGCAATGCCATTTTAAGACACTTCCACTTCCAGGTATGCCAAGACACTCAAGAGAGTTTGCTGTGTCCTTAGTCGCAGCAATTCAGGCAGGTTTATGACTGGCTAAGATGCCAGGTTATATGCTTTTGGTTTTATTCTTTTTCTGTCTTTCAAACCACATTATTTCAAAGATGAGGATGTGGGTGGGGAATTGTAGTAGCTTAAGCCAACACAAGACAGTACTGCTTTCCCAGTGCATAGTCCACTCATGCCACTCCTACCACATTTCCATATGCCCACTGTTGCTCTTGCATTTTCACTAGCAACAGTAACTCGACCAAAGAAAAAAACCAAAAATCTGCAACAACCAGCAGTTTTCACCCACCCAGCAGCTCACGCTGCAGTCCTGGTCACTAGTCCTAACCCATTGTATGTGCAGCAGGGAGGAAGAGGACAGCTAAGGGCCTCAGAGGCAGTGAAATTAATCCTTTGGATAGAAAAACATTTTTAGCTTGGCTTAAACTGATCTTACACCTGTAGAGGACTGAAGTCCAATTGGCATAATTGAGGGGGCACATACTATCAGCAAGACACAGAAATGAGTGAACAGGGGTAGGGACTCTGAAAGCAGCTCAGTGAATTTTTAAAGTGGAGTCCCAGCCTCACTGAGGAAGCCCCATTTATGGGGACACACCCTGACAAACAACAAAGACTGATTTTTGTTGATCTCAGAGGATCCGATTATTTGGGCCACGCAGCCAAGAGAGGTTTGATAGCACTTTATAAAGAGCAGCCACAAGGAGTCAGCAAGAGTCACAACCTCTGGAAATGGCATACATTTCACCTTTATGTCATGCAATCATCACAGTCCAGTCAACATGCAAAGAGACTTAAAAGAGGCAGAGAAAGAGAGATACACAGAGAAAGGTAATAGAACAGAGATCAGTGTTACATCAGGTTAACACAAGCAGGTTTACCTGGGTCTAGTGGTTGGCAGGGTTGATTGGGAGCCTTTAAAATTGGCATGTTTCCCTACTGTGAGGGTTTTATATCCTCTCCTTTATTAAATAAGCACCTGCAAAAAGCAAATATTGTGATCTGTCTACTTACTGCACTAGTATGTAGGTAGTTCTTTCCTTGTGCATATCAGCACCACTAACAAAAAATACCTTACATCTTCTGCAACAAAAACTGACAGGAAGCAACAAGGACAGTGTGATATGGCGAAGAGCATTTACAGTGTCTCAAAGACAGAGGAGAGATACAGGAACTCCAAGCGAACCTTGCATCTCTTCCCCATACAGTTCTATTCCTAGAAGTTTTACAGATGGATTTATGCCCACCTACAGCCTCAACAATAAATCAACACTATACTCAGCCATGTCCATCCCAATGTAAAGCCAAGACAATCTTAAGGAACAAACAAAAGCACTTTACAACACATATTTGTCTTTGAACTAGAAAAGCTTATTATGCTTTTTCGCCTGTACAATAGATTATCTAAGCATTGGGCAACTGATAGAATTGGTCAATAAAGCCTGAAGCGGTGTTTGTTATTCAACTCCTTGAGTCATAGCTTTACATTTCATTGTACAGGCAGTTACAGAGGTTTGTGTGGGTTTGGGTTTTGTCTTTTCACTTCCTGAGTAGTAAATTAGGAGTGATCATTCTTGACAAACAGAAAGTGCATGAAAATTAAATCCATCTGTTTCTAACAAAATAAGGAATAAGAGAAAGGATTCAACAGAATACTTAGTTTGCTAAAAAAACACATACCCAGCACTGGTACGCTTCCAGTTAAACTCTAGTTCAGAGCAGTGGCTTAGAGCAATCCAACTGTCCTCCTGCTATGAAATCCCCATGCCCTGGCTGGCCAGCCAGAGGATCTCTTTTCCTCAGTCAGGTGCCAGCTGACCAGCTGTACTTTGCAGCATATGCTTGCAGTTTGCATTTGTTGCATGGATCTTTCAATTCACCTCTCGGTGAAGAGCCAGACAGATCATAAATTTATTAATTCAAGCCAAATTACATTTCTCCAAATGAAAAGTTTACTATGATTTAGCTTTTAAACTGTAGCACTACTGCAGATACAAATGATAACTGCATCAGCTCATTTAAAACCATGCCTACATTAACAGTCTCTCTATATAGTGTGCATCTCCATCTTTTCCTCTGGATTTTTCTCACATTTATTCTCTGTTGATAAAAAGACTGGTTTCTGGCTGCACAGTACATGAGGTGTTTGTCAATAGCCTCAGCTGATGATGCAGCATCCTTAATTTATGTTAGTGCAATATCTTTCTTTCACAACTAACAAAGACAAATCTTCTCACTTTTAGGGTCTCTGCTATTGAATTTCAATTATTTTTTTAAATGTCACTGCTAGTTTAGAAATGACAGAGCACGTACACAATCTGCCTGCTTGGTGCCTCCATTTCCTTTTAGAAAGTTAAGAATTATACTGCCTCAAGAGGATTTGCAAAACAGCAGTTTTACGTTTACTGTGACCCTCATGGCAACATCCAAAAATAGCCTTCCCTATCTTTGGCACGTGAGCCTCTAGATTAGATCAAGCATTCCTGATAATTCAATCAAGTGTCTTAGCTACCTCTACTCTGACTATGGACCATAACTATCCCCATAACCCCTTGCTGCTGTGATATCCTGAGACTTTATTGCATAAAGATAATCTGAATTAGCCCAGAGATCTGTCTAATGTCTAACGGACCTGCTGAGCACAAAAAACATGTAAAAGTCACATTTTTCATTAATGATCATTTGGAGCATGATTGATTTTTCTGCTTGAAGAACTACAAGACAACTGTTTCCTCTTGTCTTCTGGGAGAAAATACTATGATTTCCTAGCCTTTTAAGCTTAAAACCTATCAGATGAGATAGTAAGTAATTGCAGAGTATTTGAGCATCCTTCCTCTGAGAGGAGATGACAATCTGTAAGAGCAAAAATATATTTTATTTGAGTAAAACCTACCACAGGTAATAAAACTTCATTTAAACCATAATCTGCTATTTCAGAGAGAAAATCCAGTCTGTTTAAACACTGAATTAAGAATTCATCTTGAATAAAAGCTGAAATAATCACAGTAAGAGCTGAATCCAGAATGAATATCCTATATTTTTAGTATCTTCTGTACTAAATACCATGATATTGTAATATGCACAGATTTCTCTCTCCTGTAATTAGGAAACAGTCTTAATTCCATATTTCATTGTTGACAGGGATCTTTCTACAGTATTTGATGTTTCACCATATTCAATTTTGTAAGAAATGGTTGTTCAACTACTAGAATTGTTTAAAACAGTGGGGTTTTATCCTTTGTTGAAAATTACAAAGAAATAAAAGCAATCATTTCGGAAGTGCTGTTTTCACAATAATCGGGGAGGAGGTGGGGGAATATTCTGAGTTTATCAACTCACTTTTTAGAATTCTTTAAGTCACATTGCTAAAGGATTATCTTATACTTTGCATATCATTCACAAAAACCTTCTCTCCAGATATATGTTGAGAGGTGAAATTTATTTGGTTTCAATCTAAAAGTATAAACAATCAACAAATAAAACAGTAACTGCCCTTCTAGTACACTACTTTCACTGACGTGTGCTCAGTATATTTTTTTAACTACTTTTAAGATTCATAGTCTATTTCTCTAAGCAGGACAAAGCAACTATTCTCTAGATACGGGGAGGAGTGACTATAAGGCAATGCTCAACTGCTAACTCACTTGCTCTCCATGTCTCTCAAAAGTTAAAAATATTCATAAAACACCTATTACTCAGGCTTTCAGACAAATACCTAAAAGGCTGCACCACCTTATTACCAGTAGGAACAGAAGATAGAATCATAGAATTATAGAATAGGTTGGGTTGGAAGGGACCTTGAAGACCATCTAGTTCCAACTCCCCCAACATGGGCAGGGATACCTTCCACTAGACCAGGCTGCTCCAAGCTTCATCCAACCTGGCCTGGAACACTGCCAGGGATGGGGCATCCACACCTTCTCTGGGCAACCTGTACCAGTGTCTCACCATAGACACTGGAAAGGATTTCTTCCTAATATCTAATCTAAATCTGCCCTCTTTTAGTTTAAAACCAGCATCCCTTGTTCTGTTGCTACAGGTCCTACTAAAACATCTGTCCCCATCTTTCTTATAAGCCCCCTTTAAGCACTGAAAGGCCACAATTAGATCTCCCTGGAGCCTTGTCTTATCCAGGTTGAACAACCTCAACTCTTTCAGCCTGTGTTCATCGGAGAGGTGCTCCAGCCCTCTGATCATCTTCCTGGCCCTCCTCTGGACTCACTCCAACAAGTCCATGTCCTTGTGTTGGGGGGATCCAGAGCTGAGCTGAACTTTTGAGAAGGTTTCTGTCAAACAGATTTGAAGAGATTTAAAACCTCTGTGTTGCTTTATAGTTTTCTAGGCACATAGTTGGATGTTGACATTAGACAGAGTTGCGATTCCTAAATTTTGCATTTATGACACTTTTAATCACCTGCGCATGAAGCTATCTCATCTGGACAACTGAAAATCTTTTTATGCTCACAGATACAAGTTCTGAAAATAGACACGTATTCACGACACGTAAGAACATAGCAGTGAGTCCTACGTGATGATGCACTTTTTTTTCCTACTATAGAAAACTTCCACCAGTCTCTTTGGGCAAAATAGCAAAGTGGATTACTTACTGCTCAAAAAGAATGCAGTAGCACTGAGGCAGTCTTTAGTGCGTTACACAATACCAAGAAAGAGACAAGCCGAATGGCCTTTGAAGTATACGGAAAATATAACACTGACAAAACTGTTACTAGCAAAATCTTTTTCTCCCTTAGCAGAAGTTACGGGTGGTCTTTGCAAGAAAAAAAAAAAAAAAAAAAAAAAATTAAGAAAACCTTGGCTGCAGCTACCTCACTGGCAAATGCAAAACCAAATATCTGGCACCAGGTGTGAAAGTAGTGAGGCACCCCGACCTCACGGTCATTAGAATTTTGCAAGATTTCCAAGTCAAGTAAGATTTCCCAGCTCACACCTCCTTCATCAGCCCTCATCACGCTGGCTGAAATTATCTTGGCAGCAGGGATAATTATTCATCAGTTACAATAAGTGTTACAGATGTATCTGAATCAAACGCAGTGCGCGGGCCGGATATACGGCTTCGAGAACTCCCACCGTGTCTGTTGAAAACTCTCCTCCGGGGGGGCTGGAAGCTGTGCCCGCAGCCAGCAAAGGCCCAGCAACAAAAACACTCCCTTGTGTTTATCTTGAACTAGGATGCCCGCTACAGCTATGTGACTTACCACCTACTTGAATCATCTTCTAGATAACTCAGTGCAAACGCTTCATTTAAAGTCCTCATTTTCTTAAGAAATAACGTAAACCACAGATCCATAAGCAACCCTCATCACTCCCTACCTAGATGATATAAGGTTGATGCCCAGCTCCCATGTCAGTAACAATATATTTGCTCGTGCAGCCAGGCTTTTTCTTTCCTCCTTGTATCAAATGTCCCTTCAGCCTGACATCTAGGTCCCTGTCCTTCATACAGATAGCACATTGTTGGGAAACGTTTACTTTGCCATACGCCACCACAACCCTGGGATGAAGTATCAAATGATGGGCTTTCATCTGGATATAATTTATTCATTATATCACTACTTTATATTAAAGAAAACGCACCAGTGTGAAAGTATGAACAGAAAACACATTTTAGCTATTGAATAACCTGGAAATTATTAAAGTTAAAAGCTCTTGAGTGAGACAGAGCAGCATCATATTGTTAAAATAATATGTTAATGTTTCAAAAGACCCACAGAGGTTGCATGGCTGAAACACCTGTGGAAATAAGTTTTGCGCTATTACAATGCTAACAAATACACTGGACCTAGTCAGCTTAATTGCTCAAATTATCCATATGACTGAGTTTTATGAGCTAATAAAACACATCCCAATATAAATATAATAAATACTTTGTACAAAATACTACATTGAGTCTGTTTTCAAGAAATCCATCCTATTTTCTTTTTCTCCTCTCCTTTCCTGTTCCTCAGGTTGCATTCAGTACAGCTGCTACCAGAAAACCCCTAATGCTGCTTGCAGTGGGATGGAAACTGTGAGAGCACATCATCTACCATACAGTGGAGAGTCTCTATCTTTAAAAAGCAGAGATACTGCAGAATAGATTTAACTCTTTCCAAGGAAACCACATCAACAACTCCAGCTCCCTCTTTCAGCACAGAGGAAGAGGCACCGTTTCTTGCTATCTCCCTTTCCCTATGTTAGGCCAGATCCATATTGCCAAATGTCATCACACCTCAACTTCACCTACTGGCTCTTCGCTTTTACTGCCTTCTCTGAGTGTTTTGTCATTGATAACAGAGTCTGGCAAACCATTTTCCTTACCTAGCATTAACATGGCTGCTTTTACATTCATAATCGTGTCATAAAATTGAAAGATGGTAAAGTTTTATGATGTCTAAGATGGGCCTGAGTGGCGAAACCTGCACACTAAGTGAAAATTTTCCCAACTTGGGAGGTGTAGAATTTCAAGCTCTACACAACTTTTTTCCCTGTTCTAAATGATTGCATGTTCTGCTACTTTCTTGTGAGGAAAGAGATGGCATTTTCATTTTTGTTTCTGATCACAGATCAGAAAGTGTTGCTATTAGAGGTAAAAAGGTTAAGATGTGATAATTTACACATTTGGTTCAGGAGCATAGAAAATGCTGGAAAACAAATAGGTCATTGCATTAATGAATTCACTGCGTATTTTTCATTTTAACTATAGTAATTTTGAACACGGATGATTCACATCAGTAAAGGATAGCTGATTACCAAATGGAAGCATTTGAATTAAAATCATGCATCGTTCCTGAAATTGAAGAATTTATTACCAATGAGTGATTGAGTAGATCTAAATGATGAAAAGAAATAAGTCATTCAAAATAAAATGCAAACACTGGCCTAATTTAATCATAGGCTCAGAAAGAACTTATGATCCTCACAATATGAAAAAAACACAACATTTTCTTCACACTCTTAAAATAAATTTTGCAGCTATATGAATCTTTGTCTGTTAAAGTAGAAAAGCAGAGCATATATGCAATGTAAGATTCTTCCAAACATTTTTATTCAGTTTCATCAACATATAATCACACAACTTCTTTATCCTTCCGATTTCTGTGTATTTCAACAGTTCTACATTACCAAAATCATTCAGAAACTGCCCACTCCCTACTGTGATGCTCTAAAATAGCCCAACTCACCAGCTGATGATCAAATCAAAATCTGGTCCAAAGCAAAAATTCTGCATCCCAAAAGAAGCTGTCTTAGGAACCTTCTTGCGGTGATTCATCAGGACATTAAGAGCTCCAGGTCTCTGGCCAACCCCTCTGCCAGACATTATCACATCCAGAGCAAGAAGAGCAAAAAGGAACCATCCCTCACCTACATGAGTTCACAGCCAAAATATTAGCTTCAAACTGCCAACATAGCTGATTGCACATTACTTTCACATTAGGTCTCACCTGGCTATGAGGTGGAGCAGCTGACTCTTCTTACTCCATGCAGGTGGGCACCCTTCAGCAGAGAAGTGCAACAGATGGCTGGAGATGGCCATATTTTAAAGCACTGCATCTAGATCTACTGGAGATCTGCTGTCTGAACACTTAAAAAAATAAACAAAAATTGGCAACTTTTTAATGCTAACAGCAATGAAAAATAAAATAACCACTCAATAAGTGATATCACTCAAATAAGCAACCCAGGGTACCTCCCCCAGTTTTGCACTAGCAAATGTAGTATAAGATACCAAGAAAAAGCAAGAAAACCAAGAGAAAATACCCAGTGAATCAACACTCTTGGTTATGTAAGATGGTCATTAATATACGACAAGCTGCCAAGCCTGAATTACAGGAAAAACATCTCCTGCTCAATAGCATGTTTCAGGAGCTTATACATACTGTAACTTTCTGGTTATACAGAAGAGTATAGGCTGTTTTTCTAAACTGCTAAGTCTGCAGATAAGACTAAGGCAGCAATTACAAGAAAGGGGATGTTCTTGTTCAGTCAGAAAAGGACATGGAATTTTACAGATGTCCTACAAATCTGCTTCCTAAATTCTGTTTAGAGAATTCTCTTTAGAGAATTTAGACTTCACAGAGGAAGAAGCAACAGCAAATGCCTTCTATGGTAGAAATTTAAAAATTCTTTCAGAACTATGATCTGTATCACAATAATAAACAAAAATTGATTTCTGAGCTTTTCCTCAGATCTTGATGGATGCTTAAGCAGTAGAAGTGGCATTTTAAAGCCGCTTTGCACTTTTTTGAGGAGACTGAAGCAATAATCACCAGCATCCAGTACCTTTGCATTCACATACAAATACCAAACTATTCTGAACTTGATTGCACAGCACACGTAGAAGGGACTCTGCAACATCCACAAAAATGAATTCATGGAAGCTTTGCACTTATTTACAGGCTGAAGATAGTGATGCCATAGTCTCAACAGGAATCCATATTAAACAAATTTACAGCGAGGAACTGCAACTTCAAACAACAACTTCCTAAAAACTTGAAACAATGACTTCCTAAACAAACAATTCAGAGAACCTTGGAACTGACCTAATGCCAACAAGTAGGTGACCAGCACTTTTGAAGTCAGACCACTTTCACCTCTTGTAATATGTTTTAAAAATAATAAGTCCCTATGCAAATCATACTTGTGGTGACAAAAACATTAGATCTCTTGAGCTCTGAATTGTTTTTCCATCCCTGCAAAATCATCTTACACCTCCTGGTTTTTTTACCTGATAGAAACCTGTAAGGAACTATGAATACCAAATCACTTTAATCAACATTAATATTATTATGATAAATAACTGGAATAAGAGGCATGTCTATGTATAAGGGGTATATACATGTATATACAGATACAGATAGATATGAAGATACTACCTTTTAAGTGCATTTTTTTCCTAATGAAGAAGCCAGGCTGACAATACAGCAGACTCAGGAATAATGTTTATTGGAGAATGCTATAAAATGGAAGTGATCCCACTTTGAAAAAACTCCTTCCCCCTCACCCCACTATACTGTCTAATTAACAGTTTCGTTCTTCTGAGCATTTTAAAGCCATAAGCAAATTCAGCCACTTCTGCAAGAGATTTAAAGGTAAACACTTTATCGATTTAACAGAAATTCCTTGCATCGGGCTCCAGTGCAGTGTTATTTTTCCTTCCATTTATACATATGTTAAAATAATCATGTAAAAGGATTCCTATACTGTGTCTTCAAATCTTTCAGAGGATGATTCACTCCATTCATTTTCACCAGGCACAGTGCGGCTTAACTTTAACTGAACATACCTTTTATATATTTAATGTGGATTCAGACCAATATGCAGAGACTGAATGACTCTTTGCTAATAATGCCAACAGACTGAAACAAAATACACATGTAGGAAAGAAGGCATGGGTGAAAGGGAAGTGCTTGGCAGAAAAAAAGAAGCTTTTGGTGATTTGGTGGTATGTGAAAGAAACTGGGCAGCCTCCCACAGAATTACATCTTTCCATCTGCCCTGTCCCTACTCATCAGCATACTGGGTCCATACATTTCTCCCTTGGGTAAATCATTTGGAGAGCAGAAGGAAAAATGCAGTAGCTCAGTCAGGACAATTCAGGAGCTGGGAAGCAGGAAACTGGCCTGCAAAACTGTGACTCCATCTGTAGAGAAGATGCCTACATATATGGATATGGAAGGGATCTGCCTTGCCCATGAACAAATCCTCTCTCCCCAAGAAGAGCAGGATTTAAGCAGGACATACTTAAGCTACCCCTAAGTATACTATGAAGGTCCACAAAGTCTTTTGGTGAGAGTTAATCCTTCCACAGGTAGCATTCAGTCATTGCCAGTCTCGCCTAAGGATTGATTTCCTATCACTTTCATATTTTTAAGAGGTTCACAGGCAACACAATTTGCAATGAAAATCATAGTTTTGCATGGCTTTGGTGTTGCCATCAGTCATTTTCCTCCTCTGAAGCTGTCTTAAAACTGTCAGCAGGCCTGTGCAGTAACTAAAGCATATGGAGATGATGTGGGTGCACAGGGAATAGCTGAGCTTTCATTTGAAACACAGATGCATCTGTGCTGGGGGCTATTTCAGTTTACCTAATCTACACTAATTCCACATGATGCAGACACAGCAAATCTGTGCCTCACGTAACTCATCACACTTCAAGATTACATGTGAGATTCCCACAGCAATTGAAGGAGATGCAGTGACAAGGTTGGTGGGGGTGTGGATGAGTTATTCAGTGCATGAAAAGCACACCAAACCATCTCTGCCAGCTGCCAGTTCCTATTTTTTATGGCCCTTTTAAACACATCAGCTTCCTGCTCCATGAAAATCATCCAAATGATTGTCAATACCAACTCATCCTAGTATCACTACAACTGTACCAGAAAGGCAATATTATTTCTTTGCAAACAACACCAACTTTGAGGGGAAAAAAAAAAGGACAAATAACACCACAGACTAGTAGTGAGCTGGACAATGACAAGACTCCCTCAGATCTGTGGATGGCAAACCTCACTCCCCATGCACACATTTACTGTGGTTCTTAACCAGCCCATCTCAAGTTTTGGCTATGCAATATAAGGAGCAGGGAACTGACAGCAGGTCCTCTGCTGGAGAGCTTCTTGCCAGTAAGTCTTCATCCGACATTTTGGAATGAAGATCAAATTCAATGTGTTATGCAATCCTTTCTAGAAAGCTTTCCTTCAGAACCAGTGTTCTCATTAAAAATTTCACATCCAGAGAAACTCACTCAGGGAGAGAAAGCTCATCTGCTGTGAGTAAAATCTTGCCTTTACTTTTTTTTTTTTTTTCCTAACAGTGAGACTACAGGCACTATGAAAGACTCTAAAACAAAGAGAAGATGTATTTGAATAGTTATTTCCCAGGTCACATCCTAAGGAATAAAGGAGAGACTGGTTAATATCAGAAAGATCAAAGTATTTCCCTTTATTTCTTAGAATGTACAAAAAACCTCAAACTGGAAACATAAAGAAAAAGGACCTTTACTTCTGCTAGGTATTAAGTCAGAGACATCACAGATGGAAATGTCTCAAAATGTTCACTGATTTATTTTCACAGCTCTCCCAAGTGTCTTCACACCTTTATTTGCAATCCAGATATTTATGTAACACTCTGGAATTCATCAGGGACTAGTCTGAAATATTGTCACAAGGCAGCCAAACCATCTTGAGATGCCTCACTAGAATTCAAACGTACACGCTGTACAGGAACTTCTTCTAGCAGGCTTTACAGAAGGGACTGGATAAAGTTGCCAAAGAAAATGGAATTTAACAGCCAGAAGTATGTGAAAATAACTCCCAGAATTGTGTGCTTTATCTCTACTGGGGAAACATTTTCTTTTCCTTCTATTCTTAATTCAATTTACATTTCTTTCCATTGTACTTTGGAAAGTCATTTTGCACCAAATCATTATTATTTCTATCAGGTTTTAGACAGACTTATTTTTACTTCATTAAATCATGTAGCAAGAGCACTAACTTGAATCAAGGGACTTCAGCAATTTCACCTCTTAGTACCAGAAGCCAATGTCTCACCTCTTATAAAACACTCCAGCATCTCTTGGTTAGTAGTTTTCTGTCATTGCAGTGATCACTAGTAGAGTTTATACCGGCTGTGCCAGTATCGATGGACTTGCAGTGTTTTTTACCTGCAGGGACTTTCTTGCACTATCCTTGCCCTGTCCTGCTGTACTATTTTTTCTCTGTTGCAGAAAGAGTCCAGTGTATCTGCCAGTTCAATAAAGAGCAAGCCTAGTCTTCCTCTCTACCTCCTCTGCATTTGCATCAATATCAAAATGCTCCTGGATTCACCTTTAATATTTTTTTCCCCTACCATCCTCACAAAGAAGGCCACTGTTCACTAGTTTCTTACCCACAGTATGGCCTTAACATTATTTCCCATCAGTAAGTGAGAAGACTCATGATGAACTCTACTCTTAGGTTTGGTTGAGGACTGCTCCTCAGTGTTCATTATGGACTGAAACCAACAGAGACCAGCTCCTCAGTCTAGCTGAGAAAAGCAAAAAATACTAGAATGACAAAAACTCACCATACACGCACTGTTTTATTGTAATAGTTCTTGCAGTCATGCCCAGATGACTAATAATTCTGAACAAGACTGTTAAAAGTACCTAAATATTTAATATGGTTAATTGTCTTCTTTTGTTAGTGGTCAGGCCTCTTATCTGGAGCGGTAAATGGTTTTGTGCCTTTAGAGCCTGGGGCTAGTAACACTTGCAAGCAAGCTAAGAATTAAAGTCCCACTTTATTTCAATGGGGCTGCACTAACTGGCTAGAGGACTTCATAAAATCCCTCAGTACTTCAGACAATCATCTGTGCTTGCCACTGGCACTTTGAAACACTGTCCTTGAAGAGCTTCCAGTGCCCGTGATGGACGAGTCAAGCGCTGGCTTGCTAATGCACAGTCCTGGCTAACAACCTCTAATCAGCTCTCAGATACATAATCAAAATTTACAATGAAAACCACTGCACCAACCAGACAGCCAAAAATCTCCGTTAGCATTTAAAAAAGCCCTCAAAATGGCTATCCCTGGCTCCTGAAAATTAACCGCAGCTGTTGCTAAAGACTAGTCCAATTCCACAGGAAACCCACAGAACTGGCAACTTTAAAACAGCAACAAGCTTCCCCAAGCAACTTTTAATCATGATCCCGCAAGCAGTGCAGAGCCAAAGCGGATGCATCATCCATTCTCCAAGCAAACCTCGCCGTAGCTCTGTTTGCTGGCCTCCTCCACTGTCTCTCTCTCACAGGTCTCTCTAGCATGCAATGGTCAAAACCCAAGTCATTGAAATTTTCCAATGTGATTTTCAAAAAACACATTTCAACATACTTCAGGTACATGGCCCCTGAACAAATCTACAGCAGTTTATACACAAATACTCACCGTTTTCCCAGAAACTTGGGGCCAAATTCTGAGGTAATTGGAACCTTATGCAACTGTTGACTCTGGTGAGAACAAACAGGTGTTATGTCAATTATCAGAGATTATCTCCATGAAATAGCCCCAATTTGGGGTTACACTATGACAATTTTGTAAAGCTGACATGAAAGGTCTTACAATCAACATAACCAGGCACAAGAGGCTCATCAGTGTTACAGGGCGGAGTAGTGTACAATCAAAGGAAAGTAAAAATAGCCAAGGTTTCCTCCAATCCAGAAAATCCCAATGATGCTTATCTCCAAGGAGTATTTAACAACTTGCACAAGTTAGAGCAGGCATAAGATTGCTCTAATATAGGCCAAGTAAAGGGCTCAGTGCATGGCTGTGATAAAAATTGCCTAATAAAAACTCTGTTATCCAAGATGTTCCTTCAGGAGGATTTGCTCATTCTTTGCAAAAATAAGAGAAGTCATTTCTTCATGCCCACAAAAGCAAGTGAAACTACCTGCACTCTACAAAATTACAGTGTGCCCTCCTTCAGCACTGAAGAGCATTTCTGGCAAAATTCTGCTCACCAACTCCTATACCCCACTCCATTTTCTAAAGCAAAAAATTACCTACAGCAGCTGTTGCACTGTGCTTGGCCTGCCAACTACTGAGAAGTAGCTAGAATTCCTATTTTTTTTAATATGCTTGTACAGCCTTTTATCCCTTTAGCAGTCAAAAAAAAAATATGAATCCATACTTCCTTCTGACTACAAAAGAAGCATCAAGGAATTAACGAGTTTCTAAGACACAAATGATACTGCCTCTCAATCAGTTACATAGTGTTCTTTGGGCTCTATCCAGCAATGACAACTGATTGTATTTAAACTTAACCAGTTGTTTTGATTAAAGATGATGGAGCATAACAAATAAACCTATGGGACAGTAAGATGTAACAAATTTAATTTACGTTACTTGGGTGAGTTTAAGGGTGATTTCTTCACCCTTTAGCTTTATAACATGAATCTTCAAAGGGCAGAGGCAGTGGGAATTCGGCTTGATAGTCTATTTCCTGAGCACATATAAAGATAAGCTTTTAATATTGTTTGGCCTATTTATCAGTTTACTGAAGACATTTTTAGAGCATTTCAGTTGCCCATAATTCAGAAGAAAATCTCCTTACTTACAGCTGAAACCACATACACTTCTTGAAAATATTTGAGGAAATTTTTACACAGGCAGCACCGAATTCTGACATTAACTAGGTATATCACCTCTGAAGACCACAGGAGCTTCACAAATGGAGAGATATTGTGGTAGTACCTGCCTTGGCATTTAACAAATGTGTAGCTATCCACATCACATTGACAGGTATGTGGATATCTGAGAAACAATTTAGCACTGGTAGGTGTTCCACATGCTTTTAGCCAGGCTAGCAGCACAGAAGTATATATGCATATGACATAATCAGTCTGGGACAACATTTAAAACACAATGGTTACTTGTTCTTAAAACCAGGTGCTATAATATACAGCTGTATTCGCAGCCTTTGGATGCTGGCACGCGTGCTAGGTGGACTTCCTGCATACAGAGAAGTGCTGGAAATGTTGCCTCATTAGAAGGAATTCTTCCCACATGCTCTGGGACTGTTTGGAATTCCAGTGCTTAAAAGATTACCTCATTGTTAGGCATCACCTAATACGAAACATAATCATGCCAGACATCTTTCCATTATCACTTTGAGAAAGTTTGCCAGCTCTTTCTGGGATTAATAGACAATAAAGAGGGTATTTGTATCATGCCTCCCAAAGCCAAAAATATTATTGCGTGAGTAGAACCCTCTGGTGTTCCATTATGCAGTGCTTGAGGTACCTGTGCAAATAATCTTTCATGGAGAGACAGTGGAACAAAATGATAACTAGAAGTCTTGCAATATCAGGTTTCTTTCTATTTAAAAATACAAACTATAAACTTGTATCAAAAGTGTCTATTTTTTCCACACTTCCATTATTCTTTAAATATTTTAACTTGCCATCAAAAAAACTAACAATAAAATAAAGACCAAAAACCATCTCAGGTGTAATTATGTTAAGCAGCCTAAAGAATTAAAATAGTGTCCAATTTAGCCCGTTGCGTAAGGATGGCGAAAAGTAAATATATTTAATTAATGTGTATATTGGTTAAATTTATTTTAAGAATATGAATCTTCCCTTGAATTTATTTAAAAATAGGAACAAAATTAATCCTTCAAGCAATTCTGGTTAACCTAAAGGAGTTACACCTGGGGTGGTATTAGTCATGTATTTTTATTAGAATAATTTAACTTTAGTATTAATGTTGTTCTGCAATCATCCATAGAACTTCTTCCAGGTGGTAAAATAAATTGGGCTCAAATATAGCATATCAGATGTAACAATGAAGTCCATTCTCTTGTGATTTCATTCATGAAAATACACGCAAGATGTTTATGGTGAAAAGGAGGTTCAAAGGAAACAGTTAAGGCAAATTAAAACACCTATTACCTTGTACATTATCCTACACCACGTAAGCTGAATATAACTGAAACCTAAATAACAAGCCAGGACACTGCTCACCAAAATTTTGTCTTACACAGTATTTCCACACCACTACCGACTTGACCCAATAAAAATATCAAATTCAGCAGACTTCCATTTTTTAACATCTCAGCATCTGATCCATGACTCCCAACTTCTGAAATACCAATCAACAGACTAAAAATAGTTTCATGCATACATGTATCAAAGGCACAGACATCCACTAAAATATTGGTTACTCAAAAACGAATAGACATTTATTGTGAATTATTATGCAACAACAAAAAGGTCACTTCTGAAAGAGGTTTAAAAACTGATCCAAACGCAGTCAAACAAAACAGGAGTCTTTCTATTACTTTCAGTAGTCTCTGGATCAGTCTCTGATTTATTTATCATCATCAATTTATGAAGACAATCAGGGTGCCAACTGACTCATTAGATTTAAAACAGATCAACAAAAAATATCCTTGTGATTCTCATTTCCTCCATGTTGGGGAAACAGATTATCTGGAGCAAAGTAATTGGTGAGTATAACTATTGATTTCTAAAGAATAATGTCTGTTTTTGAACATTTTTCTGCATCTCCTGCCAAGCCCCGTGGAGATATTTTATATGAGAGATTATTCAAAAGCTGTAAGCTTGTTAAATTAAACATGAGGCTCTGGGGTCTTTGAAAATTAAGTGTGGCGAAATCAGAGACTTTTACCTGTACAACTTAGTGAAAATAAGCAGCTACAAAGCACACTGCACTTCATTGTTTTGAGTTCTTCAGCCCATTACTAAATATAAAGCCAGAACTTGGGTTTATAGCTTCTTTCCACAGATTTCACATTTCTCATCTTTTCAATGCTGGTTAGAACTGGAACCTTTTTCTGTCCCTTTTTCAAATGAGGGCTAAGAATAGATTTCCTCCTAGCATGTTATTAATATTCCTGCTTTGGTTGATGATAGTCTTTGTTTTTCTTTGTCACTTTGAAGTTAAGTTCTGTTCATTATTTTTTGACATTTGCTTTGTTCTTCTGCTTTCACCTCAAAGAAACTCCAGATACTTGAAAAGTTATTCAAGATAATGATATTTAGGTGAATAATTTGTTCACCTTACTGTTCTTTTTGGTCTTTAATACACACAGAGACATCTGTGATTAGATTTGTTCAGAGCATAGTTCAGTGAAGCAGTCCACTCTTCATACCTCTGGAAATAGTTCAGCCAGGCTTTACACTGATTTCATAGCCAATTACAGAGACACATTTCCTAGCAAGTATCTCAGTTGCCCCATTCCCAACTAGTTAATATTTTATTCCAATTCTTCTTTGAAGTTTTCTCTGGCTGAACTACACTTACTAATAGAGGTACTTTACAATAGTTGTAAAAGATGTCAGCAGAGGGCATTTTCATTGTGGCCTTTCTGTTTTTCAAAGCCATGGTATCCTCTGGGCATTTAAATTAATTATAATACATCGTTTCTTTTGGGGGGGGGGGGGGGGGGGGGGGGGGGGGGGGGGGGGGGGGGG
>JAVJGI010000001.1:7094720-7134313 GCA_035590275.1 Ibycter americanus
CACCCCACCCCCCCGCTTTTTTTTTTTTTTTTTTTTTTGTGGGAAAAGAGAACAAAACCTCTCCTCTCTAGCATATTAGTTCAGGGCTCAGACAGCACTTAAATCCCACTTAAGACCTCAGGTCAGGGTAAATTTCACCCTTGAAGAGCCACAGAGAGAGAACGGGTTTCTTTCTTTTGTCCCACTTTGGAAAAAATCTGTCTACTTCATTGTGTGTCTGCACTTTCCCCTCAGATGTAGTCTTCAAATCACAGGTGGCCCCAAATTACCTCTGCGCGACAAGACATGGACTCAACAATAAAATTATGCAAAACAAACAAGAAAAAACAAACTGGAGGTTCACTAACTGAAGGAGAGTATTTGTTGGTACTTCAAACGTGATTATATGACAGATGGGCTGCAAGTTTACATTTACAGCTCTGTTCTTTGGTATCATATTTATCATACCTTTGTTGTCTGTCACAGTCGTTACAAGTATCTGTGAATACGAATAGTCCTGGGCCAGGAAATGGTGTTTCTTTAGCCCCTGGTCCACCAGAGGCATCTCTCTTTTGCTGTATCCATGTCTTAAAGGCAAAAACATTTGTCCTAATATTGCTCTTTCTAGAAACAGAAACTAGACAAATTTTCCCCTGCTCAGATTTTGTACAGATGAGAAGGGAATTGCAGATTCTGTCATATAAACATTTACCCCACTGTATTGTACCATTTTCTGAATGATTACTTTTTCCACTGAACAAATGAATGAACAAAAAAACCTTATACATGACCTCGGAAGAACAGTAATCAAGAAGAACAAGGTCTTGAGCTTGTTGCTAAAAAGCTAAGAAGACTATTTTATAGTGGAATTTTACAATATAAGGAATGTCACCTGTCCTCCAATAGTCTCCAGGGATCTTCATGTTGATCTTGGAATCTTGTCACTAGCATTGAACTACTCAGTTAAATGGGAGAACTCAGGCTGCTGTGACACCTTTTACTCTTTACTGGACGGTGAGGCCTGATGCCACAAATCTTACAACACAGGCAAGTGGTGGTGTTCTTAATTTAATTTTCTTCTGAATTTGCACAGAACAGTTATCTAAATTAAAAAAAAATGTGTTACCCAATAATATAAGAAGTACTGCTAATTAAAAGTGACTACTACTATTTCTGTAACATCAGATGAAAATCAAGGTACTCATGTTCTAATGACAAGAGAAACTTCTAATGGTGTAGCATAAGCTTATCCTAAAGTACAGGCACGGTTTGAGCAGCCTCGTCTAGTGGATGGTGTCCCTGCCCATGGCAGGGGGGTTGGAACTAGACGATCTTTAAGACCCCTTCCAACCCAAACCATTCTACGTTTCCATGAATTCCATTTATGTGGGTAACACACACTAACCACCAGAAAAGGAGAGGGTACAACATTAAGGATTGGAATGCCAATTGTTTAAAAAGCAAGCATTTAGACTAATGAAAAATGTTACCCGTTATTACACTGTCTTATAAATACTTACTGGGCAACATTAACAACAGTGCTAAAAGAGCTGTGTGTAACATAACATATGTTGTGTATCATGCATTTTCCTCTGCTTAGATTAAGAATGTGTATGTTATTTATGAACAGTGAAGCTGTAAGTTTAAAGACCCATTTTGAGGAACAAAGTTAGATTAGACACACTCAATATAGGCCACATTGTTTTTCATCAAGTCTCATAACTTAGAATTACAGTACAGTGACTCGTGTCACACACAGCCACATTTCAGCACTGTTTACTGCACTCTGTGGCCTCTCCATGTCAAAGGTGAGCAACATGGTACCAAATTTACATGGGCTTTCAACCAGCTTTCAGACTCAAATTTCAAAACATATGGGACTAATTTTGAAGCCAAACTCAACCTTTAAGTCAAGCGACAAAAAAGAATGAATCATTTTAAACAAGATCTTTAACCATCACAATGGGAGAAGCCATCAAAAAACCCAGGTTCAGTTGCTGGAGTGTGGTTTGGGTGTATGGTGGCCAATAAAACCTGAAGCAACTTTACTGGTGATTAAATGTGTTCCCTGTGGTTAAGCATGTGCTTTATTTAACTTCACTGACTTTCTTCATCTGCCCCTCCCCACACACGCACTCACCTTACTGAACTATCAGAAATAGGCTCTCACAAATATCTGACTCCACTAATTCCTACCTAAGAGCATCCTGGTCTGCACTAGGCTTACAGCTCTAAAAACTTGTAGCGTACATGTATTGAAAATGCTCAGAGGCATAATACAATAGGTATCAAAAAGCAAGCATCTGAAATCCATTTTTAAAGTATTGGAATGCTCCAACAGGAACACTTGTTCATTCAGGGCAAATATCCTAGGTGTTTAAACCTCTTGCCCTAGAGCTATTTATTATAGACAGAATAATTACTACATCAGACAAAATACATTAGAACAGGACACACGAACCGAGGCTTTTATTCTGCACACATCTATAATTGGGACATGTGAAATGAAAGACATACTATTCTTGCTTTGCAGAGGCTAAATTGGGTAGTACCACCTGAGAACTAGAGGTAGTCTTTGTGTGGCACACCATGTCAGAGGAAGAAAAAGAAGTACAGCAAGTTCATTGGATGTTTCAACATAACACGCGACCACCCATACAGCAGAAATTGGTAAGATACCATTACTTAAATTACCTACAACCAGATTTTATAATAGTCAATGCAAGAAGAACAGTTCATGACAATGTATCAAGAACCACCTTAGTTTGCCCTGTTGCCAAGCCTGAAGCTTATTTCCTCTTTTAATTCCAATTAAGAGTCCAGTTTAAGTCTAGACCTTCTTTTTTAAAGCTATTTGTTCTGACCCTTCATTGCCAATTCCGCTAAAAGGGCCATATAAGAACTGCAGATTTATCTATCCACTGTACCTATGTTTCAAAATTAAAACTTTGAGAGATGTTGAATATATTGGGGAGAATCTACTTAGAAAGAAAGGTGTAATGTGCCTATCAAAGTACAACGGATTGCAAGATTAAAGGTGCAATAGATAGTTTAATGGACTGCCACTTCATCTCTAGAAAAAAAGTAACGCTGCAAAAAAGAGTGTCTTCTGCTTTCCAGGCTGCCTCCCCTGGATGTTTAAACTTCTATTTTCCATCCCACAATTGTTTCAGTGCCTATGCGAAAGTGAATATATGAGAAAAACATTCAAAAAATCAAAAATAGTCTCAAAATAAATAGCAAGAACTGCTTTGTCCAGACGGTCAAAGGAATATGGGAAAGTACTATTGGATTTTATACAATCAATGGACTTGATTAGAAAATGGTGCTACAATGAGGAATAGGACAGCCGTTCCCCTGTTCCGATGATGGGAGTCAACAAAGCTCATAGCTAACGGGTGTCATGGATAACAATGAATAACTGACTCACTGCATGAGCCTGAGCAAGTCAAGATTTCTGCCTTATTTTTTGCACTTCCAGACTTGTGGTAGCATCATCTACCTTGTGGGATGCTGAAAGAATTACTTAATTTGTGTATGTGTAGTACTTGAGAGTAGATTATTGTTTTGTCACAGTAGGACCCAAGAAATCACATAAGTTAAGGTCCAGACTAGTATACCAGAGCCGAATGGTTGGAAACCTCTACCTGTTATGAACACACAACAAGTTCTCCACTTGCAAAAATTGTCAGAGCTTAACTCAAGTTAATGGCGCTAAGAGAACTTGCACCAGCTGAGACCTGCCAAGAAGCAGAGAGATTAAAAAGGCAGAACTAGCTTTGTCTTTGGAAACTGTGAAGCAGCAAGAAGCTGACTGAAGCCTATGCCACTTTAGGGTGAGGTCCAGTTCACACTTCTACTGTGCCATGAATGAGGTTAAAGCTGAACAGATCAACAGGTATTTCAGCTTCAAGAGGAACATGAATAGACTCAAAAGTATCAAACATAAGTCTATTTTTTATGAGACATTGGAATATGAGAATTGGAATAAAACTATTTTTTATGAGAAACAAAGGCAGTTTGGTAAATTTATTCTGGGCTAAAGAATAAACAGAAATGCTGAACAGAAAAATACATCTTAAATAAATGTTTTGAACATGCATAACAAGGAATCCACTGACTAAACAAATGACCTGACACTACCACCAGTAGTAGGAGTCACTCCCCTACCTAAAATCCTAGTAGTGGCAGAAAAACTGGAAACTTAAACACAGTAGCTCACAAAGCCCCATCTCAGTATAGCTCACACAAACTTAAAAGCCTAGAAGTAATTGTTAAACAGATATGATAGGAAAAAACATAATCAAAAAGTAAAAAATAATTAAACTATTCAAGAAATGATAGGCAAAATGCGATAACGTTGTTACAACATCATCAAAATGTGATAAAAACAAATTTTGAATATTTCTATTTCATAGAATCATAGAATGGGTTGGGTTGGAAGGGACCTTGAAGACCATCTAGTTCCAACTCCCCCAACATGGGCAGGGATACCTTCCACTAGACCAGGCTGCTCCAAGCTTCATCCAACCTGGCCTGGAACACTGCCAGGGATGGGGCATCCACAGCCTCTCTGGGCAACCTGTGCCAGTGTCTCACCATACACACTGGAAAGGATTTCTTCCTAATATCTAATCTAAATCTGCCCTCTTTTAGTTTAAAACCATTATCCCTTGTTCTGTTGCTACAGGTCCTACTAAAACATCTGTCCCCATATTTCTTATAAGCCCCCTTTAAGTATTGAAAGGCCACTATAAGGTCTTCCCGGAGACTTCTCTTCTCCAGGCTGAACAACCTCAATTCTCTCAGCCTGTCTTTCATTTTATTTAATTTATTCTGAAGTAGTTTGGGGTTTTTTTGGACACTGAATTTGACAGTTTTACTAATGACATGCAGCTAACAGCAATTGCTACATTTTTAGTTAGAACTACTTAGGATCAAGGTTAAAAAATGTTAAAATCAATTATATTTATCAGCATTTTCAAGAGCATTTGTTCAAAAGTCAATAAAGAGAGGGAAGAAATACCATTTTACTGGCACCTTCCTTACTATCCCCTTTTTTTCTCCTTTAAAATATTAAGGCCAGGTTAATTCCACCAGCTCTTCCCCACTTCAGCTTTTTCAGTTGCTCAACATCCAACCATCTCCATATGAAGGGGGGCAGATACATAGTTTAATGGACTGCCATCATCAAGAACAAGCAGGAAAGAAAAACTAGCAAACAAGTGACTCCATATATATATAGTTAAGAAATTAATTCTTTAAAATGTCAGGGGGAAATGGGGTAAAAGGAACAGGAAAGCTATGTATGGTTTGACCATTGTTAAACCAGTCTTTCTCCTCAAATAATCTGTTGTTAGTGGGGAAAAAAAATTCAGAAGGCAACACTATTAAACCTAAGCTTTAACTACATTGGTTTATACAATACCTGACATGAAAATGTCAGTAAGTAATATGAGAAGCATTCCAAATCCTAAGCACTGGAAGTGTTACATTGCTGCCACAGACACAGCTTTCCAAGCAAAAGGAGTAAACTTTCAAAAGGTAAACAGCAGAAAGTTACACATATCTAATCCAGTATCTAATCCAGTTCTTGTCTGTTAACAGACTATCTTTGTGATTGTTTTTGTATCAGTGCAATAAGGATACAGGTATATGCTCATTACCTGTGAAAGTTTTCATTTAAGAATTGTATTGATGTTAGCCTATGTTGAAACATACCATCATACTTCAGAGCTCAAAGAACATTTTAAACAGATGCAGGAAGCAAAAAGCACAATATTCATAGTACTGAAGGATCATGATAAATGAAAGGATCTCTTTAATTCTTTCTAAGTTCTGGCCTCTATAGGACAAAGCTTCTTCTACCATTTACACTACTATGTAGTGCTCATTAGCGATCTCTTCTTTTCCAGTTCTTCTGTTCCATTCTCTGGCAGGGACATACTGCAGAAACCGCCTTCACAAATGAGAGCAGGAATCAGTTTTACCCCAAATGCTGTACTAAATCCTTTTACCAGAAATTAATTCAAAGGTAGGTACAAGCCATACCTAGAAGAGCCAGCCATCAGCCAGCGACTGCCTTGTGCCCCAAAGTACAACAATATAAATTGTTGCATAAATGTTTCCCTATGTGATATCATTATTGATTGCAAATATGACTTTCATCCTTTTCTGAATTATTGGCTTCGCAAACATGTAATGATGAGTTTTACAGTATATGCACACACTTCATGTTTAGTGTAGCTGCAAATACTTGTTAACCATAACATTTGTTTTTGGCACTGGTAAGATGTATTAATTATGCATGTTATCAAAAAATGTCATTGTCAATTTTAATAGGAGCAGAAATTAAAATACAGCTAAATTTTACCATAAGAGGTTGAACAGCAGGCTCAAGGAAAACCAAAAGTCAGCAGTAAAGGATATTGAGAAACATATCTCATAAATCCTCTGTAATTGTCAAGGTTTCAGAATACACTGAAGCAGTGATAAACTGCACAAAATACTCCTTTCTATTAATTAATAGATGCACAGGGCATTCCTGAAGTATCAAGAGGAACACACTGAGTGAGTGGGTTTCTGGTTTGTGCAAAATAAATCACCATTATGGGTTTTACCCTACATATTCTTTTCCCAGATAAATATACTGTCTATTGCAGGGAAACAGCCAAATGGCAGAGCTATTTGGAAGCAAATCTACACACTACTTACCAACCATTTCAAGTAAATTATAATTATTTTCTCTGGCACCTTGTGAAATGTGACTGACTGTACATGGGGTTTGGTGTCCTCAGGACTGGTGCTGTCATGCCCTGCTCACAGTTCCGCTCCTATAAAACACACTCTGTGCCAAGACAAACAATGGCCTGGAATTTGGTGAATTTTTCTGAGCAGAGATAATGAGGTGTGGTTGACTCCCATCAAGCTCAAGTGGACAAGTGCAACGGTGTTATTCCAGAGGCAGTGAGAAGGCCTGGCTGAAAACCAAAAAACACTTTATTTGCAAAAGAGGGGGGAAAACTTTTTTAATAAGAGCCTGGAGATATCTCAGAACACCCATTCCTGGTGAGAATAAAGCAGAGAAGTCAGCAGCAACTTGTGGGGTCTATGAATTGTGATGGTCTTTCAGAAGTCTTCCGGATCACACTCATCCTCTGCAAGCTGTCAGAGAGAACGACTGGTGATGCTGAAACTCCTCACTGCATTATCTTAAGTACTGAGGGAGGAAGTCTGACACTCCCAGATGATCTGAAAGTGGCTAATTTGATTATTAGTCATCTTTTCTTTTTTTTCTTTCTTTCTTCCTTCTCTAAGCTGAGTACTTCTCCCTTTGCTGCTGATATTGTGCCAGCTTTCTTATCCTCTTAGTGAAGACTGAAGCAAAAAATTGTTAAATTCTTTAACCTTCTTGGTAGCACCTATTTTTAGCTTTTCTTCTTTGAGCTGTGGACCAGCTCTGACCTTGGTCTTCCTCTTAATGTTAACTTGTTTGCAGAATGCCTTCTTGTCACCCATCATGTACCTTCTTTCTATATTATATCATGCCTTAGACTTTCTGATGGCATCCTTATGTGTTCATACAATCTCCTTTTACACTCTTTCTCATTTCTACTTCCATACTAGTATTTTGACATGACTGCCATATCATTTCTGTTCTGTGGATAAAGGACTTCAGTGTCCCATTTGCCAATTCAGGTGATTTCATAAGAAAATTAAATCTGATATTCTGTAAAAATAAGAGATTCCTTGCTCTTCCTTATAACATTTTCTTCATTCCCACAATTCACAATATTAATACAAGACTGTTGCTGTACCTAGGTGTTTGCCTTTTGTTGTAGATATTGAACATATACAAAAGTATTTCTTATTACGGCCCATAACTTAGGGAGAGAAAAAATGTGGACTCAGCAACCACCATGTATATTATTTGGGCTAGTAATAAAAGTAACTGAACTTGAACTTTGAAGGTTGTGTTCGGTTCCCTGAAGGAATATGAAATTTATCTTTGCACTGATGGTATTTTGTCTGCAGTGTGTCATACTAAATTAGCAGTAACACATTACCCATCTGTCCTGCTTGGTTCAAAGTCCATATTGACTTAGCAAATGTCTTTGCAAACAAGTGAACGATAAAGAAGCAAAAATGGTGAATAATTATTTATAAATAAATATCAATAATACAAAGTTTGTATGACTATACATATTTATAAAAATCCAATTCTAACCATTCATAAATCTGGCAAAAGTTGTTCAGGGCAGAAGCTTTCTTTGTTTGGTCTGAGTCTGAAAAGATCTTTGCCAAGTATGACAAAATATGATTCAGACATCTTATAAGTTACCAGATCACAACACAGTTTAAGAAGCTTTTCTTTTTACTTAGATAAAAAAAATATGTCTGGGATTTTTTAAACCTCCAACTTGGCAGGTGACGCTGCTTTGAATAAAAAACTAATTCATATTTAAAATCTGTTATTTGCACAATGTTGCCATTGACATTGAAGCTTTGTATCAGTAAGAAACATCCAGGTCAAAATGGCTGCCAAATATTACATCAAAGAAGTCATTATCATTTTTACATTTAAAAAAGCTTCTTCATGTAAGTGACAAGCACATTTCTTCTGCTTTTCAGTTGCACAACGCAATAATTAAGCACCGGAATTAACATGGTAAATAAGTATGTGACTACAAAAAATATCTATCTCCACCTATACGATTGTTTACTTCACTCAGAGGTCTGGCTTTCTTTTTTTCTTTTTCTGGGTCAATATATTTGGGTATCCATCTGGGAACTTGAAAGTACAGTTTACCTTACGATGCAAAATACAAGCATATACATCATTTTGCTGTATTCTTCTCTAAATAATTGTTTCCATATTTTTGGCTTCCTTTGGAAGTAGTCTCAAATTGTTTTGATTATTAACTGATGAAAATGAGGAGACTTTCTTTCCGTTACACTGCCATGCACATCTCACCTAATTCAAATTATTTCCTTTCATATCATAACTCACAAGTGCTGTTTAGCCACTTCATTCAAGAAATATATGTTGTTTCCTTTCTTTATTCACTAAGTTCTCAGGGTTGTAAAGAGCCTCAGAACTTCCAGACACAGCGCTCACACATATATCCAGAATCTTGCAGGCACAGAAGTGTGAAATTGTCTCAAGAGTCAGAGACGTAAAGCGGCAGATACCCCTCATACTTTAAAATGTTTTTGAATCTAGAACTAAATTTCTATTCTATCAGGGAATAACTGTGGTAGAAGATCATCTCCTTTCCCAGAAGCTGAGATGTCCTTCAGTTTGAAAGCACGGCTTGCAACTGCTCTAAGTGTTTTGCTTTGGTTTTTGTTTAGGCAACTGCACCAAAGCTGTCACGATGGGTCTGTAATACGCAGTTCCGCACTGTTTTCTAAAGAATCTCACTATTCAGCTTTGTCCTGCATTTATCAGATATTTTGTACAGAAGCAATTCTTCTCTGAAGTGAATGCAGCTAAATCAATTTGCAGCAGTTGAGAAGCTGGCTTTTTGTTTTCTTTATTGTTCTATTAATTTAAAGGATTTCTGACAAGAAAATTGAGTGAAATGAGCTTGCACAGCACTGACTCACACTAAGAGCTTGCAGTTCCTGTTGACCTCAACTGATTCACATTTATTGGATTGCCATTGATCTGATGGTAAGTGAAGAGTGGGCACCAGTTATGTGAGACTTGACTTCAAGTGCTGTAGCTTATGGTGGATTACATGAAGAAAGTGATGAGATACAGAAAAGCAATGGGTTTATTTTCCATTTGGCACATGCATGTCCCAGTAAATGATTCCGAAAAGATTCCATGTATTTAGGTAGATTAGGCACAAACTATGAAGACTAAAGTGTTTGCCTAAGACAAATTGTGTAACTATATACTCCTAAACTTCTAATTTTTGGAGCAGGAAACCGGCTGAATGATTCAGAATGTGAATGAAAATCAAAATGGCAAAGATTCAAAAGTATTTTAATCACTGCCTATACGGGACTGGTAATTATCCAAATCTGCAAAACTTTTAAATGCTTGACACCCACATACAAGTTTATAAAGCATTCAATTCAGCTTTTCTCAGGCTTAAATTTGAGCTGCATGTTCCGTGGCTTATGTATAAAAATACCAGTAGTTGACAGTAGACATTTGTTGTGCCGGTAGAAAGGAATGGAGTTTTGACAGAAATTTCACTAGAGCACAGACAGAATCTGGCTCACAGGTATAACTTGATACTCAGTTTGGGATCAGACTTGAGAAGAACTGAGTTGAGGAGACTGTCTTGTCAACGAGTCCTTAAGAGTCAGAGGGAATCCCTCATTTAGACTGGTTCAACTGATAGTTGCCCAACAGGAATCTCTGGAGTGATTTCCTACAATGTATAGATTTCTGTGGATTTTTCTACAACTGAGAAATAAATCCTCATGTCAGGTTGGGCAGATGTACGCAAAATCCCCACCTCTAACTATTTTGGCCTCCTTCTTTTGTGGTTTCGTAATCCACAAAACACCATAATACCTCATACAAATCATTTCAAGAGACGCATGGTTTACGGAGAGATCTACAGCCAAGGCAAGGAGACATTATTTTCATTTCATTATCCATTTTTTCTTTTTATATCTCTGGTAGAGTGGTTCAGATGCTGTATTCCATTGACGTCAATTGGACTTACATACATAATACTCAAGAACAGGATTTATGTTCCAGCATATTACATCTGATTTTGAAAGGTTATATACACTACAGCTAGACCATGGTATGAATCAAGGAACATATGTTTAACCTGCTAATTCTAAGGTATTGCATTCCAGAGTATTCAAGACTACTTTTTTTAAGAGTTCTTCCAAGTTTATTCCTTTATCTAAGCACGAAACTGACTACCAAATTTCCAGCGTTCTTCAAACTTATCATCCAAAATATTCTGCATTTAGAAGAAGCCAAATACTATTATTTGCACTTAAAACAGAAATTCCAGACTATAAGCCATGAACACAAAAGGTAGAACTCTGCTTTTTCTGATCCATGCCAGTCCATGGTCTAGTCCCTTGATTTTATTTCAGTGTATCAAAATAGCATTCATAGGCCACTGTCATTGAATAAAGCATAATACAGCCTCCCAATCTAAGGATGACAATGCCATTTGCTTTCATCTAGTGTTCAAAGCAGTAACGGACTCCAGGCCTCCTCTACTATTTCTGCCTTTAGCAGATCCTCTCTAATCTTCAAATTTTGCAACACTGAACCCCAGTCACTTCATAGGCTTTTGACAAGAAAGAGAAGCAGACCAGCCATGTTTTTCTAAGCAAATGCAGAAGACAGAGATGTTGTGTGAAGAACCTAAACTAGCTTTTTCTCCTGTACTATTTTTTCCTGCAAAGTCACTCACACTTCCTGTCCCACTGGCTGACTAACGAGATCCACCCACTCCTACAGGTACGGTGAACAAATACAGGTGGCAGCTATTTACCACCAGCAGAATAATACAACTGGAGCCCCCCCAAAAATCCCTATTTCCCAACTGCTTAGTAGACTGCAGATATGATACTCTAGTCTCCTGAAGAAAAAAAGCATATAAAAATAAACATAGGGAAAGCAAGATGAATACAAGCTGCAATTCTTTTGTAAAGCCTTTTCTTTAGCAATATAATCAAAAAACAAAGGCTAGAAGTTTTTTCCTGATTTTTCTCCCTCACTGTCCTTGGGAATTAGATAAAAGCAGGACACATTACTGACAGGAATTCATGATCTTGTTAACATGACAGTTTTGAGGCTATACCTAAACGACAGTTTTTCACAAGTTTGCTACTCGTGTTTCACAGTACATCACAGCACGTGAGACTATTTAGTTGTTGATGATTCCTTAGTAACTTCTTAAATTTCCTACCTGGCAAATATGGTATTTCTTTCACCAAAATAATCCATTCACCAGACAAATGTGGCTAAGAATGCTCCTTCAGCTGCTTTGGTTGGAGCAGAAACAGTAAGCACAGTTGTTTCTAATTGATCTATCTACAAAATGGGATGATTTAAGTAGTCTTGAAAGAGTAAAGGAAACATCTAAAAGGGAAGCCCGGAGAGGATTGTTACTTTCATCTTTGATTTTGGTAGCTTTTCTTCACCCCACCTCTCCCCAGTGCAGCTCTTAGATCAGTTGAATTCCTTTGTATTTCCATAGGTTTCAGCAGTCCGACAGGAGGAATGAGTTTTGCCTTTTCATCTCTATGTAAATGTTTATGTCTAAATAGATACACAGGCCCAAATTCTGGGCTGTGTTCCAGCACTTTCACTGTGTAGAAATGAGATGGATGTCCCCAGTCAATAATGAATTCCTTCATTGGGGTGGAAGCCCAGATGACACAAGCTTAGCGGAACGGTTGTAGAATTCCCTCAGGTTCCTCTGGGGAGGTGGCAAAGAAAAGGACAGGAACTCAAAAGAGAGCGAGAAAAAAGACTTTGATGAGGCCATGATGAGTTTTGCTGGGTTCCACTGACTGTTTAGCTGTCCCTAAGACCACTGCAATGGTTGCTCTCCCAGAGCGTGAGTCCCCCAAACTCTCTTGCAGATGCTTGCAAAGAAGGATAGCACAGACAAAATATTTGACTGATACCCGCTAAAAAGTAATATTGATTAAATGGCTCAGAAAATTGGTGGGTTTTCTCTGTTTCCATCTCTGATTCCTCTTTTTTGACACCTATATTCTTTTTCATATCTAGTAGGTTGTCAAGCATTGGAACAGGCTGCCAACAGAAGTGGCTGAGTCACCATCCCTGGAGGTATTTAAAAGACGTGTGGCTGTGGTGCTAAGGGACATGGTTTAGTGATGGACTTGCTAGTCTAGGTTTATGGTTAGGTTGGACATGATGATCTTAAGGGTCTTTTCCAACCTAAATGATTCTATGATTCTATGAAAACAAGAGTTTAGGATTTAGCATTCCCCTTTATAGAAGTGGGATCTTCATTGGGCCCCTTCTACTACCTAACCTGTTAGCATCAGGAAGTGTTGTTTTTCTTGTAATACAGAGCCTTAAACTTGCAAATCTTTAAGTCAGTGTATTTTACTTGCTTTAGTATAGCCGTTTACTGCAATGAGCTTTCTTCCAAAACTGGAATCGTCAACACAGAAACATGTGAAGAAGGACAGAACAGAAAATCTATCTTAAATGCATCTGAAGAGTGAAGACCAGTTCCTGGAAACAGGCTGCTACAAAACTGTAATGTATACAGCAGGCTTACTCTACTTCTTACCCTCACCTCCCTCCTGACACATACGCTACTCAGAAGAGATCATGAATGAGGACTTCAGACACAACCATTTCTCATAATGCTCAAAGTCCTGGGAATTTACAGCAAAAGGAAAGGCTGTCTAAGGTGTCACTACCCATTTTAGGAAAACGTTATGTACCAAAAGTGACAAATTTCAAGAGCCCTTTAATTATCTAGTAGTTCCAGTAAGACTGAAAAGAGGCCTTGTTGTAGAGTGTGTAAAAATGATCACCAACTCCCCTGCTTCAGCACAGCAGCACACAGTGCCCCACCACCAGCTGTGGCACTTCTCTGAGCACCAGAACATCCCACTGATTACAGAAATTTGGAGCAATAGACCATTGTATGCTAAGAACTGAAAAAACTCCTAACCCGTTCATGTTTTAGCAGAAAGCCTAGGAGGAGTCTGTGGCCTCAGAGGATAACTGTCAGACTTGCAGCCACTCTTCACAATAGCCTCTGCATTGTTTACATGTTAAGAATGTTTTAAAGACAAATAATGTGTTTCATATTTTTTCTCTATTATGTTTTATAGCTTTTCCTTTTGTTTGTGTCTAAAGCTGCCTTGAATTCAGGGAGGTAATTAAATCGTGCAATTCAACCTCCACAAAGAAAGCGTTGACCTGGGTTGATTGTGAAGGAAGGGGAAGAGGGAGGTTATGTTCCATCCAGAGGCTCTAAGCCAAATAGATTTGAAATGGAGAAATGCCCAGATTTCTTACAGCATGTATTCACTAAACCATACTAACTCATTGTGTTCTACAATACCACAGAACCTGTCAGATGCCTTGAGAATAGTGGTCTCGAATTTTGAAGCCCTGTGACCCCCATATCCAACAGCCCTGATCTGTAGAACAGGGGGTCAGTGTTCCCATCTCTGCACGGGTTGGATGAGCTGCTCTTGGTTGCCAGGGGGGAAAATGATATTGTGACACATACGTGCTCCAGCTCCAGCTGTGCTCTTACCTCTTAAATACTATGCACATCAAAAAAAACCTGTCTTGCTGGCAGTTTTCAATATCTCTCACCTCCACAATCATGGACTATTACTGGCATTTAAAAACTAACTCTTTGGACTGCTGAACAAATAGGTCACTGAAATAGCTAGCCCCCACAGCTGTCTTTGCTTAGCTGTAAGCCAGTGTGACTGCAAGCTCATCGTGCACTCAGGGAGATACCCTTTATTAGGATTTTTCTCTGCCAGCACTCCACTCATTTTGAAGAGGCCAGAAGACAGTTCATATTCCTACAGAAAGATAAGGCTGAGTTTGTCTGTAAATATCAATCTGACCTTTTCTCTGATATGATATTTTCAGAAAAGAGCAACCAGAACATCTATTTTCCATCACATGTAAATTTTAATGTAATGTAGCAAGATCCTGATGATCTGATTTTTTAGAGGCCTTTGATATGGTTGCATCAGAAACGCAAACTAAGCTCACAGACAAACTTTGAGTCTTTCCAAAGGTCTCTCACAGGTTGCTCTGCATAAAATAAACATTAATCTGATTAAAGAAACAGTTCTGTCATGCATTTTATTGACTGACAGAGTCGCAAAAGTGCTATATCGTTGGCTGCAGGCAAATCAGTTGACTTTTCCTACCACACCTTTTCATACCATATATGAGAATTTCACCAAGCCTGTCATGTATCTTTCATATTTCTGATATGTGTCCTGCACTTCTGATATAGGATCTTTTGTCACTAAGCTGGCAACATACAGAATCTGTATGGCTTCTTGCAAAATATTTGGAGAGCCAAATAGGAGAGGAATCATATATTATGTTAGATACCGGACACAGCGTTAACCAGTTATCCCACAGTCCTATATCAGATGTTCATATAATAAGCAAGCACCAGGCAAAATATATGCTTTGCACAGATTAATTAAAAATTAATTCTTAATTTTAAAACTCAAGTAATGTTGATACCACACATGAGAAGGTCTGATGTGATAGCTTACCTAGAGTTCAACATTCACAGTCTTTGATGCATTCCAGAATCTTTTGTTCTAAAAAATCCCTTAGAGGAACATTTTGTACTCTGTAAAATCAGTCATTTTCTTGATCTACAGAGTACTGTTATCTCATTTACCAGGTCATTTTGAGAATGAATTATAACCTGTAAAGTATTTTGATTCTGTGAATTTATGATACATTATAGCAATTTAGTTACTAACCTAACGTTGTGTTTTTAGCTATTAATCAGACTAAGTAATGCTATCCAAAAGTTCAGTAAGAGCAAATTTGTAATGTCTGGTGCTACATCAAGAGCAATTTTTATCCAGTTGAGTATTTTAGGATAAAATCTCAAAAGAGGAATGCTAGTGTCTTAATTTAAGACCAAATAAATACACATATGTCTCTGTTGTAACTATATGTGACCCCTTTATCTGTCTATAGTGATTCTCAGTAATAACCCACATTCAGGTGGGTCACTTGATGGTAGTATCTTTCCATTTTATGGAAAGCAAAAATTATTTTTGGTTCAAAGAATAAAAGCATTAGACATTTATCCTAAACAAACAAACAAAAAAAAAAAAAAAAAAAAGAATTCATCTTCAACATGCATTTAAAGGAACATCTTTACTAGCTGAAGAAGAACATTTTTAAAGATTAAATTTGCATGCACCACCTCAAAAATTTAATACCTCTCTTGGGAAGAGAGAAGCCTGCCTGTTTCAGGTGAAACTTTCAGTCTAGTATCTTCTTAAATATGGTTTCTGTAAGAATCAAGTCAAAGATCTTCTTATACATTCCCTGGCTTTGTTTCATAAATATTCTCCTCCTTGGCATTGTCTCTAGCTTTTAATATATATTTCATCAAACATATTAGAAATAAATAATTAAATGATATGCACATTGGTTATTCTCTGTGGTAGTGATGAATTAATCAATAAGGGGCAGGAAGACCATTTATCTTGGCATTTCCAAACAATGTTTGACACCTGATTTCATAGTATCAAGATAAACTGCCACAGAAAAGTCCAGGGATACAGAAGACAGCTCAATGCTCATAATGATGAAGTTGTAAGAGAGCAGTGTAACTTTTACCAAGAAAGGAAACTGTATGATGAAATGGGAGAGAGGAATCAAAAACAAAAGAACATTGATGTTCTGTCCCTGTCTGTATTGTAAAGCATTTCAGAGGTTTACTTTAACATTTTATTACCTTTTTGGAAACACACAAATCCCTAAAAAACATGAAGTACCTACCAGTAAAATCACTATAATCGTTTTCATCTTAGAACTATAATCTAGCATCCCCAAAATTAGTTAGATTTAACTTTAAAAGGTCTTGTTACTCTTTGGTTTTGCATGGTGCCTGAAGCTCACTCTCTCCTACTTCTTCACCAGACTTCAAGCTGATCAGTAGTTAAAAAAGCCCAAAGCTCAAATTCCCTATACCTGTGTTTGCTGGGAGCTCCAAGGATCTCCAAGTGATGAATATGGCTGAATAAATCTGGTGGAAAACAGAGGCAGTATTGGGTGGTCAAGGGCAGAGTTAGGACCCAGCAACAGATGGAAAACTGGGACAATCAGCAGAAAGGGGGCCTGGACTGAGTTCCAAAAAGAAGTTAATTCAGGGGTTTGATGAGATACAAAAGCATCAGAGTATTCAGGTTTTAGTTACTGACAACTGTACCAATGTTCTTGTGAAACTTCTGATCAAAATTTAGTGTCTCACACATAACCCTTGCTTCTGGAACTGAGGGTTTACATCAAAATCTTTTGGGATTTTTAAACTGATTTTTGAGACCTTGATAAACTTGGTGAGGAAAAAAAGGCCTAGAACTACAGAAATCAGAAAACATTTAAATTAACATACAAAATTATTATTGCCACTTAGCCAATGTAATGACGTTGGGACTCTATGAAATTCTTTTTGTAAGTGTTTAAGGAAGGATAAATTGCATAATAACCAGTTTCAGCTTTACAGCTGCAAGAGGACAATAGGGAAGAGGAGAAAGAAAGGAGTTGAAGATGCTTTCTGTATTTCTGCACACAGATACACACACAGAGTAGAAAGTCAAAAAATAACTTAAACCTCAAAGAAAACAAACTTTTAGGAGAAAAAAAAAATCAAACCAAATATATAATTTGGAAAAGCTGCTCACATTTTTAAGAGTTTTAACGTCTCTTCTTTCCATGGTTTGAATTCCCCAGACAGACCATACCTCTCACACATACTGCAGTCTGGAACCCCCAGGATGTATTTATGTTGAGCACTACATATTTCTAATGATGTTAAAAGTTGTACAATGTTATACAATTTCTGTCCTGCTAATAACAAAAACTGTATGAAGCAACAGTTGGATAGGATGCACAATGTTAGGGAAACTGAGAAACAGTTACTTACACACAATGGTTTATGATACAGATGGACATGGAAATGGTAGCTTATTATACCCTACTCCTTTTGAGTGCCCACACTCCTCTTTCTGTAAAGTCCCTTCTTCAGGGCTCCCTATTTCCTTGCTCTCAAGCCCCCTTTCCTTGTTTTTGTTTCACTATTGCATAGATTCTATATACTATTTCATTTCCGTAAGGTACTACCCTGTCATTTCTGCTCAGCTGCACTAACTTCCAGACAATACCATTCCAATCATATCCCACTATACCCTGAGGTTTTCAACTGGAAAATGATTTGTTATAGCAGATTCAGGTAACCAACAGAATGATTTAGAACTATAAATGTATCTAATTTTAAACTTGACAAAATCCAAAGGAATGTGTACCAGGAGCTTGTACAGACAAGACTGTCAGGAAGATGCAGTACTGGGCAATACTGGGGCCTCTGTTAAATAGAAGTTTTCAGGAAAGTCTGGGGAGAGGAGAGGAAGGAAATAATGATCAGGACATTTTTAAAGTACTTGTTGAAAGATCCAGCAGTCTGTAGAAGAATAGAAAAAGAGTGTCCATGTTAAACCCACCACTTTAGTGAGTTCTTAAGCTTCACTGTGACGACAGTTACAGACAAGTCTGTGAATTAGAAATATCATAACATTTAATCCGGTTTCACTAAACAGAGTTTCAGGAATGGGCAGCTCTCACAGGAATCAAGGGACGGGAGCGAACTCCAGGTTCCTTCAGGAACAAGAGCCACTAAAGAGGCCATGATGGTAGAGAGACAGTTTGGTCAGTGTTCCAACCAGATTAGCATGACTAGTTGGTGGTCTGTGCTAAGCCAACCTCTTTTTCCACTAGCACCTCTCTTTTTCAACAGCAGTTTTAAAAATCATGAAAACTTAATATTTTGTTAAGCCAGTTAATGAAAATCCTGATTTATTAAACAGTGGCCCTTTTTAAGTGTCAAAACTTGTCTTAAAGAAAAATAAGAACCAGCACTGGTGGGAGCCATGGGAGCCTTTCACTTTCTTAAGTGAATAAAATAAAAAAATTTGTAGTTCCAACAATTAAAAAGAGGCTTTATTTTTATTAAAAGTGATTAATATTTAGAGAATAACTCAAAGGCTTGAAAAGAAACTGTTCATGATTTTGGCTACTGGAAAAGTAATTTTTTGTAACTGACCCTCAGAACTGCTGGAAAATTAACTACTTTTATACTTATATACATATATATATGTTTCAAATACCATGGAATTTTCTTTAAAAGAACAAAGCTTTTACTTCTAAAACTACCAAATGGCTTTGCTTGAGGGGAAAATATAAACATGAATACATAGAAGTTATTTTAATCTTCTTCCATGAGAAAAGTTCAAAGCCCCCATAATATTGATAAGATAATGTCTGAGTATTAAAGTCAAGGTGGGAAGCATCCCAGGAAATGTCCACTAGGTTAAGTTCTCTCTGAAGTAGAGGAAGGTCACTGGTCTTGCAGACTTAAGCCCCAAGTCCATGTTCTTGCCAGGTTGAACAGAAATATTGAATTGAAATACTGTGTATTTTTAGATGTAACACTGGCACCTCTGGAAAGCATATATTAACAAAGAAATCGCAGTTCAAAACCCCTGTATAGAATGAACATGACCCTGCTGTCAGGGAATTATGCAGCAATTTTGTGTATTTTTATTAGGTAAATTTTTTTTTCTCCTATCTGTTTTATGTACATTTGTAATTTTAGAGGGACACAGAATATGCTGTGAGTAATATCAAGGCTCAGGAAATAATCAACCTGTGATTAATATGCAATGTGAGGCATAAGTTCGTCTTAGCATAACAGACAGAAAGTGAGAAGAAAGCATAAAGATTCCTAAAGATAAATAATTCTCAAAGATTCTTAAAAGTCTGAGGCATCATTTTCCTATTGATATTCAAATTCCAGCTGAGAAGTCTACTTCATTCCAAATACACACGAATAACCAGGAAATAAAATATATTATAAAATAAAGCAAAGTCACTTATATCAGTTAACATCAAACCATTACAAAACAAGTATAACTACACCATTAACACTGTAGAAGCTTGGTTTTTTGGGAAATATACATGCTACAGAGGACATGAAGCAGACAAGTTAAGTTAGAACATATCCCTGAACACAAGCTCTCTTGTTTTTGATACCTGCGTTGTAGCTGATGGCAGCTGCTCAGAAAACCTGGGTTTTCCTCAACCACTTCATTTCGAAAGAGGAGCTCCCCGAGTTTTACAAATGATGCCCCACAGCCAGACTTAGCTGATACAGAGAGGGTGATGTGGCTACAGTTCCACTAACTTCAGCAACACCAGCTGAGGGTGTCCCCCCTCTCCTCACACAGCTGAGCATCCCTGTCCCCCCACCAGCACCTTCTCTGAAGGCATGTGATGGCCTCTGCAGCTCTCCTATGGAGACCATCAGTGGCCCTATTGAGAAGAGCTACTACAAAGGGATGTACAATATAAATGCATCCAGCTAGATGGTTTTAAAGCCTTAGCAGCTTAACCATATAACTAGGAAGAGAACATTGTTGGCTAAATTTAGATTCAACTTAGAAAATAATAATGGAGTTCTAAAACAAATTTTAAAGTTTTAGGACCTGGTTCTGTTTTGCTCTCATAAGATGAGAACTCTTAAAAGCAATTCCTTCACTAATGTCAGAACTAGACAAGCACTGGCTTCAGAAAACCTCCACTGTTTTTGTAGTACAGGCTTCCATTTAGTAAGACATACATGTTTTTTAATTAAATTTCCCATGAAAAACAGTGGTTTAAATTGAGGGAAACCATGCCTCACAAAAACTCAATAATATTGTTGAAACCAAAAGCTTATTTGAGCAGACAGGAGTTTTCATAAAAATCCTAAACATATTCATTTCTCTATTTCTGAAGGTAAATAAATCAGCCATAAACCCTTCACTAATTCCTCCTCAGGATTACCCATTTGGCTTTTACTGGGTGAACAGTCAGGAAGGGCAAACAATACTGTACAGTGCTTCATGGGTGTTTTCTACAGCTGTGTACTTGGTAGCACTGGGGCAGCTCTGGAGAGGTGCAGAGCTGGTGTGCCCGTCTACGTTCAGGTTGCAGTGCAGGGCATTCCGCAGCATTCCCCATGTCCCTGGTCCCCCACACCTCCCCCAGCCACCCAGAGAGGAGCCCAGGGATCACTGTACCTCCCTGCCATCCTGGGAATCTAGGGAGGAGGTGAGGGGAAGGTGACGCGGCATCTTTCCCTGACTCATCCTAATCTGGAGTGAGAACTTGACCTGATTGAGTACCTTCAGCCAGGAACTGTGAAGCTCTCACAGGCCTCGTAGTTGAGACCAAGCTAGTGAAAGCTCAGGAAAAGCCAAACAGAAGAGGAGCAGAGGGAACCACCATGTTTTACATCATAAACAGGCTGTGCACTTTGGTAAATGTCCTGACATGAGCTCTGGGACAAACCCAGGCACCAAATCTCTAAGCAGAGGCTCTGGAATCCCAGCTGTCCACAGCTGTTCAGAACAAATGTGTCCAGTGAGGTCTCTGGTCTACCTCCAGCTGAAAATAATTGCCATCTAACTCCTCACACTTCCTTGATATAGCTATTTCTCACTTGCAGCAGTGCAACCTCGCTCATTCACGTATAAACAGCAGTCATATTTACTTTACTCTTTTTTAATAAATAAATGTCTCTTTTTCTTGTTAACATGTTCCAAATGTATTATATGCCATGACTTGGATAAGTGATGTTATCAGTGCTAATCAATTTCCAACAGCAAAATCAGTACCTTGTATTATTAGCACAGTACCATCGCCATGTCTTAAACTACTTTGCTGAGCTTGTTGGCTCTCAGCTCTGCACCCAGTATCTTTTATTTCTTATGGAATTATATCACACAGAAACACAGTAAGTCTGAAGGTCTACAGAGTAGCAAGATACTTGCGAAATTGAATGACTCCACAGGATCATTTCCCTATATTCCGTGGTAGCAAAGGAGCATTTAAGTACAAAGTGGAAAGGTATTGTGCTTCCATCTTCCACACAGTGTGAAAGCTACATGTTTCTTTCACACACCAGCTCCTCCAAGGCACTGACTATTTGTGGGTCCCTGATGTGTTATGTATTCTACCAACATAGATCCAGGAGTCAACACAGGCAAGAATGCTCTGGGCATTTCACCCTAGTGGAGAGTTATACAGGTCTGCAGTAAATTATGCCCCTCATCAAACAGCCCACCGGCAAAGTAGACGTGCTTTCTGTATCCAACTTCATGACACCCTCAATTTCAAGATTAATAAAGAACAGTATGCAACTGTAAAGAATACTGCACCTGATTATCTGTGTTAGAAAATGCATTGCTTAAACCTATATAAGCTGAAAAAAAATAATTTCTGTTGAATATAGATAAAATTATCTTATGCTGATGTATCTATTGATCTGTGGGTTTTCTGCCTCCAGGCATTTCCATAATGCACAATTTCCATGCAACGATAACATGGCACAATTCTTCACGTCCTTTAAATGCTGCTAAGCCAGGGCTATGTTTCTATGCCAGACAGCTTTTTGGTAGCATGTAAAATTGTTCTACTACCTCTCTCGGAGGTTCAGGAAACTTAAACCTGGAATTAAATAAGTTGATTCATACTTCCATGAGCATTTTAAGCCATCATAAATTGGACCTGCTGTGGGAAAAGGCCACCTTGTCCCCTCCTGCACTGCTCTGTCCCTCATGCCAGCCCAAGGCTTCAGTCTGCAGCACAGTTAATTGGATTAATCACATATTTACGATCCAGGTTAAACACACAGAGGTTTTTGCTGGGTTAGGTTTAACTCAGATCAAAATTATGCCAGATCAAATCTTACGTAAAACTACTACAGTAAAGTGCAAGTCATCTGTTGACATAAAATCCAGATGTCCTTTGGTCTCTCAGCCATCACCACCTAAAAAGCAGTGCAGGTATCTTGGCAAGAGAATGAACAGGTCCTGCAGGGCTAACTACCTGCTCAGATTACCACATGTAGTATAGCTCTGTGTTAATTATGCTACTATTCTTCTAAATACAGACATTTTTCCTCCACTTTTGGAGGTATCAGTTTTCAGTGTGTACCTCCATTGTACAAGGCAAGTATTTGTAAAGGGCTCAAAAGACAGGCACTAAGCGCTGAGTACTGTTAGAGCTTTTTATTCCAAACGAAGATCTGTTTTTTCCAAGTTACTTTATTTATGCTAACACCTTTAAGTTACAGCATCAACTTCAGAATCCACGTTTGGAAGCGAGGGGTGGGGAAATCAGGGCTTACTATAGCTGAAGAATGCTTATTGTTTCATTAGTCTCAAGTCTAGGAAACCAACATGCAGCAGCAAAGCCAAAACTGCCAACTCATGTTCCAGAATAGTGAATGGTAAAACATCAGATATGGGAATGGTGAGGGTGGAAAGAGAAAAGAATGGAATTGTTTACTCCCTTAAGGCTTTAATTGACTAAAAAATCCAAAAAAACCAAACAAACAAAAAAAAACAAAAAAAAAACCCTAAAAACAAACACTAGTTATAGCAGGAAAAGAAAAAAAAATCTTGGCTTATGTCTTCAACAGCCTTAGGTTTTGGACAGAAGCAAAGTTATAATGTATAATTATATAACTTACTTGAACAGTTGCTTTCCATATGGGAACTAACAGATTTGCCCAGCTGCATTCTGGCAAAGCCTGAATCTACCATTATTCAGGGTACAACAATTTTGCTGAAATTTGGAAGTCTTACAAAGGTATCTACACATTTCACTGATGGTCCTTGACACTGCTTCTCTTCCTAAGAATAATACATGGCTTCAATCCCTTTTACAAGAGGTCCTGAGCCATATTTATCTCCCAGGATTCTCAGTACAATTGTGTTCTAACTACAGATGACTAAGATTGCATTCCTTTCTTCCTGTGATGAAAGAAAGGATGGAGCTTCAGGAAGCATGGAAAAGATGCCTTTGAAAGTCTCATTTAAACATTTTGATCTTGTATAATCCTCTAAACAAACAGATTTAGTTCAGCTGCTTTGTGACCCTCCTCCCAGGTTATCCTGTGTCTTCTGTATCAGAAACTGAAGAAGTGAAAAGCAACTCAAGTCTTCAGTAGCCTCAAAGCAGCAGCCAGTATTTGCTGCTTATTTCAGTAGCTTAGCTACAACCACAAGATTGATTACACTTCTCAATATTTTGAAGAATACTATAATTTCAATATTTATGAACCTGAACTAGCAGTGGTTGGGGCTATATTTTGTCCCGACTCCTTATCCAACAGCTAGAATACTAATTGATCTCACCAGATTCCCCACTGCCACACTGGTGTCAAGAACTGGGAGATTTTCAAAATAACACAAAGAAAAGTAATAGGTACAGATGTTTGGCATGTATGTACAGGATATAAGTTGTTGAGTGTGAGACTGAACAGAGAAGCCACAAAAACTGTCACAGTTTCAGAAGATTGATGCCAAAGTGACCTAGCAACCAGAATATCCAAGTTGTCAAGTGTGAGTCAAATACATATCAATTGGAACTTCTCTCTCAGCCAGCCTTTCAAGTATCGTACAGGACATTACTCCTCCAAGAATACTTTACAGGTTTATTTCACCTAGTGTTGGAGAAAAAACAATGGTTTCCAACACCAAGAAAGACAATGCAGTGTGAATTAAAAGAACCACCAAAAAGTGGTTCCACAAATGCCACTGCAGCCTCCTGGGGAACATTGCAGCCGCATGGCCCATAACATTTTCAGTATCCCAAAGGGAAATTACCTCAGATTTCCTGTGTTCTCGTTTGTATGACACATGGTTTTATTACATTTTATATCTTTAAGTATTCTGTGTTCCATGAAATCACTCCAAAAAGCAATTTACCACATTATATTACTTTCTGCTATCTTTATGTATCATCAGAATTTTGAGAACTAAAACTACTGTGGTTTGGAGAATCCATGGAAGGCATCTGGCACAATTAGCAGAGCTCAAGAAGAGAATGTATTTGTTGCCAGATGGTCTTCTGTATTCTGCACGAAACAGTCATTGGATAAAAGACAGGAACAGGACTGGGACAGGGAAAAGAACTGAGGCATGTGGGTGAGAAGTTTGAATCCTCACAGGCAAACAAAGGAACTGAACCAGTCTTCATACATCCTGGCCAAGTGCTTCAGCCACAAACCAGAAATGGCCCAAATGGCATCCCCAAAGAGAGCAGTCCTGAGCGAAGGTCCCAAGTGGGTGGAAAAACTTCACTGAGGCCCAGACTGAACCATATGATGGTCCATGCTAATTCTATGCAGCCCTGTGCTTAGCACAGTAGCTGTTTTGGACCCTAGTGTCTTTCTCTGTGCTTTGGATGCTGGTTTAGGTAACAGTTATTAGGTTGGCTCTGACCTTTAATTTGCAGCTGAGTTTTGAATCCAAGCCTTGACCATGACTCCTGGTGAATATTGGGGAGGAGTATTCATCTCAAATGGTGAGGTAAGATTTTATAAAGAGGCATAGTTTTTGAGAGGGAGGCATAATTCTTCCCAAATGGTAAAAACACTGAATCATCCAGTGAAATAACAACCTTCCCCACACTGTGTACGGATCAGCCAGGACAAAAGAGAAGCAGCTCTGGATGTAGGCTCTTTCATGAGGAAGGAACAGAAAGCAGGGAAATATACCACAGTTCATGCCTTAAGGAGCACCACTAAAGCAACTAAATCTCTGAACATATTGTCTTATTGAGGCACAAAATACTTCCTCTACAGGGGTCCCACTGTACAATCACATTTTCTGAAGTGCAGAATTTTGCTGACTTTACATTCCAGTAAGTGATCTGGAGTAGCTTACCGATGTTGCCATATTTATGCAGAGGGAATAACTTCAAACTGCCAGCCCTCCGCAGACTATGAAAACACTCCTTCCCCCCAACCCCACAGTTCCTACTCAGTGTTTTGTGAACTTAAGGCACTGACAATACATTTTAACTAGTTCTTCAACAAGTGCTATTCTAACTTTCTGCCACTGTCAAAAATTGCAATTCTCTGTGCTTTCAAAACAACTTAAAGAAAACTTCCCATAATTTGGCTGTATCCATTTGATGCATATAAAGAGAGAGATGCACATACTCCTGATCACAAGTTTTCAAAGAAAATAAACCAAGGTGTTGGAATATGCAAACCGTACTCTGGCCAGGGATGGGTTAATGAAATGCTCTGGGCTCTGCCCCCCTACACTAGTAATAGGAATCAGGCTTGCAGGGAAGGATTTCTTGGTGACCAGCCAGGAAGAGAGCCTATAATCTGCAAAAGATGGGATCTGGGACTGAGTCAGAAACTGCCTGAGAGTCTTCTGCCTGTCAGAGCCTCACTAAGAGAAGCTACGCCTGCATGCAACAACTGCGGATTTGTTACCGAGGCCACTTTGTTTATCGCGTAGGCAATGCTCTGCTTAAAAGGAGGAACAGCCAAATAAAATGTGTCACACACTTCAGCTATGCAACTTTTGGCTATGAGATTGTGGTGATCTTATTACAATCACTTCTTAAGTTACAGTGGTCAAAGGCACGTGAAATGGGGACATGTCTTTATCATTTAGTCAACTCCAAACAATCAGCTGCCTTCACTTAGATGACAGAACGGTACTAGAACTGCAAAATAGTGGAAGAAAAAAAGAAGTTTTCTTATTGAGGAATCTGGTAAGGTTTAATTCACAGAAGGGAAGCACTATTAGCAGAATCTCTTCAGAAGGGTCCGTTCCAGGTCTGAAAACAGATGAAAGAATCTGGCTGAGAGAAACTGAGAAAGGCTACAAAAGGTTCAGTATTACAGTAACCTTTCCATTAGAAGAAACTAATTGTGATCAGTGTTCAGCACATCACTAGCTCAGACAAAAATCATCCCTGTTGAAACTTACAGAAACAAAAGCAAAAGGATGAACATTTCATGTATTCATTTCTGATCTCTCAGTTAATACACTACTTCTATAAAAATTATAAGATGGCCAAATACATATGGAGGGAAATTCTAAACACCATTCGCTGTCAACTCAGATGGGCTGTTTTTTGTGTGAAGTAATCATGAGAGCTTACTGGCAGATGCCTTTAAACAAAGCAAAACAAACAAAAAACCCCTGCTGTTTACATGCATTTTTCTTGACATCGTAAGTCTGATAATTCCACCAAGTGAAATATCAGAGATACTGGAAAAGTCTTTTACTTTCAAATCATCTCCAAAATACTTGCAGAAAAGATGCATGGCGCATCTTCTCATTTTAACATCTTACAAATGCATTCCAAAAACAGTGATATCATCTTTGTGTATAGTTAATACCAAGATTGTGATAAGACCATTTGATAAGCAAGAAAAAAGATGCTTATTTGTAATTTCTTCCACAAGAAATAAATCAGTATTTTTCCTTTTAAGGTTTTATTATCATTTTTACAGTCCTTACCAGTGAAAGTTGAATAAAGAGCAATCACAGAGCCAGAGTGCCCTCTGCTGCTCCTACAGCATCAGTATGACTTCATTTTAGAAAATACTTGTTCTTACCAAAAAAAAAAAAGTTTTTCTTTCCTGACTACTCTACTCAGAAATCTTATAGCTATTAAGCTAAAATCCCTAAATGTTCTCCTAACAAAGATATTTTTAAGAGCTAGATAATTAAGTATGCAGATCCAGACTGCCAGAAGTCACCCGTCTAAAATGAAGTCCAGGAAATAAAGCCCATGCTTTATCCCCACCAATTCCAGACATCACAAAACACTGAAATGCAAACCACAGCTTAGATAAACTTCTCAGTGGCTAACTTGGTTTGATAACCTAAATGCCACATAGGCATGACACAGAAGGGAGGAGCGGGAATTAACGCTCTACATTGAACAAAAGTGACCATGCGAGTAAGGAAAACTAAGAGCCTTCCAAAATTAATTCTACTGCAGCTGAGACCAGGAACAAATTCCTTCTGGGAGCTCCTGCTTCCAGAGTTTAATATGCGTACTTATCTGCCAGGGGTCAGCTATCAGGCTGCATTGTGCAGAGATCTTCAGTCACTGTTACTGATCTTGGGCTCATATCACTGTTGTCTCAGATGCGCTGCATCTAGTATGGACTGGGCTGAGTGAACTTCCCAGGGGGATTTCAGCCTGTGTTGCAAGGAAAAGATTTAGTCCTTCAATTTGTCCATCCCTCATCTGTTTCTTGGTTCCTCATGAGCTGACTCCAGTTTTCACTCAGGGATGGCAGCTTCCCCTACAGCAGTAAATGGACAATTCAAAACTAAAAATGAGAGGCTACATCCCAGTTGAGATGAAGAACATCCTGCAAGGAATCAAAAGCAGATGGATATTTTAATGCCTTGCTCTTGTAAGTTGCCACTCACATCATGACTGCTGGTCATGACTGGACCAATGTCAGCTCTGTAACTGATGCCATTGGGGGCAAAATAGTAAAATATTCTATAGGCTGAGCTGCAGACACACTGCTGCTAGGCCACCACTGGCACACTGATGGTATAAGAAGGAAATCTAAACTTGCAGAACTGATTCAAGGATAAACAGGTAACACCAACATCAAAGGCAACTAATTCAACATCTGCTCCCAAGAACAGCAGAAATACTCACGGAGAATACTTCAAATCTCTTTCCTAGGGACCTCAAATGTTTTATACTAGAGCTCCAATAAACGTTCAAATTAATTTTTGCTGATGTGTCCAAAAGTAACAAAACTAACACTGGCACTCCTTTCTCAATGAGACTAAGAAACCAATTTTAAAACAAAGCAGAACTGGAGTTAAGCACACACATTTTCTGAATATCAGATCTTTCAGTTTCAATAGAGTTTTACCCTTGAACTATAAACCAGTGATTTAATACACTACCTACTGCCAAAGTTTCCCAAAGAGAGTAAAAATACCCTCTCTGGGCAATCCATGTGCAAATGGAACAGCTTATTAAGGATTCCTTAATTGAGAACACGTAAACAAGGGGTTTAGCCACATCGAACCAATTTCTTGAGGCAAACTTCATGGTCTGATTTCCCAGAAAGGCACTGGAAAATTAGCAAAAGGGAATGCCTTTCACCGCTTTGTTTTAAGCCACAGAAAACAATGTTGGGCCACACCCACCAAAGGAGCAGTTTGATTGCCTCTGGCATTAACACAGCTGTAACAATTAACACAGCTTCTGCAAAAAGAAAAAAGGATCAGGTAAAAATCTTTTCTTAGCAGATATTCCAAACCGTAATATGTGACAGAGAGGCATCAATTCCAGTTTCTGTCCTGAAAGCCTTGTGGTGGTTTTTACATACTTTGTCGTCATCATTGTTGTTGATTATCAGCATCAAAATTATTCAAAATTTTCTGTGCCTCAGCTGAAAACCATCATCCTAATGGTGATTGATTAGCAAAACTCCGTCAATACCCCCAGCCACATTTGCCAATGTCAACTGCAGCAAAAACATGTACTACTAAACCAAATGGGGGGAGGGGGGGGCGGGTAGAGGGGAGAAAGTGTGGTTCCCCTCTGAAAAGTGGTTCTGTAAAATAAATAAATAAGAATTGTTTCTTGCTTAGTACAAACTGCTTTCTGCTGCTGAAGTTGGATCTATTCACACTAGCAACATCAACATCTTGACTGCTTTTTTTTCCTTTACTGGTACAGAAGCTATGGTCTGGAAATTGTATGTGGTGAGGCACAGAGTTACAGTATGTCAGTACTTGCTAATTTCGAATATTCATTTTGAGTTGTTAGGTCAATGTAGTATTAGATACCGCATTCATAACTCTTACTTACGTTGCCTCAAGCAAAGACATTTCTGATGGTACCGCAAAGAGAAGTTTAGCACACCACTTCCAATTAGGCAAGCTTTGGAAAAGAATGTTGAGGCAGGACAGATTCTGCTAAATGTTTCCTAACATACTTTTAAATTAACCAGTTCTGATTTTCGTCATAGATATATAGGGACTTGCTGTCTAACAGGGACAGCAAAACAGCTGTGATCCCTCTGTTTGCTTTGGAAAACCAGCTTGATTGCTGGTGGCCTTGCAGACAGTGAATGAAAGCGTGTGCAAAAGCGTCTACTGCCAAAAGGAAGGAACAGACCCTTCCAGCAGTGACAGTCATTTTCCCCAGTATCTTCTCTTTGGCACCAGGAAACCCAAGTCTTTTACCCAAGTCCAGCAACTCAGTCCCTTTTCTCATTTGAAAAGGATCTCAATTTCGCCAGCTCTGATAGGACTCTTTTATCTGTGACATGAAAGTCCTTGAGGCCACCTAGAACTTTCACACTGAAAAATATGCAGCACATATACAGAGAAATGCAGGAGAATAAAAGGAAATGTTTCCACCCTTGGAAAAGTCTTTTGGCAAAAAAACTATTAGCAGAAAAGGAGTGATTTCTTATTCCCTGTAATTGTTAATGCTTACTCAAAAGATCCTATTTTTCATTAGTCCCACCTAAATCATTGCTGTTTGTGAGCAGACTGAATGGAATATTTTAATTATTATAACATGAAAATTATATTAATCTGAGGTAGCCTCCAGGTTAATTTTCTTATCAGTAGAAAATAGGGGACATCAATGAGATGAGTTCAGTTAGGAGAGCTACCTGGACAAATAGGGTTTTAAGTCTGCTTTATCAGACAATAAAAAAAGCTAATTCCCTGAGTAAATAAGAATGTCATTTTGCAGTTAGCTGCTTGTTTTCTGACTACGTACCTCCTTTGTTCCCAAAGGGGAGCATTCTTCAAATTTTAAACTAGATGAAATACATGAAAGTGACTGAGTAAGGTATTCTCTAGGACACAGAATTTAGAAACATATCTAGTCTAGGAGGTACTGCTTAATCTTCCAATAAATCCAAAACATACATCTAAATCAAACCCAAACATCAGTTGAAAGAGCTTCATTGCTTTCATTTGGTTTTAGCTCATCAGTTGAATCTCGGCCTCTGCAAGTATTTTCATCTTTTTGGATTATAAAAAGATATTTAGTGAACTAGCCTTGAACACACATACTCTTGTAAGGGTATTTCCAGGTTTCTTTATCCTCTACTGTCACTGAAGTCTCCCTCAGCATTGCAATGAAATACTAACAAGGACAGCATACCTGTGTCTCTTTTGCATCCTCCCTTGCTCTATTACATAGGCTACTTGAAGACTACAAATTGTAATGCAGCGTTATCAAGATATGTTCAACAACTTAGTGCAAGATCAGTAGTGTGCACTTTAGAACTGTGAATGTTAAGGATTAGCAGAACAAGTCACTAACAATAACTTCTAGACCAGCACTCCAATGTTTTTTTGCTTAAATTGGTATTTACTAAAAAACTAAAAAACATTTGATGGACTATCTTATTACATGGAGCATTTCTGAACCCTCTTGAATCATCAGTAAACTTTTCCATATGACCTTGCATCAAGTTATTTGACCTACCTATGCCTCAGTAAAACCAGCTGGAAAAATGTGTAAAAGTGTGCTATAAACCTGGTAATGTTTCTGAGCTGAGTTCAGGGTAAGTGAATTGCAAAAGCAATGAAAAGGTCTGCTGCCTGGAGGCAGCCCCATGCTGCGTTACTCCTGGGAGGCCCAAGATGTGACGACTGCAGCCAGACTCCTGAGCTTGGGTGTTGGGCAGATGGAAATTCATTAGCACATGGCAATATCAGAAAACACAGTAGCAGTAAAGGCTCGTTTTGTTGCAGCAGTTCTGCACCTAATCACGAAGCTGAGGTTAATCTGCAAAACAACTTCATCAGTCTTTACCTACAGTAGGCAAGCGCTCAGGTAGAAAATACAAAGCCTTGGGTTTACATTCCAAGGATAGCAAAGTTCCTCCTCATTTGAGGTTCACAGTTACCAGACTATTGGGAAAATGTTCTGGTCAACCGTGATTTACAAAAGTTGCTTGAAAATTCCTTCATCTTTAGGATCTTCCAGTGCATTTTTGATTGGTTCGCTGAATTTTTAAATATGGTGCATTTCTGGGCAGTTTAATTCAGTTTAAATTTATAGAGCTGAATATCCTGTTGTGGCTGTGTAGCACAGGAAATTCACCCCGTTAGTTTTCCAGACTTCTCAAAATATGGACCAAGACCTTTAGAGAATCCCAGCTCTTTTAAATGCACTGAAGGAGAACAAGAGTGCACAGATGCGTACATTGTGGGGAGAGGGAGAATTACCCCTCCTATGTAAGTAAAACAGGCTGAAGTTGGCTTTAATTTCAAAAGCCATACTGCTAGGCAAGGATCGTAAGATAGCAGTAGTTTTATGACTTTTGCACGTTTTGCTGCTGAGTCAGGAGACCAGAACCAGGTGGTGTAGGAACAATAGACTTGATCTACATCTCTGAGAAACTCAGCCTCAGAACAAGAATTCCCAGCTGCCTGAGAAATTCAGACAAAGAGGTAGGAGAAAGATTTAGTCTTTTCAAGACCTTCACAGTCAAACTAGCAACAGCTAGCCGTCACATTCTTCAAGTAGTTTCACATCATAGATACTGCACAATGGTATTTTGCTATGCCCTTCTGCTTTTAAAAGGCAAGAATAATAAACTGGACAAGTGTAAGTGTGGCTTTCCTCTCAGTCTTAAATTTTAATCCCAGTTTCAATCAGTTTGAGAAGAATTTTGCAGGTTTACAGCTTTATAGTAAAAATCATATCAATTCAGTTTTGGTTATTACAAGCCATTGATTTGTATTTCAGAACTTCAGCAACCTGTTTACACACCAAGAGGAGGTGCAGCTCCTTCCCCCTGGCTGCACTTCAATATGCTTTCTGGGCATATTGGCATTGCTCCTTTGATCTAACTCAAGCCAAAAGCCTTACGTTTTCTGACCTTCTGTTGTTGGGTCCAAATTAGTCTGAGTTCTTTTATAAGACACAGTCTAATTCCTTTACTTATTTTATTTACAGAATAGCACCTCACCAAGTTTTCTGCCTGCCTGCATGAATGTTTCTTCCCAGCTCCATTCCAGACCAACAGGTTATCTTAAGCTATATGTGCTTTAATCTGATGCATTTGATTCTGAAGTGAAATAAAGCAAGAACCAGGCATTGCTCTCGGCCTTTGTGTCCAGTTCACCTGTCATACTGCAGGTAGAATTGCCCAGGCTTCCCCGAGACTGCTGACCTTAACATACCCCTCAGATGCTGGTGCCCAGAGCTACAAAGTTTGTCTGAACAATATACAAGTTAGAACTCAAATACAAGGTCTGAGGGCGCTTTATGCCTTGAGACCTAACATGTAGGATAGGAAGTTGTTGTAGAAGGATGGAGTTGAATTTCTTTGATGTTGACATCAGTTCACTCTCTCAGCTTGAGCCTGTTACCACTGAACTCAAGAGAAGGGTGATGGCCCTAGGGAGTACAAGATTGTTGGCCATTATATCGTTAGGATAGTCTCGATAGACTTAGCTTTAAAATATTTCAAAGTAATGATGGATGAAAGCCACTGAATTTAATGTAATCTTTAATGTCTTCTACACTTGATTTTCTTACTTGCTGCTAATAATAAGCAGCAAAAAGGGGAGAATTACCATGGAATACATGTTATCATGCTAACATAATAAGGAATATTAACTAAGATATTGTGGCCCTCTTGTAGCATGTCTAATTTGTAAATTTAAAATAAATTTGTAATCTGAAAATAATACAAAAAATAAAGTAAAAATTGTTAGTTCTTTTCTGCCAGCCTCCAGTTACTGTCATGTCAATTTCTAGGCTCATTGTAAAGTTTCTATTTTCACCAACAGGTGGACCCACCAATTCTGAATTCATTATCTGTTTGTGATCTAAACCAACCTAAATGTTTACTAAACAGTAAAAGAAAATATATTTCACATCCTACCTGATGTGAAAGCAGAAAAAGCTACACAGTAAAAAGGACTAACTATTACGCCAAGACCAGGAAGATTAAACAGGGGAGTGTGCCAAATAGAAATATAGCATTTCGGTATCATCATGATAACTACTTGAAAATATAGAATAGTTTTAATCTAAGCTGTACTAAAAGACTCCTTTTTTAACTGATTTTCTGGTGCAAAATTTTCTATAGCCAGTAAGAACAACTTCTGAAAATGGCTAAAGTGATAGCGTAGAGTAATTACAGAAAAAACAAACAGAACAGACATGTTTCAGAAATATAAACATTGTGATCACACTGGAACAAGCATTTGTTTTTTCTCAAATACAGCAATATAATTTCTACAGTTTGGAAAAATTATTAAATTTTAGGGCTGAATTCTACTTCTAGATAAGTGCAACTTCCATCAACTTCTTAAAATAACCATTCACCAAAAGTTACAGAAAATAATATTCCCAAGGAATTTCAAATTCATCATGTCATTATTTTCAGTCTACTTAATAACAAACTTTCTCTCTGGTGAAGTATCAAATTAAGACTTCCATACAGGAATACATTAAGTTTGAATAATACTTCATAAACAAATAAGCAGAAACCATTTACTTGCTGAGGTTTTGGCTTTACTTCTGTTTATAAAGTGAGTAAAATAACAGCACTTTAGGCAACATTTGAGGGAAAAGTACAAATAAATATTAATATGAATAGTTACAGAGAAGGCACATACAGGCTGTGTTCCAGGAACCCAACTCATAAATCAAATTTACCTTCTTCAGTAAATTTCAGCCTCACTGATAAAATCTCTAATCCAATATTACAATCTCCTATTTCTATAATTTCTGTGGTAAAGTCACAGGGCCTTTATTCATTGAAGTATTTCTTAGTGTCACGAACTATCCCTATTCACTTCAAAGCAAATATATTCAAGAGTGAGAAATGAAGGATCAGGCCACAAAAAGATTTTGCTTTTTCACCCTGAAAACCTGGTTATGTGAACTTTTCATAAATCCATCTGTTCAGGCCATCAGCACTTTCATACTGTAAATAATTTTTCATCTGTTTTCTGAATAGGGTCAGATGAATAGACTTAGTGATACCCCCACACACAGAAAACAACACAGACTCTCTTGTAGTCAAGTTTCAATCGCAGAACCGCTGCAAGTGGTAGCACAATTGCAGTGCTAAGGTAGACCCGCATACGTTATGACTGGAAAATTTAAGTGACAGAGTATACATATGCATTGACACCATGCTAGGTTAAAGTCTGTACTAGAGTATGCAGCCTCCCCTCCTGCGAGCCATCAAGCTTCTCTTCAAAAAGCTCTGTGTTGTTACTAATAATTTTGCCACTTTCCATTCTATGGTGAGTCCTCCGTGTCAGGGACAGAGCAAGTCTCTGGAAAAAAAAACACAGTGGTACCACTGGCATTGGTTTGTCTTTTATCTGAGTTACCACACCGGTTTCATCATTCAGCTTCTACCTTTAAAAAGGAAAATGGAAATGAGAAGCTTTTGATGTTCCTGATCAAGAAAAGCATTGCAACAGTCTGGAGACAACCTGGCATTTAACTGTTCTGGGGGTGTTTTTTTCTGCAATATCAGTAAATGTTCACTGGGAAGCTATGCATACAATCCAGCTACAATCCAGCATAGAACCAACTGTTCATACAGCCCAATTCCTACCTAATAAATAAGGCAGCAGGCTGAGGAAGTGATTCTTCCCATCTGAAACACCACAAGCTGTTCTGTCAGTACAGCAGCAGGCAGTACTGCACCCACCCGCTTCTCTCTGTTGGGCCAACCAGACCACCCTAACAGGAGTAAAAAGAAAGCTAACGTTTTTGTCAAACGTGCACTACCAGGCACTGCAGTACCTAGATTTGTCTGACAGTAAAACAAATGAAACTTAGCTGTTGAGAATAACATTATTCTTTCAGTAGTCATCCCTGAAAATAGTCACAGGTTACTGAGGCTGGTTAATTACAACGGAGGGCATGCAGTTATCTCATGGGATGTTACCTGTAGCACATGTGCTGGTACACAATAATTCAAATTCACACAAAGTTTTTCGTCTTTCAAGTGTTTTGTTTGCATTCCAATTTAAATTTTATTTTCATGTGTGGGTGTAAAATTATGTAAGTACTTTACTCTCAGTAATGGTAATCACTTAAGGAGCTTGCATTATCTACCACTTCAGATTCACTGAAACTGGTGGGTAGAGTCAGGGGAATGACATTATATAAAAATATATTTGTAAGAGAGAGCCTATTTAAGATTCAGATGGTATTTCTTATGCCTTTTGTTTTCAGGTGTGTTTGTTCTATGTCTTTTAAGGCTGCTTCAACTGTATTTTACATTTTAAAGTATGTTATTTAAGCTCTTAGATGAGGGATAACGGCACACCTAAAAATAAAGAATAGTTTGCACTTGTATATAGAAATTTTAATTATTTTTTTTTTTGGCAGCTTTCATATACAACATAAGAGTAAAAAGTCTCTTTTAATTGGAACAGATTTCAAAGAGTAGCAATACTCTGCAGAAGGGTGCAGTATCATGATATGATGATTCTTTAATGACACAAATTAGAGCATTTATCTACTCTGTGGAAAACAAAAAACTGAAACACTTTTTGCATGGTATCACTATATGGGAAGCCATGTGACAGCACAGTCATGACAGTATCGTAGATCATAGTGACAATAAGAATTTGGTTGGCACTAAGGTCACTGAGATACCATCTTTACATAATCTATTTTTAAAAGCACTCTGGGAATTAAAAAAACACTCATAGTAAAAGGGAGTATAAGGATACACCTTACCATATAATTTGTGTCAAAAGCAGATGAATGGAATGATTACAATATAAATTGAACAATAAAAATATATTACCAAATCTCCTTCCCAAGTAATAAAGCAAAAGTAAAAACCTTTGATGATCTTATATGCCACTTAAAGAATGGGTATATTTTAACAGTTCATCCCCACCAACAACAACCCCGAAAATTCAATCATTGTTGAAAATGGCATCTATGACAGTTTCTTTTAGTGTCTTGTGAGTGAAAAAACCCACCCTGAAAAAAATCCTAATAGAGCATAAGCATTTTTGCAGTCAGTGGCATGCAAGCAAGACATTTTCCTGAATCTGCTATTGTTGAGGTCTATGCTCTTAACTCACAGATGCCAGAAAAAACAAAATTTAATAAATGAGCTGAGACGACAAAGCTAAATTTAAGTGAGGAAATGAATTGGCAAAACCTTTTACTGACATATGATTCTGAACATAATGTAATTTATTTTTACTTTTTTAATTACCCCACTGTATTTAATTTGCTGTTTTATCTGCCTCTATTATACATTATGTATTCCTGAAGAGAAACATTTAAAAATTTTTAAAGACATCTTTGAAATTAATTTCTCTTACTTATAAGCCCTATTTCAATGCTGGTGATACAATATTTATTAGATTTCAGGAGTACAATGGATGTGTAATAAAATCTGTTGCATGATATGTGACAAAAAAAGAGGAATGAATTTGTGAAGGTCAGATTACGAAAGCTTGGGAGGAAATTAAAGTCATGCTGCTGATCTGTTGGTTCTTAAACAGAATCCTCTAAAAACATTTAATTAATAATATTTTCAACATGCTGAGAGAATGCTGCACATAGATTACCGGGGAAAATTACTATTTAAAACAGGAAAGTTGAAATCAAAGAGAAATCTAACTACTCCCATCAGGGTTGTTATGTTTGAAATTCAAGACAACGTCTTCAGTGGTACACAGACTGACCGAGGGAAGACGGACACTTTGATTCTCCTTAAGTTCAACAGACAGAAAGAGTTGCAGTACAAATGAATATTAATTCAATTAATGACACTGTTAATCTGCAATAAAAATATGAATACTATACCAATGAGTACTAGACCAATTTTCAATAGGTTACCTAAAGCAAAATGACCAAACAGGATAAATTACAGCTGAGCGGATCCTTAAGCACACAGCTACCTATTTCCTACTGAATTTTCCTATAGAATTATAATATTTGTAAGATATTTGTATCTCATGCAGTGACTTTAGAAAACTGAGTACCCATGGCATCAGAACTTGTTCTGAGTAAGAGAGGGACACTACCTGGTTTGTCAGGCTATTGAGAAGCTTAAAGGAGCTCTCCTCTCCTTCCAAGGGACAAATTGAATTAAAAACTGTCTCTGTGAATGGTAACTAGTTGTTAGGCATTATTTTGCTGACAGAGAGATCTAATAATTTCATACAGTAGATACATTTTCTGTCACTTGGTTTGTAGCTTCATTTTATCAGTTACGTTCATTGGCATCCTTTGATATCTAAACCCACTCCCTCTGCCTTTCAAGCTGGTTACTGAAAATAATCCCTCATCAAGTCCTGGTAGGTCACAAGCATTGGACAAATTCCTCCCACAGACCCATGATGAGAAAAGACCCCAGAGTTTTTATAAAAAGTAATGTAATTTTGTCTAACTTTTAATTTTCTGATTTGCATTCTGTGGATCGCATTACCAGGAAAGAGGGGCTGTAACATAGCAGCAGTCTCCTGAGTGTTGCAGAGGTTGCAAATAGTTGCTGGAGTAGAGTTTTGGCTTGTGCCACATGCTCTGCTGCCTGATTAGAAACAGTTTTATTGCTGGATTCATGTGTTTCTTGGCATATTTGTTTTATGGCAGACATTTCACTGGCTTCTAGTTCACCAAAAAAAAATTCTGACTCTGTTGACAAACAATTTTGTTTAACACAAACAAAACAAGAACCTCTCAGAAGCACATCAAATACTGTGATACAAAAATTCTACAGGAGTAAACAAAACTCCCTAGTTTCAAAGCACTTGATGTATCAAAAGAAGTTATACTTAACTTGCAGACGGAGGCTTAAAATGCAGAAGCTACCATATTACACTGGAGTGGAGTGAATGTGCATTATGGGCTCTGCTGTCAGTTCAAGCGTCTGTGTGTATCTTGGATGTGCCACATGGCAGGGAACTCACTTTTTGGTTATTACCTGTGGAGGCGGGAAACCCGAACCTTCAACTGGAAATAGCTGTAATTGTGATCCACCTTGGCAGCGAGCCTGGAGCCATATATTGTCCCTCTGCGGGCTCCTATCCACTCCCACAGATGCCATAGCGGTTTGTCAATACAGACAAGGAAGGAAGAATGAGACTATAAAATTAAAGGCAGTCTGAGAAAGGAACATATAAATAAATGACATTCAGTCCATTACGCATGGCTATAGGCCAATACTTAGCACTTGGGCGCAAAGTGAATGCAAACTTACTTAAGTTCCCTGGTTACACTTCCCTACACTTATTTGCTTATGCCCCCAGCTACTTCATTACCTCTTGAAGATGACTGTCTTCCACATAGCTACCTTAAGAGGCAAAAATATTATTTTTAAAATGTCAAGAGGATACGATTACTGTGTTGAGTCAGTTCTTTGTGTTTCCTACTCATTTTGTGCAAGTCAAGTGGTCCAAAGTGCAGAAAAGAGTCAGAAGCATTGATGAAAGGACTTCTCTGGTAGATGGGAATCTTCGAGAGATGGAGTTCCTACCCCTAATTTCATGCCAGTTCAAGCACATATTAGAAGGGAAATGGACACTGTTTACCATTGGAAAAAATAGGACCAGAGCACAAGTAAAGGCACATAAAAGAAATTCTTGCAAGTGACAACCATCATTTAAATCATGTTGAAAAAAGGTGAGAAGGCAAGGACAAGTATACAGAAATAAAAGGAGAATATGCTGTTTTACAGTGTCAGCCTAAATTATTCTTCTAAAGCAATCCAGCACTATAGCAATTCCCTGATGCCTGGCATTTCTTTGCATACACCCTCTACATAGAACACATTGATAAGCAAGAAGCAGTGGCGTATATTGACATTTTTATTTCCACTTGAACATGTTATCCATTTTTCTACAGAAATGTAACTTATTTACTAAATCCCTGTAGAAATACTTAAAGGAGTATTATGTAAAATAAATAATCATCCTTTCCTCTTCAGCAATATCAGTTCTAGGTTTTCGGTTGCCTTTTTTTTTTTTTTTTTTTGGGGGGGGGGGGGGGGGGGGGGGGCGGGGGGGGGTGGCAATTTTTT
>JAVJGI010000001.1:7134323-7160935 GCA_035590275.1 Ibycter americanus
TAGCTCTCCCCTGGGGACAGGGCAGAGCCAGGGTGAGTGAAGGAGGGGGAGCGGGGAGGGGGCAGCGGCAGTGTGCAAATTTTTTAAATGAAGAGATGTATTGGTTAAAAACAACCGCAAAAATCACTGCTAATAATAGGGTCAGCAGATACTTTATACTGTTATATGCGAAATGAGGACAAATCATTAGTTTCAACAACAATAAAACTAAAACTGCTTTAATCCTTCCCAGTATTATATTTAGGATATACACTGTATCTACATCAAGAGGTTTATCTTGAAGGAGTCTGAGTATAGGCCACAGAAATCTTAATATTTTTCATATCCTAAGTCTTCAAAATATATGCAAACTGTTCAAACATAAACATTTACAGCTGAATATGTAACAGAAATTAGCACCTTTTAAGTCCTACTAATTTCAGTAAACGAACATATAAGCAGGCAGGGTCATTTTGTTACGATGAAGCTTGTAGAAATAAAACAGGAAGACATGGTCTCTCGTCAGTGTACTGTCCAGAATATATGCAGACTGCTCTACAAAGACCTCTAAGTTGACACACAAGTGATACTGCCCTTTAAACATAAATCTTAGTCTTTGATGGACACCTGTTTGATTAACTCCAGTGAAGCTTCAAACACATATGCAAAATCTGTCCCAGTGATATCAGTGTAAAGAAGAGTGAAGAATAAGTCATATTGCCTGAGACACTGTTAGTGTGCAGAAGGAAACAAGGGGAATGGAGCTGTCAGGTAACAATATATGCTTGGAGTTGAAATAACTAACTGAACTGAAGTTTAAAAGCAGCATAAAAATGTAGCTCTGAAGTTTGCAGAAAAAAAAGAATAGTAATTATATAATTTGCAAGTAATACAGTAAGTAGTGAAACTAACCCAAATGTTATTAGCATTAGCCTCTAAGAGCTAAATTCTTCCTACCTACATAAATTCTATAGCAATTCCAAAGAAGCCAGGTTCCCCTTCATTTACATTGCTCTCCATTAAAGGACAAACGGGTTTCTAATTTGTGATCTCATCTTTCAACAATCTGCAAGTGGGATGTTATTACACTGAAGTCAGACACCACTGGTACAAAACAACCAAGTCTCTAATTCACCAATGCACTTGAGTAAATCAATTGATTTAATGAATTCTTTGATGGAGTCATTCTTAGAAGAAGTACACTAAACAACAATAACAATCTTTCAAGGCAAATAGGCACTTGTCATTCACTATTCTGTGGTTCCCTGCACTTAAAAGTTTTTCCTTATTCTGACTGGATCAAAACCAATTACAAAGTTGTGGGGTTTTTTTTCACCAGAAAATGGTCCAGAGAGTCTGTTGTGGCAGTATTTTTTCTGGTATCACCAAAGTTGAGTGAAACCTGGAACATTAATATCCTGGTTTTGGCTGGGACAGAGTTAATTTTCTTCTTAGTAGCTGGTATAGTGCTGTGTTTTGGATTTAGTATGAGGATAATGTTGATAACACATGTATGTTTCTAGCTGTTGCTAATTAATATTTATACTAAGTCAAGGACTTTTCCATTTCTCAGGCCCTGCCAGCGAGAGGGCTGGAGGGGTACAGAAATTGGGAGAGGACACACTGGCCAAAGGGATGTTCCGTATCATAGAACATCTTGCTAGGTGTATAGACTGGGGGAGCTGGCTCAGTGGGTGGGATCACTGCTTGGGGACCAGCTGGGCATCAGTCAGTAGGTGGTAAGCAACTGTATTGCACATCACTTGGGTTTTTTGTTTTGTTTTTTCCATGAGTTTGATTTCTTTTTCTCTTTTCCATTACTATTATTATGAGTAATAGTGGTAGTAGTATATTTTACTTTATTTCAGTTATTAAATTGTCCTTGTCTCAACCCACGAGTTTTACCTTTTTCCCAATTCTCCTCCCCATCCACCAGGGGAGGGGGGAGTGAGTGAGTAGCTGCGTGGTACTTAGTTACTGGCTGGGGTTAAACCACGACAGTCCTTTTTGATGCCCAACATAGGGCTTCTTCAGCATGTGTCACCTCCCCTTCTGGTGACATTGCAAAATCTTTGCCTTCTGACCAACTCCTGATCACTTCCAAGATTCCTAGATGACTGGGGTTTCCTATCTGAGCTCACTGTGTGATCAGTGCGACCCACTTCATGTAGCATCAGTTGCATGGTGTGTAGAAGAGACCCTCCCTTTGAACATCCAGCCCCACACCTGCAACTCAGGGACAAGGAGAAGCTGCGCTTCAGTACCCATCACTTCCAAAGCAGTTCAAACCCCTTCATAAGCTGCCAGTATCTCTTTTTCAGTTGGAGAGTAGCAAGCCTCAGATCCTCTGTATCCCCAACTTCAAAAGTTTAAAGGTTAACCTTAGGCGCTTTCTGTCAGAGGCTCCAGGTAGGGCCATTCCCCCCAGCTGCGGCATAGAGCACATCTTTTACATCTTGCCCAGTTCAGACTGCTTGAAATATCTCCCATTTAATTTGTTCAAAGGCTTTTTGCTGCTCAGAGCCCCATTTGAAATCATTCTTCTTCTGGGTCATTTGATAGAGAGGGCTTAGAAACTGTAATTTAGAATGCGCACTCTCTAAAAACCCACCATGCCTGAGAAAGCTTGCATTTCTTTCTTGCTAGTTGGTGTAGACACAGCTGTTATTTTGTTGACCACACCCATTGAGATCTGACCACACCCACTGAGATCTGATGACATCCATCTTGCCATTCTATTCCCAAAAACTGGATCCTCTGTGCAGGTCCCTTGACCTTACTTTGTTTTATAGCAAAACCAGCTTTCAGAAGGATTTGGACTAAAACAAACTGAGGTCAAGGGAATACTAACAGAGTCCATCTATGATTCTAACTTCTTTTGAGCAGAATTAAATAAAATACGTGCCTTTGTTCAGTGGGATCTAAAGTCCCTTGTACAGGTATCCCGCTCTAGAATTCCAACTGATATGCAGAGCTCCAGAGCACTTATAAATAACATTCTCTATAACAGTGGCTTGGATCAAATTCTATTTAATCCTATTTGATAGGATCCCCCTCTATCCCCTGATTCAGTTTCTGCAAGCCAGTATTATTCACAGGCAAAGTAGGCAGTTACCTTGGGTAACACTGCTGGAGAAGATAAAGTCTGCAGCTCTGTTCCCCACTTCACATGCATTGGAACCCAAGAAAGCCAGACATGATGCTATTGACACTGTTACAGGAGAGAGCTATTCCCCATGGGACAACAGTTACTACAGTGAGGGGCTGCCTCTCCTAGTAGTAGTAGCAGCAGCTGGTCTCCCTTTCTGCTCCCCTTCCTCAGTCTGAGGGGTAGCAGAAGCAGCTGTGGCTCTCTGGCCTTCCCTCATCCTCTCAGGTACAGGAAACTCTGTAGAGCAGGAGGAACAAAGTATAGGGAGAAAAGGGAATTCTGGGTTTGGGGAAGAAAACAGATTGTGGAACCCAAAATAAAGGAGCATGGATGCAAGGGGTGGAGAAGGCTGCATATCTTCAGGAAGGCATGAAAGCAAAAAAAACCCCCAATTACACAGACTTTCACAACCCCTTAAAATACACCTGATTTCTTAGCCCATTCAAATTCTTTACCAGTTCTCTCTCTCCTCCCCCCCACTACCCCACTTTCTCTCTGCTTCTCAGCTTCCCTGTTCTCTTTATCACTTTTCTCATTTGCACCTTCTTTGTCTGCTCCAGCTTCTATTGATCCCATCCAACAGCTTTTCACCACTCCTCCCAGAACCGCATCTCCACAACACTGAACTTTCTTGCATTATTGAGGAACCTAACTCAGTTTTGCCTTCCCTATTGAGGATCTTTGATTTAGTTTTTAGTCTCCCAAACTTGGAAATGTTTAGCTGGTCTTCAGTTCTGCAAGGTCTAGACCAGAATCACTCTACTCCATACAAAAGTATTTCTGCCCAAATAGAAGCCTAAAGCCAGGCATTAGGACAGAGATTCATCCTAACAGAAAGCAGGTGAAGTTATACATACCAGCTGGCTCTGTAAGTCTTGCGTTCCTTTCTCCATTCTGTTTTTTAAATTTATCTTTGACCCTTATGAATTTCATTCTCACATGGACACATATTCAGTCAAAAAACTTAGTGTTTTACTTGGTTAAATAAACAAAGATAGTAAATTTCTTTTAATTTAAACAAAATGCAGAAAGTTGACACAGCATCTTTTTTTTACCAGCTTTCAGACTACATGTGAAATTATGTGCCTTCCCCTTTCCCCAGTAACAATACTGGAGAGGAAACTTAATTTGCATGATTTCTTTCCTAAATGTGTATGTAGCTATTTAGACATTGATCAAACCTAGTGCTGTACAACAGATGTTACGAAGAATGAAAGCCAGAACACTGAAACTTTTGCATTCCTAATGAGCAAACTGTTCCTTTTTTATTGTCTTGGTTATGGTGTATTTCTAGATTCAGATAGCTCTGATAAATGTAATGATACAGAGATCCGTGTAATAGTCCAACACTGTGCAGGTGTACCTCATTAACGTCAGATATGGAAAGATGGTTCCTTGGAGACTAGAGATTTATATAGCTGAATGCTTTGCATATTCTGTGCTGAAACAAGCTAGATGCCGTGACTCCAGGCCAAAGCAAAGCCAAAGTTCACAGCTAGACTCTACAACATAACTAGCAATCAACTATCTTAAAATGGAAAGCAGAACTTTTGCTTTAAAAGCATCAGGGGACATAAAATCACATTTACTTTCAAGTTCCTCTGCAGCTTGAGTCAGAACCTTTTCTCTTTTTTCAAGTTTCTCACAGCAAAGGGTAAAAATGTACTGCTTTCTCAGAGGAGGATGTAACACAGAGTCCTCAGACTTAGTTGGACACCGGTTCATTGGAAGAAGGCAATGGGAGCTTTAGCCTCCTGTTAGTGGTAACTGGTATAGCCTGCAATTCCACATCCTGTGGTACTGTCACAACCCTATGGCTTCCTCAGCCATGGGGGCAATGGGTCCTGGTGTATGTGTGCTTGCCTGTGTTCCTTTCCATTTAAACTGTAAAAGAAACATCAGAACAGGTTGCTCTTTGCACTCAGATATTACAACTGTTCCTCCCACTATGGACTAGAATTTGCTAGTCTTTCTCCTCAGTTTTTCTCATATGCTTCAAATAGGATGAGTCATGTGTATAAAGTGAATAGATCTGATTGATAGTGTTTTAACAGAAATTACTTCATACACCACACATCAGCTCAATTTCTAAGTCATGCAACTGTTCGACAGAGCTTTCATTTTAAAATTGCCTCACTTTTTCAAATTACAAACTCTTCTAGCCTATTTCAGTTTGAAACTGACAAAAAATTATTCCAGTTACTGCAAATAATTCAATTGGACTTTTGGTATTTAAAATACACCTGATTCACTTTTGCTTCCAATTTTTCTGCTTCCTATCAAACGCCCTCTTCTATTTTTGAACTGACAGAACTGACAGGCGAAGTATCATTGAACCGAATGTTTCAGCAAGACCTAAGTCAGTAAGAACTTTCGTGGGCTGCCAGTATACAAAAATATCAGCATATGTCCACATATTCTCCACTGAAGCAAGTGGGACGCAGCAGAAATGGAATGTGAGAATGTTTTGTGTACCGCTTAATGTGGTACTGAGTGCTAAGGAACCTGTGAAAAGGTGGTATTAGCCTGCAGCTGCTGCCAGTCGAGTTACTACTTGTCTAGTGTAAGGGAGGAATCGAGGATTCTTAAGCACTTCCGTGCAATTCTCCCCCTTCCCTATCACAGGATATGACTTTTGACATAATCTAGCTGTTAGTATGAATTGAATTATTATGGCTTATATTTTAATGCAAACATCTGTAAGTACTCCTGTAAGTATTAGAAATTTCACTGCACTCATGTTCTAACGCCTGACCTCTTCAAGGAGGTAAAAAAGGAGGTTAGATTCCAAATATAGAAGGATTTTATCTTATAAATTCTTAATAGGGAAAGGCTGCAGTTGTCGAAAATATGCAGTTTTTCACTTGAATGCATATGCATCCACTACGGCTATTTCAAGACACACAGCAATGTGAATCACATGTCCAGCTTCAGGAGTGGACTGCAAGACTGAAATGTTATTGGTGATACAGAAAGTGTCTTCCCCACTTAAACAACAAAGTCCAGCGGTTTTCTGAAGTGTCTCTACATACGTTACAGAAGTCAGGCTCATGCAAAGTCAACAAATTTAGGAAAGATGCCAGAGATTCATATAATTTTTAACTCACAGGTTGAGAAAAAAATTTCTACAACAGCGTTCCCAATCTGTTGGCTGTGTGACTTTAGAGCTGTGACAGGTTCGAAGGAATCTGGAACAGGTGAATGGTGGACATGATTCTCCAGGTCCACTTAAATCCTCAAGGCAAATATTCAGAAGGGATTATAAATTGGTACATAGATGCTTGAGGATTACCAGAGTGGATGGATTTGTTTTGTTCACAGTAAGTACACTGCGTTTCTTTGAAAGGCTAAGCAGCAGAGAGAAAAGCTCCCTGTTCCCATTGTACTGGCTGCTGCCGTCTGGGTCAAGGAGGGACAGGATCTCTTCTGTCTATCTATCTAGACAGATAAACTCGCCCAGCACCAAAAAGGTTCTGGAGTGCAGTCTAGGGCAGCCAGAGAGAGGAAGAAACACACCCACAGTAAGTGAGAAACCTGCTGCAAAAGCAAACAGTGACTTCGCTGTTACAAGCCAGAGAGGTCATGAAATTCTCCCACACACTTTTCCCAAGGATATGCAGGATACTCTGCAGAGTATCAGCACATCAGGCCATGGCACTGCTGGAAATAACAGCAAACCTGAAGACACTTCATGCAAGTGTACAACGTGTAGGAAAGAAGACTCACATATAAGCACTTTTTTTCAATCTTATTCTGCAGATAGTGGTGTTTGTTTTTTCTACTTGGTAGAAGCTCATAGTGCTAGTTTCTGCTCCAATAAAGTTAACTTTTGTTAGTTCAATGCCCTTTTCATATCTGATGGAAGAGCTTCCTAACAGGAAAAATGGATCACAGAGCCACCTTTAAATTCTGGATGCACCAGAGTCCTGTCCCAACCCTTCTTCCTCTGCTTTGCTGTGGTTTTGTGAGCTGCTAATACAGAAACAGAACCCTTGTACAAGGGTGTTGGTTCTAACACAACCTGAGAAACTAAACTGTGTAATTATTTTCTGTTCATGCAAAGGCCAGCAACATTTCAAGAGTATTGCCATCAGCAGATCTTCTTTGCCCATGTCAGAAAGCATGCAGCTTTGAAGTGAGAAGAAAGTGGAAGCAGCTCAGTTGAAGGAAGAAAAATAACCCAAGAAAGTAAAAGAGGAATAGGAAACAATGAGGAAAAGCAAAGGCTATAAGAAAGTACCAGGCAAATAAGAATTAGCTGGGTATGCCATTAAAGAAAGAAAAGAATAGAGGGAAATTAATTCCTCTATCAACACCCTTCAGAACAAAAGGAGTAGCAACCAGCATCCTGAAGAATAATGCAGGTCTTCCCTGCTGGTACGAACATCCAGTCACAGATGTGGAAACCAGGGGGGTATTGATACATTCAGTGATGTGGACCCATAAACGAAATTGAAATTAATCTGACAAATACAGAGTGAGATTTTCAAAAGTGTTTCTCTCAAGACACAATAACTCCAGTAGGCATTTTACTACTTGTGTTCAGAGCAAATGAGATGGACACTGAGATTTTCTGAAAGCCCCACACATAGGGCTTAACTTGTAGCTCAGTTACACTCACGTAAACCAGATATCTACTCAAGACAGCTAAATGACAGATCAGATTCAGACCCTTATGGCTTTGACTCCTGCCAAGCATACCAGGTTCATTTGATAACAGAATCCATAGCACACTGGGAACTTGGGAGGCTATTTGATCCACCCCGTTGCCAGTAGGCAGGATCAGATACACATAAACCATCACTCATACATGTTTTTCTAACCTTTTCTTAAAAACTTCAGACAGGCTTTCTCTGAGACCTTCTCCATGTTTATCTATCTTAGGTACAGATTGCCACTAAATATTTCATCTCATAAAAACATGGCCTCTGATTATTCCTACCTAAATGTAGTGGGGTTTACGCATCATGAGTGAATTATATTTTTAAATACTTCAAAACTTTGTTGAGGCTGGCTGTTCAAGATACTTTAAAATTCTAATGTTATCAACTAATTCTAATATGAAATTATTAAATCTAAGATTAATTTCTCCACAGGAACTTTAATGAAATATTCTATTCCATCATTCAAGTTATTAATGAAACTAACTATGAACAATAATGAACACAAGAGAGACTCCTGAAGAACTCCACTTGGCTTATTTTTCCATTTGGTTGGGAACCTTTGATACATGGAGTATGACCTTCCAGCAAATTCTGCATTCACATGGTAGTAATTTAATCTACACCAACTTGTACTCATTTGCTTAGCCAAATGTCAACTGAGACAGCGTCAAAAGTTTTATTAAGGTGCATGTGACGTGCTGCTTCTAATCTACACAAGGAATTCTGCCAGAGTTAAAAATTCGGTTGCTTTAATATGATATATCTTGAAAAGTCCATGTTTGTTCTTTCTAGTCACTTAATTACCTGTTTAATAACCTGATTAGTTATTTGCTCTATTATTTTTCTGAGAGCTTTAACTTGGGATGGCTCGTGTACAATTTTCTTTTAATAATTTCATTGTGAAGACAGGCATGTTTACCTTCCATGAATCTCATCTCTTCTTTATGAGTCCTCAAATACAGCTGCCAAAACTTTAATATTTCGTTGATATTATATTTCTAAAACAACTTTATATTCAGAAAGAAAGCATGAAGAGCTAAGGTACAGCTATATGAATAACAAAAGACATGAGCTGTCATTTCTTAGCGTAAAAGCATATCTGACAGTACCTATTACAATTTAATGAACCCCTTTAAAATGTTCACTTTTACATTTCAGAAGATTTGTCAGGATAAGATACTTATTTTTATGATGAGGATATATAATGCTTCTCATTTTTAGTCTTTAGTACTGTACACTGAAGTGTCATACATATAATGATTCTGTCTAGTAATGTTTTACTTAGAGTGTGTATTATAGAATGACGGACAAGCATACAACTCAGTACATAAGTGGTGTTTAATCTTCTTTGCAAGCCAGAGTGTAGCTATTAGCCAAGTAAGGCAGCCTTTTAAGAAAACAGGGAAAGATAATGTTGCAGGTGAAAGTGTCTCCGCATCCCTGAAGTCTCACTCTATTTCTAAAACAAACTCCAAATGAAAACACACTGACTCAAGCTGGTGGGCTATAGCCACTTGCCAGGTGTCAATGAAGGAGAGAATCCCAGGTCTTTTCCCTGCAAGCCCCAGGCATCCTTACCCCAAAGAACATTTGCTATAGGAAGAGCAACCACCAGACTGCCTCTTTCTCTGTGCCTTTTTGTATTTCGTACAAGACAAACAATTTGTCTAAAACTTAATAAAATGGCTTTTTTGTCCCTTGGCTTGTAGATCAAACTCTCAGACTGCAGTCATCTTAATTTCAATTAAACAAACAATAGCAACAATCATGACCACAAAAGTATTGCCAGTATTCAATAAAAACAATATCTGCCACAGCCTTTTGTGGGAACACAACAGAAGAGCGTGGCTATCCTCTCAGTCCAATAACTTTGATCCAGAAAGTTAATAAATTATTTCTTAATTGCAAAATTCTGTGCATTTTATAACCTAATTTTGAATAAAGGGTGGGAACACGGACAATGAAGTTGAGTGCTACAAACAAACTTAGCCAGTCTCAAAATCAGAGCGTGGAAAGCCTGGCAAAACTGCACTTGCTTTTAGGTTTCTTAACCAGTGAAAAGCCATTCCATTAAAAAGCACTATCAAAAACATGAAATAAAAAGCATTAGAGTAGCAATTTCAAATTAAACCGAAGAGTAGATTTCAGATATTATTCAGATAGACCTAAGTCTATCACAAGAAGGCATCATGAATAAGCTATTGCCTTTTTTGTGTGGCAATACCATAGGCATGATACAGTTGTAGCTGGCTCGCAGACAAATAAACCCACAGACCGGCTAAGGGATGCTATATGGAACTATGTTAAAGAAAGGAAACATGCCAAAGCAAGCATCAGCGCTTCAAAAACACTTTTGGAGATGGCTTTTTTCCTGGATAAAAAGCAGAGGGGAAAAAATGGTATAAAAGAAAGAACAGAACAGTAAAAAATGAGGTAAAAAGGCAAGAGGAAGTATGCGGATAATATTGCCAAAGAAGTTGAAGAGGTTGCTGAAAGAAGTAATAGTAAATCACTTTATCAGCTCAACAAGATCCCAGCTAGCCAGTTTACACTATCTGGAAAGGTTGTCAAGGATAAATAGAAAAAATCTTCAACACAGAGAAAAAACAAAAAGTGTCACTTTCCAAGGAGTAACTCAACTAGCATCACAGGATATTGCAACAAAGAAATTACATTCCCAGAACTAAACATTAAACATGTCACATCACAAACTGAGGATAGGGAGACCTACGAACAGTTAAAATTTGCAAAAGTGAAGGCAGTGGGGGAATGTTATGGAAGCAAGAAAAATTTTTAGTATAACAACACTTGAAACAGACACAAAAAAAAAAAGTCTTACATGAGTGTGACTTAGTGTAATGATGATTGAGGTAAGCAAAACTATAGACATAAGTCAAGTCATTTTAAGCACATTTTTTTTCTTTTAGAGCTAAAATAAAGCAAGAACAAGCTGCATTTCATGTGTTGGCCAGATTTTTACCCTAAGTATAATCATCAAAGAGAGCATCAAATACCATTTACCACTCAGCACAAACTTCATAGATTTCCCCAGCACATGGAGAGCTTCTATCACAAACCACCACAGAACATCTTGAATTGTTATTATATTCTAACAAAACTTATTGCCAGCATTACAGTGAAGCTTGCATACTTAAATATAGGCTTGAAAGAATGGTTTATCATATAGACTGAATTAAATAATGATGTATTCTCTAAGCTATCATGTTTGGTATTGCCATTAACTTCAATATTAGAAAATATAGACACATGATATATACATTCCATTCCACAGCAACAATAGCTTTTGAAGATCTAGACTTTGTCGATGACATAGCTTTAAGCACTAGCTCAAGAAAAGGACAAAGACAAAAGCAGTCTAACATTACCCCAAAAAAATCTATTATGAGAAAAATCAAAATTTAATGAAAACCAAAGTAAACTGCAACTCTGTCACTTCGTTAGAAAGAGGAAGTACAACGGGAAGTCAATTTCCATACACTGGCAGTGATGAAAAAATCTACAGGATTTTCAGAAGGAATCATTAATAAATGGGCAAGGTGGCAGGTGCATTTACCAAATTAAGCAAGATTTGACCACTAAAAATCCCTAACTTCAAAACCAATCTGTGTACTTGTAATACACATTATTTCCATCACACCAGATGGATCTGAAAGTTAGGCATCAACCAGAGGTACAGACATATACACCTTACCTTTAAACTTATCAATAAAGAAAATGGAAATATTGAGGACATGCTAAAAGATGGTCAATCCAAATGATCAAAACAACTTTTTCATAAAACTCCCTGGAAGAAATAGTGTATGGGGACTAGGTCTCTCTTTCCATTTTAAAATATAATGGTGAAGCCCTTTCACATCCAAAAAAACCTCTGATATTACAGAAAGAATTCAGACTTTGAATAATCTAAAAAAAAGGTATAAAGCAGGCATATTTGAAAAATATTTGCTTGGATTACATGCTATTTATAGTTCTTGCAACAGAACCACTTGCTGAGAATTCAACATAATAAGACAGTGCAGAAGTACAATATACTATATCACAAGTTATAAAAGAACAGGAGTCCATCTGGCAACCATGTAAGATATTAAAAGACTATTTATAAATGGAACTTTAATTTAAAGTGTTTCTCAGATTTGATCCTTAAAAATTTTTCGGTTTATTTCAGTTGGGCCAAGTCAGCTTTATAGCATGTATGAAAATATGTAGAACTGCTTTAGGTTATTGCCCAGACACGCTGCCAAAGCCACTCATACTGTATTTGGGATTAAACTTTTCAATCACTGGAGGAAGCTCAGCTAACAAAAAAATCTTCACTTAAGAATCCTTTTCTACAGATTCTTACTCACTAACCAGCAGTGCCGGCAAGAGACGCTGGAGCAATCCATGTGCCTGAAGAGTGGCAACCAGTGGCATTTTGGATACCCTAGGGCATCCAGGACTTTTGCCTGGCTAGGTCTGACACATAACAAATGGAAGAGCTGGAAGAGCTGCCCTTCTACAGCAGCAGCTGGAAACCAGACGGGATACCTCAAATCACCTAAAATAACACTAGATACCTACATTTGAGGTATCTGACTCATACTCATTTGTTATAGTATTGTCTGTTTTACTAAAGTACCAAAAAGGGAATCTCAGTATGATTGGAATATCTGCACAAGACTGAGTATATACTCAGTATATATATAGGTATACTTTAGTCACCTATATTAGGAGTTTAGCCCATGCACACATATCAAACAAACTGATGAAGGGAAATAATTTCATTTTCATGCTGTTGCTGTTAATCAGTGCATCTGACTAATACTAGTTTATCTGCATTCACAACACATACCACTGTTTAGATAAAAATATTTTATTTGGAGGAATATGTTTTTGAATAATTTTATCCAGATGTTAGTCAGAAGCTTCCAAAATAAAGGAGTTTACAAGTGCCAGATCTTATGCCCTTTATTTATTATCACAGCTGGGAAGCAGGATGCTGTCACCCAAATATCCAGTGTAGGACCACCTGGTTTGACGCAGAGAGATGTGGAAGTAACAAGTCCTGTTATTGAGGGAGTACACCAAAATGGGATTTAAAGTACAGTTCATCTTGTAGCCAAGAGGGTAATAGGCAAAGAAGGAGTATGGGCAGAGAATGACAACAAAAGCAAAACATGAGGGCAAACAATCCCACCCCTTCCTCTGACTCTAAACTCTGTTAGTACTTACAGACAACCCATTCATTCTTCAGGCACCTGCTATCTATCCCAAAAGGTCCAACCTGTATTTCGGTCAACAAGCAACAAAAGACTTCACAAAGCTATCATGCAATGTCTGATTGCCAGTTCTGAAGCAGACTAAGCAAGATGCTAGGAGAAAACCTTGTAATCTCTTCCCATTTCCGGTATTCTTGGTCAAGTTGGCACTGTACTGCAGTGATTCTCACTGGCAGTTTTGTATCAGTAGGGTAGTCTATATTTAGCCCATGGACTTCCCTATAATGGTTTACGCTGTCAATCAGAAAATGCTCTTGATGAATCTAAGCAACAATAGGAGTTAAGGAACATAACCTTTTACAATCCAAGCCTTTCCTCTTCTGCCAAACCTAACAGTTTTCTACAGAACAATGCCTTTCCAGCTTTGTGCCATTTTGCCTCACAATTTCACAAGGCTTACCCCTGTACTGTAAAATCCTCAACAAAAAATTAATTAAAGAAACAAATAATTGAAACTAATTATTAAGAAAGTCATAATGAACATCTGAGCAGAATCAGGTACAATGCTTATTGTTCTTTAAACATACAGTTGCTGGTATGAGCACACATAAACAGCGCTTGAGCTGCTTTCCTACTTTCAAATCAGATAAGACTCTCTTACCATATTATATTAAGGGTACAAAAACTCTCATTCATGAAGAATATGTTCAAAGGTAAGTTAGTCCCATAAGGCAGTAATACTATCATATCACAATGCAGTTCTAAGATATTCTTTTTATCAGTTCCACTTACACCAGCTTTAAAAATATTATATAGCAAATACATAATCTGATACACCATCCCAAATAAAAAAATAGAAGAAATGTAATTCTTCTGTACCTCTTTATTCCTATGACTCTGTAATTCTTCTAAGGATAGGAATACCCTAAGTTTTTGAAGTCACGAAGACAAAGGCAGACTCCATTTTTGAAGCAAATTCATCCCTGTCCTGTCAGATGACCAGTGATGTTTTTTCAGAGCGTTCAGTAATGTAGAATCTGGGAGTATTCTCAGCATCACGTGTGTTTTACTTGATATACCCAAGTCACTGATGAGGTCATCACAGGAATCTTAACTGAAATATTAATGTTCAGCCTCCAAATGAAAACTCTATATCAAAATCACCTCTAGATAGGAAATAATGCAACTACTCTGTTTCTTCCATAGTTTCATTGTAGGAATCACTAAAAAAAACCTAAAAAAAATATAAATAAAAGCATTTCCTCAAAGGCTGTAATTCAAAGAAAACATCCACGAATGGAAAAACATATATAGTCCCAAATAATGGCCAATTAAAACTATGCCATTATTGTTTTGCCTGCCCAAATCTTTAGATTTTATGTTTTAGTCATTTGACTGACTTTTTCTTATTGGTATTTATGTAACAGAGCCATATTTTATTCTTACTACAAGTTTAGCTAACTCAGCTTCTATTGCAAATTTATAACCTTCCTCTGATACCTAACCAGAAAGCTCAATAACATTTTCAGTCCTTTAAGGAACGAAATGTTTGAAGATAACATGGCTGAAGTCCACCCCATCACCACATTGTGCATATAAATCATTTTTAGCAAGTACAATTTTTATATATATTTATTAAATAGTATTATATATTTATTAAAATATAGCTCTTCTATACGATAGCCTTCCTCCGTGAAATACACAGATAGTGATGGAATAAAACCAAGAGGCAGTACCAGTCAACAAATGAGCAGTAACTGGGATGTTTATGTAAGAAGCTTGCGGATGCCTGTTCTCTCACACTGTAACTCTTTCCTGTCTGGACTTCTTAGGGCCCAGCTTGGTTCCAGTGTGTTGGTCTACAGTGCTCCTGCCTTCACCTTTTTCTCCAGTCCGTACACTATGAGCATGGCATTGAACTGCATTTCTGCTTTCAGTAAAGGCAGTTTACAGAGCTCTAAATATTGATGAGCTAGCCCATATGAAATCAGCTGTACCTTCAAGTACTCTCCATGTCTACACCTGCCTGCTAATGGCAAGTGAAGAAAAGATGGGGGAAAGTAACTATGCAGTATGAGAACACGTTAGTTGGGTGATGCTTCATATGTGCCTCAGACCATCTTCAGTGCAGTATTTGAGTCCAATTTTCTCTTCCTTAGGAGGACAGTAGCAAGATAAAATCACAAATAAGCACTGCTCAGAATTTCCTTCTCATTGTCTCAGTCCACTTCTTTCATTTTTATATCTTAAATATGCTGATTTGGGAAGAGGCAGGAGATTATTTCATGTGTCATCTTAAAATCTTCAGTTGAAATTGTGCCACAAACTAAGACCAGTGTATGTGAAGGATCAGGAAAGAAACATGTGAACACCATGGCAGAAAAATCCAAAATCTACATTGGAGATGATAAAATAATTTACTGCCTCTTCTGACTGTCTCTGAAATTAAATGTCATGTTTGTGCTTGTCAGACAAGATTAAATCACAAGGTATACAGTTATAATAGTTAGCCGATGATGATAATTCTATGAAGATGTGTGACATTTGCTCCTACAAAACAAGTTTACTTCTGAATGCCTTTTCTGATTTGATTTAAGACATTGTGTTCTCATTTCTACCCTTATAAGCATCTGTGAATACTGCTTTGGCAATGGTGAAATTACAGCCCTGGGGTAAATGGTGAGTTCTTTTTAAAATATACCACAATTTCTTTAATGTTAAATGTTTCACTCTACAGCCTCACATTCATTCTTCCTGCGACTTTCTGGATGTGTTGCTGGTTATTATGCAGGTATGTGGGAACAGGGTGGACTCTTCCTGGTACACATAGGTCCCACATAAGCTGAACTATTCCAGCACTCCAGTATGCTCTGCGTTCTGTGAAGAGGAACTAGATACCGGAGCACTTAAAGCTTTTTACTGGAGACCAGTCCAAAAACATTAAGATGCTGCATGATAGCAGACACACATACCGTCATACACACACGCATTACAGAAAAACCCTCAGAAATATTTGTGCTCCAAGATAATTTTTCTTATTATCTTAATGACAAAAGACCATTTTCCCCTCTCAGCTATGCACACGCAGTCCCAGTAAAATCAGTGGTATTAAAAAGGAGAGCATTTGACCCACTCTATTGAAAGAAACTGTTAGTATGTTTGCTATAAGAGCAAAGGCTGAGGTGCTGCTGGAAAATGGGAAAGAGAAGAGATTTTAAGCCTTGGAACCAGGAGAGGCAGTGACTGAGGTGACTCACCTGTGCTGTTACACTGAAAGAGCTGCAAACAGGCTTAAAAACAACAGGTGCCTTTTCTGGCATTCAAAGGCACACAGTTCAGGGTGAGTTTTAAGATGTGTTGAGTTTATATGATATAAATATGTATGCTAAGGCAAATTCTGATGAAAACTTATTAATGTGCTTTTTTAAAATTAATTATTTTGGTAGCTTTAAAATGCTTTTCCTTCAAGAAAGAAAAGTGAAGGTTGCTATTCTTACATTTAATGCATTTCAAACCAAAATGGTATTGTTACTGACTTTTCTGTGAGCTCCAAGGATGATGCAAATTGGCCTGTGCATAAAAGAGACTCACTTCTGCTTTGTTGTAATTTTTAAAAGGAATTCCTCCAACAGAGCCATTCAAAGAAAGAAACCCGGGGTTTTTTTCCCTGTTGTTGCAATTCAAATAGTTATAAAACCTGGTAAAGAGAATGCCTTGGAGTCTCTCGTTTTGTCTCAGTCTGAAACAGAATTGCTGATTTTTAGATAGCTGCTTTTCAGCTTCTTGTTCAGAATCCCTTATAGAATTGAATATGCCAGCTTGTCTCTTACTAATCTGCTTGAGACAGATTGCTGTGTTTATAGAACAAACAAATAATAAAGTATGTGTAGAATTCAGCTGAATGTTAAAAACAAGGCAGTGGAGTCTGTTCACAGCTCACTGAAATGTTTTCGCAACAACTGAGACATTTCGTTTCATGAAATTAATTTAAATCTTTGTCAGAAAACTTCTATTGTTGTTGCTTTCTATCTGCGCAATCTAATCAAACCATCCTTAATTGATGTAATGAGACTGTTTCAAGTCATATTTTGGTGCTGTCTTCTCCAGATATAACCAAGCTGATGTTTCTGGACTGTGAAGGGAGGCGTAGTACCATTCCACTGTATTTGCAAGAAGGAGAATTTTGAAGGAGTGTTTGACAGAGCAAAGCTGTGGTTCTAGTGATTGTATCCTTTGTTTACAAATCTATCTAGTGAAGAAGTGTGTATCTTTGAAAATGGGAACATGTAACATTAGCCTTTTTTTTTCCCCTGCGCTGCATTTAAGCTCTTGCATACTAACCATTCTCAAGTTTTACTATTTTTGAAAAATAATGAAAATCCTGAACTAATACATATATAATACATGTGACAATTTTTCTACTGACATTTGACACGGTATTTGGTGCAGCACTGATTGTAGAGAAATTTGGAGGTCCCATTAAAATTAGCAACATATGGTGCTGTCTTCACTAACAATCCTTCACAGCTCAGCGATTCTTTCTGTGAAACAGACTATCTATAAAAAAAAGTTTTGGTCATCCTGAATTTGTCTCTTGCCTATTTTTGTCAGAACACCTCACCTGGAAGCTTTTTAGGGGTAAGCAGACAAAACTACGAAGGTTGTAGTGGTCCCTGAAACACAATCACAGTAGTGTATTTTTACCTTCTTTCCCTCTTGCCAGACTTCCATGGGAGATTTCACTTCCTAAGGGGATATGCCAGCCGCTGTTTTTTAAGATCTTCTAGATCTCCCTTGCCTCCTATTGAAATAGTTAACTACACCAAATATGTTTTAAAGAATCATTGGAAGATAAACAGGTTTGCTCATAAACCAAGAGCTGTAGCATCCAAGCAGAGAATTATTCTCTCTCGGTTGTTCTGACTCAGCGCACATTTAAGTATCTTATAGAAAATTACACAGCTTCTACAGCAGTACCTTTTTATAGAGGTACAGGATTGCCATGCTCCAGTGTAGTGCATGGGGCCCGATCCTGGGAGACACATTATTTGGGGTTAGATACAGACAGGGACAGAAATGTCTACAATTTCTCTTTGTATACTCCATTTCCTTAATTTTTAAGCTCCCTAACCACAGGACTACTACTGAATGCAACAAAATCCCTTGATCTGCAGTACTTATGGGTATCGAGTAACATCTGAGTTGAAGCTTATGTGACTGGGTCTTGAACAAGCAGTGACAAGTGAAAAGAGATGCTCCAAGTAGTACATCAAAAGAGAGATTACTGTTAATGATAAAGGTCAACAGAAAAACTGCTATTCCCATCCCTTTCACTTCAACCCCTGATATAAAATCACTGAAATGTAACCAGGACATAGCAAGCAAGCTAACGTCTTGCTGACTATATCATTCCTCTGGAATAGGCAGCTCTGGAAGCGTCAGCTGAGCTGACTGAGTGCTTCTGGAGAACAGCACAGGATCTCCGCAATGTCAATTCAGGCCAAGCTAAATTGTAGGCCTTTCCTATTGGCAGGAGTTAGTAACAGCATTGTCATGCTGGACTGGTTGCTGAAGAAATACTTGAATGAGGAAAAGATTAAAACCTCTGATTTCATGTTCTCCACAAGGGCACAGTACGCTGTTACTCAACTGGCAAAAGAACAAGCCCCAGGGCTTGCAACTCTGAAGGGGATAATGAGTTACAGCAGTTGACATTTCAAAGCAAGTACAATTTTAGAGGTATACTTAAAATATTGTTTTTTTAAAAAAGCCTTGTTTAATATGATCAATTAATCTCTAAACTTGTAGGGCTGGTCTCAAGATTGACAGAGCCTCTTCAAAAGAAATTTTTTGTTGTCTTGAGACATGTTTAATAGATTTTTACGCACCATTGCATAATAAACCTAAGATGTGTGCTGAAAATATTTTCCAAAGAACACAACTGAAAAGCACTTACTTGAATGACCACTTTCCAGAGTTATTCTGAGTGAATGCTTTGTCTTCAGTCAGTTAACCGAAAACATCTATCTTTGCCATCACCCATCAGGAATGCAGCTTGGTATTTAAAGCCCAGCAAGTTACAGTAATTTTACCGCTGGGTACCAACACAATATAGCGGCGATAGTATGGAGCTCTAAAGAAGGCTTTTGAACGTGCTCCTTGGGAGGTCCAGTTCAGCATGGTTAGATGCTGCTAGTCTAGATCTGTTTTCTGCATATTGTAACAAAATATGCAGACATGTATTTATGAAAAACAGGAAGTTGTTAGTGTTGAAATGGGTCCCCAACCACTGTGAAGAGCTTTAAAAGGACTACTGAAAGCATAATTTTATTTCAAAATTTTGTCCTTTCTCAACCAGTCATCTTGCCCTGTAGTTTTTTTAAGGAACTGCATAACTAATGTAAGCAGTTATTTACACAAATATAAATAATCAGTACATTAGAGTATAGGATGTCGCAAATACTACCTCTATTATCTAGTTACACCTATCTTACTCTTCTGATGCAGCTCAGTAAGAACTACCTCATAGCATCCAGCACAAGTTTTATCCAAGACGTGCTGCATCTGAGCAAGGACTTCAGAATTTTTTAGTTATACCATGTGTAAATACAATAGCCTGATAGGATTTGATTGAAAAAGCTGCTGGTTCTTTGCAACAATACCAAGCTTTAGTATGTTAATTCAAGGTTCTCAAATATCTAAGACAAGTTGGTTTTTTCCTTAAACTTCCTTTTTGACCTTTTCACTGGCATATCCTTTCGCCTTACACTCTTTTCCAAATAATCTCAACTTTTTCTTGACTCACATCCAAAACATTCTTTTTGAACTCTCTCAGCAACAATCCCTCCTCTGCACAATTTTGTGTTATCTGCTCAGTTTTTCTTGTTTTCTTTGACATTCAGTAATCAGCAGGCCTGGCCTGTGATCAAATAAGTGTTAGAGCAGAGTACCCCTGAGCACATGGAGCGGCTGCTTACATCATAGGGTCAATGGCAGGATAGATTTTCCTGGAGCCTTTGGTATAGGGTATCAAACAGACTGTTAATTGCTGTTGTTCTGAGAAGTTATGTCCATATTTGTCCTTGTAAATTCTCACAAGGTCCTGGAGAATCTCGTGGGCTGAAATTGATGGAGCAAAAATATTTACAATGGAAGAAGCTGCATTACCAAAGTTTTTAATTCACTGGTTCTTCATACTGCAGATTTTAATTCTGGCCTGTTTATAGCAGATTTTAATTCTGTGAGTAGTTTTTATGCAACGCACAATACAGGATCTTAACCCCTTATCCTCCACACCTGCACAGGCATAGTATTCACCATATAAATATTTTGTTCACATTTCCTCTTAGGACTACCTTGTCCTAGTCCAATTCTAAACATTCAAGAATCCGAAGGTATGATCAGTTCTAATTTGGAACAACTTGTATCTTAAAGTTATTTAAGGTTTCATTACTCCATATATACAAAGCAAATAGCTCTCTGTGGTCAGTTTAGGAATGTCCAGAAAATCATCCAACCCAAACAATCTGAGAGCCTAAAAATTTGTGAGCTAATGTTTTCTCTCCTTTGTTTATCAGGAAATTAGGCTTATTTATATAATTTAAATTCAGACATGATCAGCCTTTCTGTATACATAAAGAATTAGATCTGATACCCTAGTGGAGCCAAAGGGGATCATATGCACTTTGGAAAACAAATACACGGCCATTATATTTCTCTAATAATACAACTATGACAAGGTTTTTCTTTTACATACACAATAACCATACCTCTCTGAGCTGCTTTCATGACAGTTCTACCATGAAAATAGTTTGACAAACTGAGAACTAAGGATATCGCCTTACAAGGAACATCACGGGGAAAGATACTTTTTTTGTTTTTTAAATATTAAAGATACTATTTGTAGTTTGGACAGACGTCTATGCACCCATACTAGACTGTAAACATCAAGGAAGGCTAGGAATAGCTTAGGTTAATACAGGACACTATAAATCAGAGCAATGAGATTATTATCTTTGTTTTATGTAATAGCGCCCAACTGCCTTAAACTGTAGGAAGCTGAGTTGCTACACATTATCCAACACAGCAGGTCCTTGCCCTATTGAATCAGATTGGATGTTGAAGAGGAGACGTAACAAGGGAGAATGGCATGTGGTGAAGGCTGGCAAAGACAGACAAAGGAAATGTTACAATAAGGCATGCTGCTGCGTTGGCTATATAGACACAGACTATTGCTGACTAAATCACATACAAATTTAATGAAATACTGTCCCTTTTGTTAATAAATCTGGATAGCAGCAACCTGCACTGACTCCATCTTTTGAAATCAGAGAAATGGGGATGGGGTAGAGGACATTTTCCAACTGTGAATTCTATTGGAAGTTTAAATGCTCAGGCAAATGACGCTGAGGATGTTTTTATTCCTCTGGTCATTTAAAGTTAAAAGAAACACTGTAAAATATTTGGCAGTGCACACTTGAGAAGAGCACAGAGCAAAATATTTAATAGGAACTGTTAATAACCTGGTACTGTAAAGAGTCACCTTAACATGCAAGAAAGGGAAGCTCTAATGAAAGATAAGAGGAGAAATGTGAAGAACAAATATTGGAAATTAGAACAACAACAAGGAACAAACAAGTGTTCATAGTACAGTACAAGAGGGAATAGAATGCAGGGAGACAAGCTGTGAAAAACCCTTCAAAGGAATTGAGGGAAGAAATAGAATAGACACCAAGCCTGGAAGACTGGAAGAAGGGTTAAAGAGAGGAAAAGAGAAGGTAGCTTATTTTCTTTTATAGAAAGAAGTATGTTCAAGGTCTGGGGAGGAGAGAATAATCTAGAATAGAAAGCTACAAAATGATGACTTATGGTGTGGTATTTCATCTGAGGTTTTGTGACTTGAGTGTCACACTTAAAGTCACTTAATAGACCCACCCAGTGTTCTGATAGAAAAATGGCCCCACTGTTTACTCTGTATTCAATATTCCCTGTAGGTGATAGAACACTTGGACCGCTGACTGTCAACACAGCAATCTGACATTTAGCATTAATGAGTCAATAAATATGCCGTTTTTGTTACGTATAAAGGCCCATGATGTTCCTCTGTCTTTGATTTTTCCTATTCATTAAAAATACACAGCTTTTCAAAGCATTCCCTGTTGAACAGAGGTAATGGAGATTTCATCGGCCATTGCTTTGCACATGCTGATATATCTTCTAAACAAAAGTGTCAGAATGTTTACACAGGAGGAATATGGCCATCTGGAGGGCTTTATTGAATAATATAAAATTAAAGCATTTTTAACTGTTCCATTTAATATAAAAATCTGCAAAAGGTAATAACTGGATGGGTAATTTAAAACAAAAGCACCAGGAGTCAGAGAAATAGAACTAAAAGTTCGCAAGGGGAATTCTTGTCTCAGATCTCTGGAGAGTATAGTTGGAATATGGCATGTATTTTTTCAATACAAAGCAATTACAGGCATCTCCAAATAATAAAAATCCATAAAATGTTCTGGTGTTCCAATTCATTATTTTCATTAGATAATGTTGAAAAGTTACAGGATCCCCTTGCATGCTGACAGCTCTCCATATCAGATAGTAACACTGGGGAGATATAAATGCCTATGGAATCAAATGCTGTATATATTTTTAAATATCCTCATTTTGCCTAGTACAGCATCATGAAAATTAATCTATGAACTTTTAAAAATTGAGAACTGTATTTGGCCCTTAAAGACTCAAATTCAGTGCCTGTGAACATACTGAAACAACTCAAAGCGCAGCCAGTACAAGATGTGAAACATCACAAAATAAAACTTAGCCTGTAATTAATAATTCAAATTGACTTTTGCAACCTACTGTTAATGGTTATCATATCAACCACTGTGGGAAAATCAGTCTTTTCTTTTTCTGATGAAAACTTTGAATACTCAAAAGTAGAAAGGATTTCCAGTTACTTTGAAAACTAGGTTGTCCTGCTTTCAGACTCACTCTGTAGAGACTAATCCATAGAAAAAGCTATTTTAAATCTTGAAAAGTTTCTCCCCATTCAAGTTAATCAAGATAGGCTAAGCTGTTCCTTACAAGAAATTATAAACAAAGTTGATATAGACTCAATTATTAAAAAAAAAATCAAGTTATAAAGAATAGTACAATAAAAGAAGCTTTCCTTGGTTTATATTTGGCTTTCAACCACATTGTAATCTGCATGGCAATATGTTTAGATTTTTCATCTGTAACTGAAAAAATTATTCTTTAAAATATTAGTAAAGCACATGCTAACTTGCTTAAAAAATGGTTTATTTATAGATCTCAAAGTAGATATTCATTAGACATCTTCATTCAGTAAGACTGCATCTGATAGAGTCTTCCTGGCATTAGTACTAAGGTTATTGGTATTCAACACTTTTCTCAATGATCTGGAAGTAAATACAAAATAGCAATTGATAAAATCCGTGGAATCCCTGAAGAGTGTCAGACTGCAAGGAAGGAGATTACAAGATCTGGATCATTTGACAAGCTTGGATCATTAGAATTTTATTTCAGTGTTACCAAATTCAGAGTTATATCTAGGAGTAAAGAATGCAGATTTTTATTTATAAAATAGTCTTCATCCGGCAGAGTAATGATTGAAAAAGATTTAGAGTCAGAATGGAGGGATCACTTGCATTCCTTCTGCTGTCAAGCTATGGCTAACAGAGTGAATATGACCTTTAGGTCTACGAATGGGGAGGACTGAATAGAAATAAATGCATGTTGTTATTTTGCATAACAACAGTAAGATCAAGCCTGCAATACTACATACAGTTTTGGTGCCAATAGTTGCACCGTATTTGCAAAGCTGGAGAAGGTAATACAACAGACATTAAGGTATGTTCTCCTCTCCTTGTATCATCTTAGAGTGACAGACAACATAGGTCAACCTGATTATTAAAAAAAAAGAACACCAACAAACAACTGAGAAGTTGCTATCTTCAGGAAAGACAAAAGATACTAAAGATAAATTCTCCTTAACAAAACAGACATGGTATGGACAATGGCTGAAGCTGAATGAAGACGAATTTAAACTGGAAATAGGGCACAGAATTTTAACTGTGATTAACTACTTGAACTGATTATCTAGGGAAATGGTGGATTTTGTATCCCCTGATATATTCACCCTAAGGCTAGAAGTGATGGTTTGAACAAAAATTATTTGGCTTGGCATATCAGTAAGAGAGAAGTGAAAAGGATAGTGGTATACAGAATAGACTGAAAGATGCAGAGGTGTCTTCTAGTATTTGAAAGAAAAAAAATCTATTAATCTGTCTGTGCTTGTATTGAGAATGACTAAACCAGTGAAACATCACAACCAACATGGGTACACAACTGCAGTCACCATGAAATCACTGTGGGTCCAGGCTGTCCAACATCCTTCAGGGCCTCAGTAGGTGTGGAGTTACAAGAAATACAGAGCTAAGGGGATATGCATCCCATCCCTGGCACAGCTGTGGGAATCACACTGTTCTAGCAGGGCTCCCTCAGCTTCTACAGAGTACATGGCCCTTGTAGAAATCATTGCTGTGCAGTCAGATGTGCCTTTCTCCTTTTCTTTGGCTCCTCCACATCCCAGTACACAACTGAATGTTGTGAGGAAATGGCTTCCCCCACTTCAAAACAGAACTGTATCTGTCCCTCTCTGCCTTTCAGCAGTTTTATTTCAGTATTTTAATTTTTAATGGTTTCAGTAGTAAGTGCCAAAATACCTTTGAAGATTAGACTTCACTGCCTATCTGATCAAAAAGATATCTAGACCAGGAGAAAGCTGAACTTTCACAATTCTACTTAGTTAGAAAAGTTAGAAAAACTTAGGGGAAAGGTTGAACATCTTAAAATATCTATAAAATCCTCACTACAGGGAGGAATTGAAACACATCACATAATGTAAGAGCTTGTCATTCTGTCTCCTTAATCTTTCTTTACGTTTTGCTAGCTAATAGTATCTCACATATCTTGATTATAACTTTCAACTTTAATAGCTAGAGGACTATTTTATTACAGTGATATAATCTTGAGTGAGCGGATCATAAAGGATGTCTGGGAGCCGTGAGATATCATTCCTTAAACTTGCTTGCTACATAAGATGCAACCAGTTCTTTATCTGTACAATTTGTACAAGTTGTTCTGCCTCAGTCATCTAGTACCTCATCAGTTCAAAGAATTCAGATATAACTTCCCACTGGAAAAAGAGAGATCTCAGATCTCAATAATTTAGTAGTATAAAATATAATGGTTTATACTTCTTTTGGTGGAGAAAATACAAAAGTTTCTATATGCACAGCTGAGAACTCTGCAGTTAATTATTTCAGAAACTTCCTTGTAAGTTACAGTTTAAATAAGTAGGCATATTAATCTTTGATAGAAAAAACTGAAAATAAATATGAAAACAAATTAAATTATCTCCAATTGAAGCACAGATCCCAAACCCACACATAAAATGCTCAAATTAATTGGAACAGATAGTCCACTCATATCCCAAATATGGTCTGTATACTTACCACAATGAAAAATTCATAATCTATTGATTTTCTATATAGTTCTTATATACACCTCATAGTTTTAACAGTAATAGACTCATCAATTATAAAACATACTTCAGATTACAAATGAGCTTATTATTCTTGACCGTATAAGTACAGAAAGGTAAAAGTATTGTTGCATGTATCTTCTTAGGAGTTCTTAAACTGCCTTTTTATAAGAGTTAGAATGCTGGCCAGCAACTAAAGGAATAGAAAATTAGGAAGGAAATCTTCAAAAAAAATTTTTTTTCCATTATACCTCCAAACTTGTTAACTACATTTGCCCAAATGAAGTCTTCCATATGTGACTCAGCAAACACAATCAAGATTGTCATTCCTCCAAAGGCCTGCAAGCCAAATTATTATAGGCATCAAATACTTGAAGCTCCAGTATAAATTTTTGCACACTAATTGATCACTCCTCTCTGATTATGCTACCAGGTAAATCATGTTTTCTTCATCCTTTCAGTTTCTGAGGAGTTTTCTGAGTTTAATGGAAATGATACTTTTTCTTACTGTCCTCAAAAAGGAACATGCTCACATTAACACACAGTTTGCTTTCCAGAGATCCCATATTCTCTCACAGTGTTCACTAGAAATCTTACAGACACCCAATTTCTTCCTGAACTAAAAAAAAAAGTCTATGCTGCAACACTACCAAACCATTAAGCTGCAACAAGGCTTTCACCATCCCATACCAGCCCTCTCATGCCTTGGCACCACCATCAGTCTCACACAAGGTTTCAGTGGTTCATCTACCATCCGTGCTGTTTCTTCATCCTCTTCAGGCCAGTCCACCCTGCTTCTTGCCTCTGCTGGATCCAGGTTCTTCCTTCTCCTGGCTCCTCTTCCAGCCAGCCTCTCCTCATCTGGGCCCCCTTCTACTCTCTGTTTCTCTCAGGGCCTCTCCTTCTCTCTCCTACATCCAGGGCTCCTCTTCATTCACTGCCTCTCTCTCCACCCAGTGCTCCTCTTCTTCCAGGCTCCTCAGTGCTATTTAGCTACTTAGCAGGAACAAGCCACAGCTGTACATTATCCA
>JAVJGI010000001.1:7161035-7180160 GCA_035590275.1 Ibycter americanus
CTACTCTCTGTTTCTCTCAGGGCCTCTCCTTCTCTCTCCTACATCCAGGGCTCCTCTTCATTCACTGCCTCTCTCTCTCCACCCAGTGCTCCTCTTCCTCCAGGCTCCTCAGTGCTATTTAGCTACTTAGCAGGAACAAGCCACAGCTGTACATTATCCATGTCAGCCAACCCATGGCCCCTGAAGCAAGCCCACAACTGTATAGTATCAATGTTAATTAACCCTCTACAATTCCTCTACAGTCATATATTTTGAGCTTTAATGAAGTAATAACCATAATTTGGATACACCATCTTTATTTCACTGTATTTTTATCTCATAAGAGATTGTTTTATTGTCTTTCGTGACACAGGACAGAGTTTTACTTTGTTTGGAGGCCAAAATGGAGTCAGACCTCAGAAATGCATTCAGGAAGGCTCATTTATTTCTTTCACATCTCAGGAAGTCTCTAGGACAACCAAAAGGCCTAAGAGTGCTACTTGATTTGGAGGTGTGTATTTTATGCCTTAACAAGGAACAAGACAGTATCTAAGCCCATTACTTACTGGGGAAAGAGAACAAATTAAGATGAGGTTGACATACAACTTTCTCTAGTTACATTTCCATAAAATTAATTAAATTTCACAAGGTAAGAGGTATGCATATCAATAGGAAAAGAAAAGTAGTTGCAAGCACTTTGAAGGACATAATCAGAATCAAAAACTATCTTGTAAGATTTGGGTTATAATCCAAAATGATAGTAACAAAGGCAAATGCCAAGTGCCACAAATGAAATTACATAAATAAAACAATGGGGAATAACTAGTAGTAGAGAGCAGATCAAGAAGTGAAGTAAATCCCAAATGATCCAAGTCAATAACACAATGCTACTGCAAAAAAGGGTTGTTCAGTATAGAATATATTAACATAACTGTCATGTCAAAATCATGTAGAAAATTGCTCTGTGATGAAACCTCAACTGAGTGCACACACAGTTTCAGGCACTGTCACACAGGAAAGACAGAAACATGGGGGAAAGCACTTGGAGGAGAACAAGAAGGAAACACATTCAGAAAACATGGTCTGTCAGGGAAACTTGAAGGAATTTATTCTAGAAAAAAGTGAGGGTAAGACATATCTTTCAGTCTGTAAAGAGTGTTTGTAAAGAACACAGTATTCAGCTATTCTCCATGCTAACAGGGGGAGAAGGACAGGAAAGTTCAATTTGCACCAAAAAAAAGTAATTAAAAGTTAATGAAAATCCAGTTGGATATTAGGAAAAACCTTCCCAAACTGCCAGCAGCAGGAAATTCTGGAGCGGTTTACTAAGAGACACTGTGTTTAGTTTACTATGACCTGGTTAGACCAGCTGCTTCCTCATTAGAAGCCATGACCCCAGCTGGAGTCAGAGGTTTTCTCATCCAGTGTGAGCAAGCCCAAGAACAGTCAGCTGCCGGAGGAGAAGGCAAGGCACAGCAGAAGTCACACAGGGAAGACAACTTGCAAGCAGAGAGGTCTGAGAACTGCTGTGTTAGACAAACATCTGCATTTCTTAGGATTTGATTGCCTAAGTACACTAGTCTGCTTCAATGAAGTGAGTCAGATTAGATCTGCAATATCTCCAGATATCCCTTGCAACAGATGTCCTTGAGGCCTCTGCTCACCCTACCTACGTGTCTAGGATTTTAAAAGTTCATGTGCGTTGGTTATATTAGATCAGACAAAAAAGATAACTCTGCTACCCTTTACAGTGATGGTAGATTATGTTTTTACATAATCATGCAGAAAGAATATCTCAGCTGTAAAGTCTGTAGAAAGTATATACCATGCTCTTTTCTAGTTTTATTGAGGAGAAATGTTGTCCTGTAATAGTAAAGAACCTTCTATTTTCTTGTCACACCATTTACAAGCTCCAAAAATACCATTTCACCATACACAAAAAAGTATCTGTGGTTATAACGCTATGGCATGTCCAAAAGAATATCTGAATCTGCCAAAATCTAATTGTAAAGCTTTCTAGCTGCTTGTCCAGTTTTGTAAGCTTGTGTTTCTGTTCTGCAGGCTGCCCGTAGCCTTTTACTAATAGACAAAAGTATCTGGGGATCTGCAAAATGACATGTGTTATCACAGAATCATAGAATAAAGGAGGTTGCAAAGGACTGCAGGAGGTCAGCTGGAACGACAGCTTGGTCAAAGCAGGGCTAGCTGAATTTGGATCCAACTTCAAAGTTAGAACAGGCTGCTCAGAGTCATATCCAATCAAGTTTTTAATATCTCTAAGAATGGAGAATCCATACTCTTTATCTCTCTGTTCTACTGTCTAAAAAATCCCTCTTTGGGAAGTCCTACCTTTGATAGCACCCCAGCTACCAAAACCTTGCCACGCAAACCCAATACAAACAGGTTTGGTTTTTTTCCTTTTGCAGAGCTCAGATATTTGGTTCATCAAGAAAGTCAAAGGCACACAACCTTGTCTTTTACAGTTCACTCCTGTGGGTTTACCCAATATGTCCTTTATGGGTAAGATAATTAACAATCAAACTAAAAGGCATCTCCACAGGGCTGCTCATACTGTTAACACAGGAAAACTTCCATTACTCAACATACTTAAGGCTGTCCTTTTGTATTGTTGGGTTTAAATGAACCTTAATTTTATTAAGGTAAGGCAGTGAATAAGCTGCGAATTTTGGATTTAAGTGCTATTCGGATATTCAAGGGAATTTCTTTAACTACTTATTTTTTTAATTATGTGCCACTAAATGCCATCAACCACATTGTTATTATTTGTGAACCATACTGACCTTAATAAAGCCATATACCAGAGTAATATAAATTGCAAATTTTGTTCAATTTGGAAGTCAAGCCACAATTGCACTAGAGTTCATAAACTCAAGGTTGCTGTCCTAAAACTTTTCTAAATGGCCTATTTCTAGGGGCCTGTTTTTGTGCAGAATTATGGCACACACTGAGCTGTGTACTGAGTCAGCAGGAAAACTCACAATGTACAAAGCTAAGCATGTGTCTTATAATTCACCCTAGCATCTGGACCCAATTCAAAACAATGCATTGCACTTACTATATAATAGGGAAAGAGAGGGAGAGAGAAGAACCATGCATGTTGTCAGTCTGTAAGTGTCCACAGTTCAATAGTTAAAAAAAAAAAAAAAAAGTTTTGTCTATGAGTGTAAGTAATAATCTCTCACTTTTTTCTAATATATCCATTTTTGTTTGTCTAATAGGTAGGTAGCATTGGATATGCATCTCAGGGAAGGATTTCAGAGATGGTGGTATTACTGAACAATGAAATAGTTACAGTAAGACTCTATGTATCAGAGTTAGCTTAAAAAAAGTTGGAAAAAAGGGGAAAAAAAGGAAAAGAAAATGAAAAATTGAGAACGAAATAACAGAGAAAAGTAAGTGCAGCTTGATTACCAGAGGGACGGACAGTGAAGTACAAAGACTCAGAATAGGGAAGACACTGTAAATGTTTTTTCATCTTAGAGAGCTTCTCAGTGAAACACAAGACAGAAGGGTATTGAACTGATATTGAAGTTTCTGAAAAACAGTGCTCATGGATTTCAGCCTGGGATTTCCCTGAGAGAAAATGTGCACATGAAACAGGCAGGTGGTCTGAGCCCATAAAGTAGATCTGAAACATTAGTGATGTTTCAAAAGTTACTGCATATGTGTACATCAATAGTAGATCATAATAAAATTCATCCATGGCCTTATAGACAAAATGTTGGAGAAACAGAAAAGATCTTCAAAAGCTGGTCAGAATTTCCAATGGCAAAAAGTGAACATACCCAGACATGGTAGCCTTAACTAATGGCAAGAACGTGAGAGCGGGAATCAGACCTCCTGAACAGTATTCCCTGGTATTTATGAGCATAAGCAAACATTTTATTTTCCTATAACCTCGTTTATAGATCTGAAAATTGTGGAGATGGACCATTTAATACAACTAAGGTGCTTAAATAAAGGGAGCACTATTTCAATCGCTTTCTTCTGGCAAAATTACTGTTATTACTGTCCTATGTAACACAAATATTGATACTTTAGGCATATTCCATTACCAAGGTCTGTGCTTGTGCTCCCAACACTTCCACTGAAATAATAAAATACTTGCCTTTGGCTTCCACAGAGGTACAAACAAGTTCAGTATGTTTTTTCTGACAACTGTACAAACGTATTAATATGGGATTAGGCTACAGCACGTAAAAGAAGTATTACACAGGCATTTTCACTACTAACAAGCACACTGCTCTTCCAGGATGCTTATCATTTTTCATTCCAACCACACTGGCATGAAGAGTCTTTGGAATAAGGAGATTTAGTTTAAAAACACCTTCTCATTTTTAATCCAGTGGTAGGCAAGAGAAAGATATCTTCAGGTTGTTTTACTAAAGTAAAATAATCTAGAGGTGAGAAGGAGGGTTAGGATAATTTTACATAATTATGTAAAAAAGACACACGATTTATGCTCTTCCAGAGGATACCATCTCAGTACCACTACCCGGCATATAGTTCTTTCTTTTACTCAAAAAGCACTGGGCCATACAACAGCAATGAAAGTGCAGTTTCAAATCTTGCTTGATGACCCACGGTATAGGGAAAGGATATCAGGAACGTGTTACTGTCATTTCGGGGAAGTATTGCAAAAATATACTTTAACATATGAAGTGTAAAATAATTCCAGGCAATTCTTGTTGAATAACAATATACAAAGTAATTTGCAGTCAGTTGTTATTTGGCCTCTCTCCTGGGCTCAGTACTCAAGCAAAGTTCCCATGATTTCTGGGGAAGCAACTAGCTGGGACTGTTTTCAATGGTATCTGCAGATTAAGCGGAATTTATTCCATTAAATCCTGTACTTGCCAAAACACTTTAATATTGAGCGCAAAGCACAAGCTGGAATTTTTTATTTTATTTCAGATAAAAACAGAAAAGCTTTTGAATATGGAAATAGTATGTAAAGGTTGGCTGTACTATAAGTTGCTGTTAGGTACAATGATTTGTAAAATTAAAAATCACTTATTACAATTGAAATAAGTACTGTTTTTAAATGTAATGTAATATATTTTCAAATTGCACAATATGAATTTTTTCTTCAGTCCTTTGTAAAATGGTATTGCCTGGATTTTCCAGCCTTTAATCAGTAACACCCTTCTGTGACTGTTGGCCTCTTTTGTGGAGGAGATCAAACTGGGATTCTCTCCAGAAATATAATTCCTCAACCTTTACAGAATTCCTTAACTGGCTAGAGGGCAATTCTTAGTGTTCTCCCTTCACAGGGCTCAACGAGCTGCCTCTGTTGGCCTGCAGAATGATGAAAGTGGTCAGGGCACAAGCACACCTCAGAAGGATTCTGAAAAGTAACTTGTCAGTATTTTTATTTTCTTTGGGAGTGGGGGTGGGTGCAAAAAAACATCCTGAACTTGCTCTCTCACTCCATTCCTCAATGTTTAGGATGAAATCAGAGCAATTCTTCTGTAAGCCCTATCCTCTAGTCAGATTCTGACCTACTCTTTAAATACTTGCACACATTCCAAAATTTTACTTATTATGGAAATGAAGAAATATAAATTACAAAGTTTTATTTCTTTCTTCATGGCAGACCTTAAAGCTGAGAATCCAATTCTCCAAGTTTAAGAATGTCTTTTTAATTGCACTGACCAGCTGCTGTTTTCATAGATCTTTAGCTATTCCTCTCTGTTCTGAACATTCATATTCAGTGAGATTAAGAAGAAAACTGGATATTTTAACACATAAATATCCAAAGGTATGCACAGCACCATTGCGGTACTTGTCAATACAACAAAAGGTACAAGAGCTAGTAAGATCAGTGATCTTTAAAGTGTTTGTATATTAAATTATTCTTTTCAGAAGTATTTATAAAAACAATGTCCACATGTAATACAAGCAGAAATATTCTAAATGTTTCAAATAATACTTCAGGGGGAAAAAAGTGTACTTTATAGTTTACTATAAGACGGAAACTGGTGCGTAATCTAAACAATATGATTACACCTTACCCTTCCAGCAATCTCCAGTAAATTCATAGTATGACTTCACTGGTTACCAATCAGAAAACATAACCCTAAGCTACAGCATGACTTTTATTGCATACTTTGTCACTGATTTATGATAATCATGAAGGCCTGTTATGCATCTTGACATAACTGGGCATTAATAAAAACAGAACTGCATTAGTTATGCCTTTATAGAAGTTTCTGGAATGCATTGGTATTATTTTGGCATGCTGTTTTAAATGGAAGATATGTGCTTTGCTGTGATGCAGTTGAATTTTTCTTCATATAAACCACTTGTGCTTAAGGGAGCTCTAGCTAAACATAAGTTGAAGTGGTTTGTGCAGCAGGTACCACACATTACAGTTTTAAGTTACTCTCTTTTATGTTCCAAATTGACAGAGGAAGGTGGGTTTTTTTCTTTTTCACTATATAGATCATGCCAGTCTCCTTCAACACACTGGGGAGTTTTCGTATTGCTTTCCTGTTTGGCAATACACTAATGCGGTTTGTCTTCTTAAAAGCTTCCTGATGAATTGTGGGTTTCTTCCTCAGTGAACTACTTAATATTATCAGGCAGTCAGATGGGTATTTTGTGCACATTAAAGATGTACAAATAATTTGCAGATTCCAGCATTAAAGGCCCCATCTTAAGATTCTTCTCAGAAGGAAATGAGGCCTTATTTAATCATCTAAAAATGTCATTACGTCTGCATTAAGTACACTATGACTTTAATGTTCAACTCATTATACATCTTTTCCTAGTGAAGACAAAGCTGTTATAATCAGGATAGACAGCAGCAAGAGTCAATATAAAATGCTTTACACTAATTCATTTTGGCTAGGTTCTGGTTCTGCATCTGACTCTTCATCCTGGCTACAAATACTTGTTCCGTGTTTTACGTGATCTGCACCATAACACACTAGAAACCCCACAACAGTGTGGCTCTGGGAGAGCAATGGTACATCTCAGCTTACCACAACAGACCTTGAATGACAGTTACACTGTCTCCTGTATTACACTGGTACAGTAGCTATTAAAGTTCTTGTTGCTTGGAACTTGAAAGTTGCAAATTAAGGCATGGATCATTGTGGCAAGACCACTACCAAAAGAAGCTGAAAGAATTTTCTGATTAGCCATAGCTAGAAAAAAGATTGTATCATTCACTGCTACCTGAAATGGACAATTAAGCACAGATAAGCTGCACAAGTTCTTAACTACAATTGATTATGAAAAGAAAAATACTTAATTGGTAAAGAAAACAAGCTTTAAAGATAAATAGAATGACAAAACACAAGGTATTTCTGGCGCAGAAGGTGCAGATACTGTCTTTCAGTTCCTGAAGACCTCTTGTTTAGTAACCTTCATCTCATCAGTGTCGGGCTTTAGCTCACCTGCCTGCATTGCAATTCCCTGTCGTAACAGCTGCTAGCAAAAAGCAGAATCCACAGCATGTGAGACTCTGAACAGAAACATTCTCAGATCCCATGGTGTAATTGTTCTGGTGAAAACTATAGCTAGTGGCAATTCTAGCAGTATGCCATAATGAAAGAGCAAGCTATTCACAGAAGCCTGAATGGGCGAACGCAGATCTGATGCTGTTCCACTGGGAAACACTATGGGAGTTATGGTCTTAATTTTGTAAGCTTCCACTGCAGATTTTCTGTAATTTCAAAATATTTCTGTGTGACCTCAAGCCTTACGAATTTTTATTGACAACTTGTGAAGGATGCAATAAGATGTCTGTTATTTTTGTAAGCCCTGGGGCTTATGACCGGTAGAGAAAGTCCATTTGATGTTTTCCCTTGCTAGAAGTTGTTCTTTATTCTCGTTGTTACCAGATATATATACAATATACTATAACCTTGCTGCCAATGTTCTCAGAAGTGGCTATATTTCACTTTTTGTTTATCTTTAACTTGGTCAGACTTTTTGAAAGTGAATTTAAGATACTAATCCAGTAATGAAAAAACTTCCTTTTCTTTTCCACTACAAACCACACTTTTTTGAACGCATTGTCTGTATAGTAGCTATAGTACATAATCCAGATCTTCAAATAATTTATTTGCTCTCCGTTAAAGCACAGTTTTAGTCACCATTACTTAATGTGCAAGTCAAATACTACAGTCTACACTGGATTTTGCACAAGTGCTTTAAAATCGCAATAGACAACGATTCCCCTTTGGAAAAGAAGTGTGGTCTGCTTGTTTTCTTATTGCAGACCATACTTCATAGGATTCCTATCTACTATGTGTCTTGATTATCTAATGGGAATATGCCTTTGTTGGGACTGGTTTAAAGTCATGGGACACAACAGTTTCATTGGAGTTGGCTTTCTTTTTCTCTGCTTCATGGCAGTGGTATCCCTGATAATGACATCAATGTGTGTATGTATCCTAGTTCTGTATAAAGTATGCTTCATTTCCTCTGATTTTTCCAAAAGAAAGCTCAGAGTCATAAAAATGAGTAATGTCTCTTTCTTGATATGGAAATCTCTAAAATCCCTAAGAACAGTTCAGTTGTGACAGATGGTGTTAAATACCTACATGGGCTGAGTAGTTTAGCAATATGAAAAATGACCACAGAAAAAACACCCAGGCTTAATCATTTTTGATTAAACACAGGACTACATACAAGTGAAACAGCAATAAATGCCAGTATTTTGGACCCCAGCCTGTGAGAGTGCACAGCTCTGTGCAGATTTGCAAAACTGATAAGAATCAGAGAAGCAGGGGGAGGCTGCCTTTCCTTGCACCACTGTGGACTCCCTCTGACACCATGGCAGCATGTGCACTTTTCAAAAAAATACCCTCTTTGAAGTCTGGCATATACAGACACATACAGACATCTAAACCAGACAAAGAGATAAGGGAGGGTAAGCCACCTTTCTCCTCAAAGGAAGACATTCCTCTATTGTATCCCATATGCACAGTTCTGTCTCAAGAACTCTTTGCATCCTCGGAATTTTTCCCGCACTGTTATTTCCAGGAAGAAAGATCAGTGACATGTATTACAAGACACTGAAGTTTCTGAAGAGCCTCCATTTTTTGCAGGAAAATCAAAGAACCATCTTGCAAATTCTAGGCCTATCACTGACAAATGACTTCGAAACTACTCCTAAAATCCCCCTTTGTATACACTCATTCTGCCTTTACTTTCCTTCTCTCTTCATAAGAACACATGCAGTTCATAACTCACTTGAAACAGACCCTAGTGAAATCATCAGTATTTTTGTTAAATATTGAACAGAAATATTGTGAAATTTTGAACAGAATTTGTACAATGCATGTGGGGAAAAAATATTCTGTTTCTCAGACCAGAGATAGGCTGGAATACACAACCCTTCCAGCCCCAGGTTATACAATTCTATTTTCAGAAATGGCTGTACCTAATATTGTTTTTCTTCCATTTTCAGAGAAATCCATGTGCAACTTCATATTATGCTGGTTTGTATTGTGTGTGCTGCATGTGCTTGCTGACCAAACGATCATTGTACTTGTCATTAAGTGCCAGCCGTTTTTTTCGGTCTGCACATGCCCCCCACAGCTTTTCCTATCACGTTAGTAATCTTTTATTTGTTAATCACATTGAGAAGACTGCTGTTAAATTAGAGCACTGTGGAGTTACCAGATGTATGTGCACAGAACTTGCAATGCCCTCTAGTGTTTCTTGCTCGCAAATCAAAATTTATAGTCAGTGAAAATTTATCAGCATGTTGACTAGTTGGATTTTTAAGTCCCTCTCTGGATACTGAAAACAAACCCAATTGTAAATACAGCCATATCATGAAACATAGAAGATTAGGTAAAACTGTCCTCAGCTGAGATAGGCTGTGGAACGTTTTCGGCATTTAAAATTAAAACAGTGAATAGCATGCCTCTCAACTTCTCCTGCAAACTGTAAAGACTCTGTTTATTGGTAAACCCATGCATTCAGGACATGCCTGCACAAGAAATGTGATGTACCTACAGTCACACAGTGAGAAAGAAGCCATGACACTACCTACAGCTAAGGAGTGAATCTTCCAGAGGTTGGGGCGCAGGATTAGATAGCTCTGTCCCTGCAGTGCCACAGGCTCCTTTCAGCCACATGATCCTATGCACAGGGTCAAGATGACCAAGTGCATCTGCTATATGGAAGAAATAAGGAAGTAGGAGACTATGTCAGATAGAAATGCTTGGATAAGGTGGAAAGCAAACAAATTCCGAGACCATAAGAAACTGAAGTTGCATGGTAGTTTGATGAGAATTGTGTTATCTCGGAAGAGTGAGCGTCATCTCCTAAACAACTCCATGACTGTCCTGATTTTTGTGCATGTGAGCAGTGAGAAATAGCATGGATGCTGGAAGACAACAGGCAATCAGGCCAAGACATGCCACAATGTATTTAGAAAGTTCTCTCCCAAATTACAGAAATCATAAAGGCTACATGTACATCAGGATTTCGTCAGATGACAAAACTAGCTCACTTTTGCTAGCAACTATCTAGAAATAACAATTATTTTTAGAGCTGTGAATGCTTTGATTTCCTGATCTGTAGCACAGCAGCAGTAACGTATCGATACAGCACTGAGCCCAAGCTAACCAGGTTTGATCACACTTTTAGGGTCAAGCAGCTATCTCATACAGCATTGCTCTTATTGTATAAGTTTTTGGCTTGTTAGTTGAGAGATCACAACCCTCCTGCTGTGCATGCTCATGAAGATATGCCCATAGTATCTCTTCACATTAGCTTCCTGGTCAGCAATTTCTGAACATAAAGGTAGTCAGTGCTGCCTCATTAATCAGAAAAAAATACCATTTTTAGATGGTTTTAGTATCCATAGACATAAAATTAATAATAATAATAAAAAATTCCAAAATGTGGGCTGTGACAAATTCAGAAACTGTCCCTTAATCATTTGTGACAGTTTAACTAATTATTGACTTATTTTATGAATGTATTGGTGTTTATTGTATGAATGTATTGGTTTTACAAAAACAATTTTCTTCACAAAAAATTAGATGCAAGTCATCTTTAAAAAGTAACAAACTCAAAACAGTGACACACAAAGTGGTGTTTATGGGACAAAGTGATCATAATGTTACCATCAGTCACTGAAGGAGGAACAAATGGCAAACTGCAACACAGAAAAACAAAACATCAGGCAGAAATAAACCACTTTGTTCTTCTGTGTTCTTCACAGTAAGTAACAGTCAATACCAGTTAACCCTTTTGCCAATATATCAAGTTTTATGGCAGTTTGTCATCCAATAGCTTCAGCATTCAATAGTTTCAGCAGGAACAAAATTAGGCTCAGTGTTTTTCCCAACTGGTTGTATTTCCTGTTTAAGGGCAAGGTAGGTAAGGAAAGACGAAGCTAAGCTTTGGGGGAAGGCGTTTCCTTTCAGTTTTAATGATGAGATGCTGGTTTCCTTTTGTTGTTTGTGCAGGCTTCAGAATCAGAAAGCCTTAAGGGTGACAGCGCAGCTGGAGACTGAAATCTAAGCTGTAATTCTAGGTAGGTTCAAGATCTAGATGGAATTTAGGGTTCCTGCTGGGATGTCACATAGAAAGAATTTTCTTATACTTTTCATGGGCTTCAACTGGGGACTGTATAAATATCAAGCAGGAAATAGATTACTTTAAAACGAGATGCTACCTTTAATTCTTTTATTTGCAGAAATAAGTATCTAATGCCTAGAAATTTAATTCTTAGGGACAGATCCTCAGGCACTTAACTTCTCATTGATTTTGACAGCTTTTAGGCATCTGAAGTTCTTTCAGGATGTAGGTCTTAACCTCTATTATGCTTTTAATTCCGAGGACCATGAGGAAGCCCAGAAATAATTAGAAACAAAGAAAAAGAGAGGTGAAGTTCACATTTAACTGTAGTTCTTCATCATCCTCAAATCTACACCAGCTGAAGAAAACTCTAGAAATCAGATTTTCATCAATAACTTTTTACACATGTCCAGAATGCTTAAGCTACAAGAACTTTTTTTAAAGTCCCTAAAAACTGGTAAATAATGGGGGAGGGGGGGAAGGCCTACAAGAAAGAAGGGCCAGGAAGCATTAATAATAGAGATAGATAGTGATAATGTCATGTCCCTAATCATTTGACCTGAAATCGTGATTGTGAAAGGCGGTAGTTTATCTGTACAGCAATAATCTCAAAAAAAGTGATTGGAATGGATCGTAAAAACTTTGCTCAGCACCAGGTGGTGCTATTCTGCTTTTTTTCAAAAATCTTGTGAGCTACTAAAATATTTACATTTTAAAAGCATAACCTCTGATTAAATGAGTGAGAAAAGTATCTGTTTTCTCAAGCTATAAGTCAGTTGTGACTGCTTTCAGTGTTATGCATGTATATATTTAAGAAGCAGAGGATTCTCTGCACACCTGATAGGAAAACTTTAAAAGCTTTTAACTTTTAAAATAATCCTATTTACCTCATGATTAAACTAGTTATATAAATTGTTTAATCCATAAAAATTCTACATACATTTTTTTGAGAGTCCAACACAAAAAAGAAAATTCAGCTTAATCCAAAAGCACTGGTTGTGAGATGGCACATACAAAGTGTGCGTATTTGCTTGTGAACGTATAAATCACGGACAGCTGCCTAACCAATGTTCCATTAATTTCCTTTCCTTCAGTGTTAAATAAGATTAATACACAATCTCAACATTGATATTACATGAATTAGGACAGAATGGTTTTGCCATGGGTTACTGTCAATGACTGTGACATACACTGCATTGCCAGCCCCAAATATTAATTAGCATACATCAAATCATTAACCATTAGATTTCTTTTCAATTATGAGATCTGTACACAATCAAAGTATGGTTTTGTTGTCTTTCTTAGTACCAATAAAGTTGAATTTTCATGCTCTACTTTGAAACCACTAGGATTAGGTATAGGAACCATATTCCTTAAAATAAAATTAAATTTTCACATGTCTCTGGAAGCTGGACTTGGAAAAAAGTGCTTATTTTTATTAAAAAAAAAAAATATATAATGCAACAACATCGTGCTGCTTGCCTTGGATAAGACAGGCAAACAAGCCTACTTGCTGCTCAAAGGAAGCAAAAAGATGGAAGGAATGAGCTAGCTGAACACCTGTCTTTGTCTCCAGAAACTCAGACAAGTCCAGAAGGTGGGGATAAGAGTAACAGAGAGCCTTAAAATCAATTCTAGAAAATAAATCTGGGCTCACAGTTCAAGGATTTTTTTTAATTTTTTTTATTTAGCATGTTTGTCAGATATTCTTATATTTTGCCCAGACGTTCATATAAAGCATAAGTTGCCCCTTTTTATGGTTCTCATCTACTTCTCAGAAGACCAGATGGTCATAAACCGCATTTACAGACAAATTTACAGGAACATTATCAGCTTCAGTTTAACAAAATCTAATTATGTTTTAGCAGCCTTTTCAAAATATCAATAATCTCATAATATTTTAGGACAGCTTTTTCAACTAGACTTGGACTCCTCATTTGTACAAAAAACTCTTAGAGGAAGTAATAAAAATCCAGCACATTATTTTAAAGGCCACGAAGTAGCCATATGTTGCCACCCTATGCCCACTATTCTGCAAACTGAAAAGTCTTTGCAGAGGGGAACTGATTGATTGATTGATTCATTGATTGATTGAAACTCACAACATCATCCTACACTCTCTTCAGTTTATCACTCACTCCTTGGACTAATGGTTTACTCCTGGACTATTAATTCTTATTTCCAGGGGTTCTTGTATTGCTGACTTCACCAGTCTGTCAAAATTGTTATCTTTGGGGCTGGTTTTGAAGAGATCCCAGAATTACAGGAAATTTGTTTGACAGATAAACTGGGTTTTCTCTCTTGCTGCTGGAAGGCTGGACTGAAGGCAGTCATGGCAACTGCACACGGTGTTTAGTGCCCCTGCACTCTGAGGACAGATCATTAAACTCAGTATAGCTGAGTTACACCTTCTGCTCTCTGCAGTGCAATGCTGATACAATACAAGTGAGTTAACAGGAAAACAACTTGGGGAACCAGCTTTCTCCACACAGACAGAAAAGAAGGAGCTATCCTTTAAGTGATGCAATAACACCAAAATCTCTGTGTTTTGATGTGGGGTTTTTTTCATGCATCTAGCCCCAATTAGAATAAAAAGCACCGACAGAGGCAGATGTTCGTATTTGATCCTGTCAGAAGTGAAAAGTATATACTACCTCTGCCTCCTATATAACCTTGATAGCTGGTTGTGAAAAGGAAGCAGAGCCTAGAAACCTCTCCTCAGCAAAAATACTCTCCAACTCCACCTCTCGATCTTTTAAATGCAGCGACAGGCAGTAGCAGCCCAAGTATGCATCTTCTAGTGAGTGGGAGCCTATCTTATCTTGTTATTTGAGAATAAATATACACCCCGCAAAATTGCCATCACTATCCGCTATTAATCAGCAGAAGATCAAGTAATACTAGAAATAAACCACTATAGGCTTGAAGAATGTTTCTACACAGAATAGCAGAATTTATGCACGCTCCTCCTTTATGGGTCATGATTCTGAAGAACTATATTCACTAATGCAAATCACTGCTTTTTACTAATCTTTGCAGTTATTTTTAAGCTTTTGAGACAGTAGAAGCGTATTTGTTAATGAACCCACTTACCAGAAAAGGCAATATAACAACACAAAACAATCCAGTGCTGATTGGTTTCCTTTATGGGTTTTCATCCCTTGTGGTAATGTAGAGCCCCTGCTTGCCTACTACATCCAAAGAGAAACAATCTCCTATTTAAAAGCAAAAGATAAACTACACATGACCTGGTCAGATGGGAAAAAAAAAAAATCACTAGGCTCTCAAATCTCTGTTTTCAGATGAGTAAAAAACGTGGTCTCTCGTTCATGATTCCTGGATCCCTTTGGTTACCATAGCTTAATGCTTTAGATACACGAACTTGACACTCAGCTGCCACAGTTTATAGCTTGGCACAACAAAATAAATGGAAGTAGACAGGGGTTTAAGTTAATATGCTGGACTATGAGTTGCAGCTGGTGAGATGCATTCTCAGCGCCTGTTCTGCTGTCTCTGTTACAGGGGTAGTTTCATAATCGAAGAGGTGAGGAAGGACAGAATAGCCTGGAAAGTAACCTTGTGCTCAAACAACAATTTGCCATAGCCCTTAGTTTGGGAACCGAGTACAGTAAGGTACAGTCTGTCTTACTCATAGGTATAATCAAGCAGAACAAAATAGCTTCTTCTACAAATATATCACCAGGACAAAAAAAAAAAAGTTGTAAGCAAAAATGATCTAAAAGAGACAAATCCTCCAAACCCTCCCTGCTCTGCACACCTAATTTCCATTAAATTCTTAGAATCTTGTCACAACTTTTGTCTTCTCCAGACAAAGCCACAGTCAACCCGTTTTCATTCAAGCCTCACACTTAACCCATCCTGGGTCTGCAGCCAACAATAGCCCTGGCAGTTGGTTACTACCAGGATACTGGACTAGGAAGTATGCATTGCCTCAGGAGGAGGGGATTGATTAATAATAATCTAATATTTCCCCCTCCAAATTCAGTGGAAGGGATGAAGTCTCTTCTGAAAGACTTCAGCTATCCCCAGAGTACTAACATCTTAGAGCTAATTATATAAATGATAAATCATACATATGAAGTGATGATAACCTGATTTCCACCTTGTGCAGCGAATGGAAGCAGGTTAGTCTTTGATCTCTAGGTACACTAAAACTTACTAGCCAAGTCAAGGAAGGCAAAGGTCTTCAAACATAGCAAAAGTAGCTTTATTACCTCTTTTAGTCTTTTCCAAATGGGGATTACAATTCAAAAACTTCTGACCCTGTCACCATAGGAAATAGCTACATAACCAGTGCCTAACAACAGCTTATTTAAGAAAAAACACACTACAATCTCCAAAAGAGATCTCTGTCACAAGCACAGCATCATAATACTTTGCTATTTCTTTTTTGTTTTCTTTTATATCAGAAACACCAGAATTGTTCTTTAACAAAGTAGAAGGGCTTTCATAAGGCAGTTCAACTGGCAGTAAAAGTACTGCAAACGGAAGGGGAGCCCAGGCATACTACAATTATTTTGTATGCAGGGTGCCTGTTAAAATTCTCTTTTGTTGTCATTGCTCTGTTTTTAACCTGGTTGAATTTCCTCCTTCCCCAGTCCCTAATGGTTTTGTTTCTCTGCATAGCAGAGCTTCTTAATCTTTCTCCAGTTGCATGCATTTCATTAGATTCAGGAAATACACTGTAATGCCATGTTCTCTATATGTAGTTAAATAGAAGAGCTGACAGACTTCAAATGGAATGGTGACCTTCCTTTTTCTGTGGCCTATTGTACCCATGCGAAAATCTTGCAGAAAATACAATGAAATGGCACTTAGTATTTTAGTGAAACTTCAATATGTAAGACTTAACTAAAATAATTCTTGTAAATGTCAAAGGCCTGGGGGATTTGCAGAAGTTGTGTTAGAGGATTAATGCTAGCTCAGAACTCTCATTTAACTTAAGAATCTTATGTGTGGTTAAGGTAACATAAATATATTGGGGGGGGGGGATGGTTCTGAAAGTATCCACTGTACCACTTTTGAATTTCTGCTCCTCTCTCATTTTCCAGTTGTGTCGTCCATAAATATTGAGCCTAGGCATACCAGATGGTGGTAAAAGATGTAATTCATATCTAGAAAAACATTTTATTTTATTTTAAAATTAGTAATTTTGCCTGTTTACCAGCAGCGTGGTGCCATTGGATCTGCCGTTTCACGAGCTACACAAAACCTAAGTCACCTTTTCTCATTTTGGCATGTTTTGAGGCTCTCTTTATTTATATTTACATCTTCTAGTTTTGCTGAGTTGTAAGCAATTCTAATAAAGATCCTCACAATCGAATCCAAGCCCATGTGAAAGTACAATATTAGTAGCAGATGATGTTATCGTGAAGCTCAGCATTAGATCAGTAATTGTAAGAAACACAAAGAATGGTCTCCAGTGAGAAGGAACCCATGGACAAAGAAAAGCTGACAAGCATCTTGGAAGGGCCTTCTGGCAATGCAGTGTGATTTTGATGGTAATGTTAGGGGGTTTTGTTGTTTTCTACCATCAAACTGCCAGCCCTAGAAGTGAGTTTTGTATTGTCCTAAGAGAATTGGGAAAACACACCCCTGTTGTGTAGAAAATTAAACGTGTCTGCTCCCTCAGAGCATAAAAGTAGTACTATGAGTGAAAAAAATATAGCAAAGTAAATCTCTGCAGCTTTTTGTTCTTCTGCTGTCACATAATGCTGTTCTGAAAACCACATTGTACAGGACTGATGGGAATCTAGCAGTCCAGATAAGCTGCTGAAATCCCAGATCTGTATGAAATTCTAGCCTAAAATTTATAGCCTCAGTATGCATGTGTAGGGACTTTTGCCTCTTGTTTGCTTGAAGAAAATACACACAGCGATAGCAGCTCTGGCTCCTAATCATGCTGCTGTCAGACACTGACCTGCCAAAGGCTGATTATGTCAAAGAGGAATTACAAAACATTTTTTGATTAATCAATGCGACTTTAAGCATCATCAGCTAATTTTTACCTTTTTTTTCTTTTCCAATTCAGAAAACCACCTGCACTGTCACTTCCTCACTTTCACAGGGCTCATTAACCATAGGAGACACACTGTGAAGACACAAAAGTAGCTTTATCTATGAACAGGAGGAAAATTTCTAACCTTGTCATCTGATCCATACTTCCAGGAACATTCTAAGCTTCAGATCACACATTGCCCACTGGTGCAGTCACCCAGAAACGTGGATTGTGCCCAAGTGTTTTTCTAGAGCAATGGGGACATGACCGCCATGCAATTTCCATCAGCTTTCTGAAATCAAGATGTGGGTATTGCAAGAAGTTCTTCACTCAGTGCCCACTGTGGAAGCCTTATGCTTATATTAATACTGTGCATCCCCATCTCCTCCATCCACTGCTACTTAGACCCAAAATCCTGGTATACCTTCAGCTTCCCTGGCACCATAGCCCTGGTGCTAAAAGTCACGACAAAGGTTTTATGGTCATAATCCTAAATAGTACCGCTGCTGTTGCTCACCTCGGTGGACGACAGTGGTTCCCAAGTTCTTTGACAGGAGTAGAATTCAGAGGAGATTGTCCTTCTCTTAAAATGTCTACCTGGTATCAAAGAAAGAAAGAAACCAAAATTTAAAAAAGGAAAAAATGGTTAAGACACCTAAACAGTAGAGTCGCACTGCTTGGTGAGAATCCCAGACACAGACTCACAGTGATTCTGCATTCACCCCCTCCAAACTGAGTTGTTGCCTCTCACTGGCTACTCAAGCCAAAGTCTTCAAAAGAGCTGAAGTTTTTACTCCATGCAATGGCCAACATTCCATGGAGTTGGGTGCTAAAATATTCAATGGTTTCCAATTTGTAATTCATTCTGTATCATGCCGATGGTCCTCCTCTTAATGGTCTTTCTGAGAAAAAAAAACTTCATTGTTGTGTTGCTGTAATTATCTCAGACACAACGACTGAGAGAAACTAAACGCGATGCTTTTAATAACTGATTGCAAGACTTTATTAGCTATTGATCTTAAATCACATATAGAAGATCTGGAGAAGATGAGCACATCTTGAAAAAATCTGAACATAAGAGAAAACTGATCTCTGTGAAATTGAGCAGAGGAAATAAATGATGACAATTCATGGGTAAGAAATAAAAATGGCTAAGATAACGGTTGCACCACTTCTTACACATTTGCATCGCTGTTTGTTCAATACACCGTGTGAGAACTTTGCAGGTGGGAAACCAGTAAGGAGCCCTGTAACTCAGTAAAAGCGCTTGTCATTACTGTTTCGTGAAAGAGGGAAGCAAAGGCTGCATCAGAGTTTGTGGGACTGATCATTTTTTGTATTGATACTTAAGGAAATTGAATCAACTGGGCAATTTTTTCAACCAACAGGAAAATACATGGGGGAAAACGATTTTCTCACATAATGGGAGCTGTGGATGCAGCTGGGAGGGGAAAAAAAACAAAACCAACCAACCTACGGCTGCAGTTCGGCACGGCTTTACTGCATTTATATGAAACGTGTGTTTTCGGGGGTTGCTAGCTGCCGAGAGAGCC
>JAVJGI010000001.1:7187464-7223050 GCA_035590275.1 Ibycter americanus
TGGTTGAGCCCCCCCCCCCCCCCCCTTTTCTGTGTTCTTGGATTTTTTCTTTTCCAATGCTTGCATCTAAAATGCTAATTTACTGGTGTTCTTTGTGTGCATTCAGGGGATAAAGCTGTGTTCCACAGTTTTCAACACAGAACACAATGTATAATACTGTTGAATAAATTGAAACACATCTTTTCTATCACTGCATCAACAGGACTGCAAAGCTTTAATTTTAGGTCCAAATAGTGTCTTCTATTGGACCTGTACCACTCCAGCCTTCTGAGTACAGAAACAAGAGGTTAAGATGTGGCTTGTAATGAAAAGGGAGAGAGAAACAGTACAGTTTTGCCAAGTAACAGGTATAAAGATAGGTCTGTTAGCTATTGTAAGATGATGGCATTTGTTCCTCTATGGGTGATCTGTATATGGTTTTATAGTCAGACATATATGAGTAAATGAAAGAAAGAAAAACCTTGGGAATGGATTTCTGAATTAAAAGTTACTGACTTCCAGAATAAACTTCTGTCAGTTGAAACTGTGCTGCTTAATACTACAGCTAATGTGGACAAACCAAGGTACACGAAGGAACATTCGTGTAAGGGTAGAAATAGGGCTGATGCAAGTTGTTTCTTCATCAGAGCCCTATGATTTTGTGTGCGGCCTATTTTCAGACAGCTGTAAAGTGAATGCTTACATATGCCATTGTGAAAGTAGTGTGTTGTTGGTTTTGTTTTGTTTTTTTAATAGTTTTGTCTAATTTACTGTCACTTTCACTAGTTGTGACGGATCAGAACCCTTCTAGGCAGCCATAGCTATTAAGAGGATGGCAGCTTTGCATATACCAAACTGATGCCTCGGTCTGAAGTCATAATTTGTTGTTGCCTAGGCAGAGGTTGGGAAGACTAAAAATTATGATCTTAAGTTCTACAAAGTATCATATGGGTGGAACTGAATCATATAGTGCAGTACAATAGTTAACCCTTGGTTTGTTGTTTTCTTTTAATTGCTTTAAAACAAACCTCATAGTTGTTAACTGTTTATTGTTTCTGTTTCCTTGGGTGAGAACAGTCCTGTCTTGCTTCAGAATCAGAACTTGGATCCTTCATTTCTAGTATATGTTTCTTCCGTACACGGGCAATTTCAATTGGCACAGTTTTTCAGACATTTATTCTAAAGAAGAAATATTTGCGTGGGATCGGTGAAACTGCTCTTAGAGGAATGTGGATCTTCCAGATTTTTAGATCCCTTGACTGAAGCTTCCAGACCTATGTAGAAGCTCAGGTTATTGTGCAAGTGCTTGTTTTGGCACAAAGGAAGAGAGATGGAAAGGAAAGGTTTTGAAAAGATTTTATTATTTTATTTTTTAGCTTGGTATAAATCAGTTGTGAAACTACAGTATTAAGGAAAAGAACTGTCATCCTAGCTGCAGATTTCTTGTTTCAGCCTTTACATTTTTAGATGTCTGTATGTATCAGTATTCAGAAAGTCATAGTTCCTTTGCAGTACACTCATGAAAATGTCTTCAAGGAGAGCAATTCATGCCGTTGTGACACTTTTTGAGTCTTCTGTCTTCACCAGCTTATTCATGTAGAGTGACTTTGCCATATGTGCTGCTTCTCTTTGACGAGCCTTTTCTCTGGAGTGCTTCTGTTTGAGTGGACCCGATGTAAACACCACGCTACACACCCCACCCTACCACCCCCACCTTTTTTTTTTTTTCCTTGATCCGTATAGTAGGTTCTAATAAAAATAGACAATGAAGCTGGAGAACGTGTGTGTATGAACTGACATCCAACTTGAAACTTCGACTTCTACCCCAAAGAAGAGCGAGCTTTTCCAAAAACAATAATCCCTTTTACAGAGGGAATAAAGAGGGAACAGAAAGGCTGTTGTACATCACAGGAGTTTCTGCTAACCCAAATGTTACTTCTTTGTAAGTTTCTAATGCTTCCTTTGTCAATTTTGGTTTTTCCCAATTTTGCTTACATGTACCAGAATGCAAGAGTACTTCTTAAAAAGCAAACCAAGGAAAAACTCTGTCATGTTATTTGTTACCTTTGAGACATGTTGGATCAGATCATTGTCTGGTCCTAACAGACTTTAGGGGGTGTTATCATTTTGATCCTTTCTTAAGGTACTAAAGATCTTGAGTAAGATTTTGTAGAAGATGCAACTCTTGACTTACCTATGGCCATTAGGAGCAACCAAATTATCACAAGTGGTGCGTCTTCATTTAAAACTATCAGCTTGGGCGAACTAATAAATGCAGAGGAACCGCAGGATGTTTCTTCCTGTCTGCCACATCCATAAACTTCTCTAAGTCACTGGGGTTCCTGGAAGAGAGCAATGCCGGTGTTCTCTGTGTTCTTAGTCCAGCCAGATCCTCTCTTTGAGCCCTTAAAGGTGCTGTGGTGCGGTGTTTGTGTATAATATTCTCTGTTCAGCTGAACTTTGAAGCTGCATCATTTATCTGTATATTCAAATTAATGCTCTATTTGAATTACAGAGTACTAGATATAAATGACATTTACATTCTCTATTCAGTAAAATAGCTAGTTCTAGTATAAAATATATGAATGTATGTTAACTTTAAACAATTAATGATATTAATTATTATGTAAGTCTCCATTCTGGTTTTTTTCCTTATTTGATTTTTCTCAGTGTGGTCTCAGATTACAAGAAAGGGTTTGTCATCTAGTTAGGAAGAATGCACTGGTCCTGTCTGTTCCTGAAAATCTTCCATACAGAACATCCCATAAGTTCCTTACATTGCCTGCTAATGCTGATTTTGTGTGTGTGTCTGTGTGAGATCAAAAAAATTTCTGACTGTTTAGGTTAGATACTTTGGTAAGTTAAACCACTAAGTACGCATCCTTTGACCATTACTAATCCTCATCCTTCTGCAGTTGGACCGTTTGGCCTGTTGCTTCTCGGCTATCGTTTTTTATTTGGGTTTTTTCTCCTCCAAAAGAGTATGGTTTCCTTCAGCCTCTTTCCCTTTAAAACATGTTTATAAACTACTTACTATTTGTCTCTGTGCTCTGGGCTTGTTTCAGTTATTACATCTTTCTTAAATTGTACTATCCAAAACTGGACATGGTTGACACATTGCCATTGCCAAATTAGGACAAAAAATTTTTTTGTGCTGTGCAGATGGTACTCCTGTTAATACATCCTGTAGTTGCCTTGCCTTTTCTTTGCAGCAGCTTGTTGCTAGTGACTTAAAGTGATCCACTCCAGCTGCTAGAACTTTTTATGTAGCAGTGCTGCCTCTTTACTTTTTTGTTGGGTATTTTTGCATGTGATCTTGAGTATGCTATTTTGAACTTGCCTTTTCAAAAGTGTTAACCTAGATTTCATCTTGAGGTTGTTTTGGTTTTTGGTTTTTGGTTTTTTATATTGAGGTGATTTTAAAATGTTACTCTTGTCTTTCCAAAGGGCTTGCAGTACAGACTGTCTTGTAAATGCGTAAGAGAAAAAATAATGGGAGAGAACAAATAGGATGGCAGTTTTTCTCTTAAGAGAAAGCCCCATTGTGCCCATGAATGTAATTACTAATTAAAACTTGTATGTGAAAGAAATGTTTTGAGGTTGGGGGTTTTTGTTTGTTTTCAGAAAAGGGAGATTTGCTTTTTGCAATGGCTGTTTTCCTGTAAGGCATTTGAATAAACTATTTTAACATCTGGGAGGGATGTCTTTCCTTGCCATATCCATAATTTGTCCAAGAAGAGCTCTTACCCTTATGGCAAACTTAAAGCAGTTGAACTTTCAGTGTTCAGGAGGTGACGTTTTTCTTGTCTTTTTCTTTTTTTTTTTTTCCTCTTGCCCTCTCTCTCTATCCCCTCCCTACTTGAAGTAATCAGATGTCACTTGCAGTGTCTTCCTTATCAGAGTTGTCACTGATTATTATTCTTTCTTTCCCAGTGACCTCGAGCCTGAATGGTTGGATGGTGTGCAGAAAAATGGGGAATTATTTTATTTAGAATTGAGCGAAAGTGAAGAAGAAACTCTGCTTCGCAACACCTGTCCAGAAATGCCAGTGAATCATGTCAGGTTTCGTGAAAATGAAGCTGAAGTTATTCAAGAGGGATCACGAAAAGAAAGAAAGTATGAACTGAAGAAATGGACCAAAATATTGAAAAAGAAGAGTCTTTTACCAAAGTATTCTGGTAAGAAAGGCAGTGGAAGTTGTAATGTGCACTCCACTGGGCCTACTTCCATACTGAAACACCAGTCTGCTCAGAAAATGGGTGTCACTGTTCAGCAAAAATACAAAGATGTATATGTTTATGTAAATCCCAGAAAACTGTACAGTGCTGGAGAAGATGAGCAGCACAGGCTGCTGGAGGCCTTAGTAGGGATTGTCCATCAGTCTTCATGGAGCAGCAGAAGAGCAGAAAAACAAGGCAGGAAGGATAAAGTCATCAGAGGAATTGGTGAAGAGAAGCTTGTAGTACATAGCTTGGTGCCAGGTAGTTCAGCAATGAAAACGGGTCAAATCCTGATTGGTAAGTAATTGAATGAATAGTTAACTTCTGCACTTTTCCTTTAAAATTAAGATTATTTTTATTGGTTTGGGGGGTTTTCGGGTTTTGTTTTTTGGGGTTTTTTTTGAGGCAGCTGACTTGAACATTCCAAGGCATAAGCAATTACTTACAACTGTTTTGTCAGTTCTTGAGGGATTATTTTAAATAAACATCATTGCATCTGATATTTTGTGCTCTCTTCAATTTTACTTTATAAGTGGTTTTAAGAATGTGTAACATAAACCAAAAGGTGTTAATATAGTAAGGACATGACTATCCTTTAAGTGTACAGGGAGTGAGCAGCTTGAACTTGAAACAACAAATACACTGCCACAACCACCTTTAATTTAATGCAGAATTTTCTCAGTAGATAAGTGGGACTGGAGAAAAGCTACAGTCTGCTAAACATTGTATTTTGCTTTAATTCTTTTCCACACCATCCCCCTTAGATAAAAAGCTTTACTGTGTATCCTTTAAATGGATTTTGTACCATAAAAATGAGGAAAAAATACAAAGTGAGATACATTCATATGTTACAAACTTTCTGCACAGTCTTATTTGGATATTCTTCTGTTTAGCAAGTATAACAGCTGCTTCTTCAGCAGTTGTGATCAGAAGGCCTCTGAATACATAGTGGGGCTGTAGTCTGAGGAGGCAGTGAGCCAGTATAGCAGCTGTCCTTTGTGTTGGTTTGGCTGTTGTCAGACACTTCCATGAGCTGATGCAACTAAATAACCTGGCAGAGAACTAACCCAGAAGAAAAATTGCCTGTCTAGTTTTTGCTGGTGTAGTAAGTTAAGCTGGGGTCACAGAAGGCCTGACAAGCACCCAAGCATGAATAATGGAGAGAGATGAACCTTTGTGGCTGGTAGTGAAGGAGCAGAAATACTCCCACTTCCAGCATCAAGAGGCCATTAAAAGGACTTGGCACTCACAAGACCCCAACCTCACAGACAGTAAATGTGAGACAGCTAGACTACATCTGTAAAGGGTGGAAGGTTGGTTGTTTAATTACCCTTGAAGTTGGTCCCTCATAGAGAGTGAGCAAAGATGTGATGTTGTTTAGAAGATCGTGAAAGTCTTAATACTATAGTAGCATGAATCCCACAAAGTCAGCATGACTGCTTTTGAAATTCCAATGTTGTGTATGTAAAATGGCAAATCGTGCTTTGACTAGCTGATTCTTCTAGCACGTGTTTTTGGTAGGGATGCTAAAGAATACTCCAGAGGGAAAATTGGATAACTTTCAGATTTTACCAGAAAGAACTGATTAGTCAAGAAGTGGGGGATGCAGAGTGAGGAGAAGGAGGAGGGAGTGAGTTTCAGCTTGATCTGCTTAATGGTATTTAATCTAATTAATGTAAGAGTGGGTGTTTATAACGTGTAAGTTAATTTTGGGACACAGATTTTTATGTAACTGCATGTTTGAAAGAGCAGGTGTGAAGTCAGAACATGTAGGCAAATAGCAGATCCAGGAGATAAAGCTAATCTTCTAGATGGAGGTGGTACTTCATCTGCAGGACTTAATGCTTCCTGGGGCTAGTGAGGATGAAAACTGTGGGGGTTTTGTTTTGTTTTAAAAAGAAGAAGATTTAAATTAACCTAAAGAGTCTAGCAGTTTAATATGTCCTAGCCTGTCATCAACCAATATTGCCTTGTTTTTGCACATTGGAAACAAATACTTTCAAGCATGCTGTAGTTATTCAGCTCTTAACTGGGAAAATGAGCTGTATTCTGTGCCAACAGTATAAAATGTATAATTTTCATATAAAAATACTCTCAAATTATATATCTATAGTGAACACTGAGTACTCTGGAATTTTTATGTGGTGTCTAGAAATAGGGGTGCTTTGTATAAATTAGATGCTCAGGTTTCAGTGCTGTCTGCATAAAGAATATGCAGTAAAAAAATTTTGTTCCGGTCAAAAAAACGTCTGGTTTACTGCATCTGCGTTGCACATCAGAGAATGGGATAACTATGGTATACACCCAAAGCCTGATTTAGAAGCAACTTGTAGTTCAATGGATAGCCTCCTCGGATCCTCCCAGGATCTGAAGCTGGAGAGAAAGTTCAAGAAAAATACAGTAGAACATCGCTGTTTTGTTTTGTTTTGTTATTGTTGTTAAAAGTAAGTTTTAGGAATCCTGTTAGGAATTGTGGAAACAAGTCAGTAAAGAATGTTTCTGTGGTCAGTCTAAAATTGAACTATTTGCACAAAAGATAGCAGCTTCTTGAACCGTCACAAATGACAAATACCTGATCAGTATAGCATGGTGCCTGCTGGCTGGTTTGGTTATAACTTTGTTCATATTCATTGACCTGCATATGCATAGATATTAACCTGTTCATGTTTTGCTTTTTAATATTCTAGTAGCCTTCAATGGTGCAGACCATTTTTTTGTAGTAGTCTTTTGTGAAGCAGATACTAAGTGTTTACCTTTAAAAATAAACATTTGATAAATTATACACTGCGGTCTTCGTGGTGACTGGTTTGCAACATGGGTTGCAGGCAAATAGTCTTGATTCAGGGAGTTGTTACTGAACGTAACTCTGCCAATGAATACAAAACTTCAGATCACTGTTTCAGGTACTGAGAAGGTGAAAACAAAGCAAGACCCCAAACGGTTAAGAAAATGCCTTTTCCCCTGCCTTCTCCAGGCTCAGCTTCAAGCAAACACCTCTGCCCTTTCCTAGTCTCAGGTACCCTTGCTTTCACTGCACGATAACAGTGTCCCTCAGCCCCTTTGGTTAGGTAACAGATGGTGTAAGGGGGTGGGACTGTGTGTGTGAAGTTTTCCTTCTACAGCTCCCTGCTGCTTTCTTGTTTTCCTGTGCTGCAGCATGACTTCTCCGCAGGCCACAGCCCTATAGGGATGGGTCCTCCCTGTGGGCTACAACCCTTCCCCTAGTGACTGCTGCTTTTTTCAGTATGTTTGGGCAGAGATACCATGGCTTCCCTGGCTAGGCAATGTTTTGGTACGTGATGAATTGCTTACACCAGCTTCAGAATTGGCTATGAGCAGCACAAGGCAGCTCATGACCTCCTGCCACATGGGTCACTCCTGTAGCACCCTGCTACTAAAATCTGCCAGTTACGCCTGAGAGGGTGCTTAACTCTCCCACCTTATTTAAAACTTGAACTCTCTAGGCTATTTTTCCCAAGTCTTGGGTTTGTAATATGTAAAATAATAACCAAGTTACTGATTACTTTGTATTTTCATTGGCAAATTAGTTAATTTGTCAGTGATAAGTATGGTAGATGTTTAAATGGCTGCTGAGGTTGAAATGTAAGGGAGACTATGCTCTCTTCATTTTTCTTCACTCGAATAAACAGTTACAAAGTGGTTATTGCTTTAATGTTTTTTAGTAGAAATAACTGCTTTTCCCCCTCTAAATAATCACTTTCCTCAGGTGGCTTCCTTAACTTATTCTGAAATGTGTATTCCTAATAGCTTTGAACACTTAAAACATCTGTTTATTATTTGTGCACTACACCTTAATTATTTTTTTGAGATTGCATATGGAAGTTGTAAGTCTTGTTGCTCTACTTTATTAACCAAGCAGAATACAGGCACTGACCATATGAAAGTAAATACAACAGTTTTGCAAGCTAAAAAACCCCTGTGGCTTTGTAGCAGGTCATTTCATTTATCTTTATTTTTTTATATTTATTCAGCATCTATCTTAAGTTTTCAAAACAAAAAATCCCTCATTGATTTTTAAATTCTTGCTGTCACTTTCATTTTCATTAAGATGAAATACAGCTGCTTTTACCTCATGTTTTTTTCAAGTGCCTTTTGTATTTTAGGCAAAACTTTTTTTCTTACTGGAGTTCATTAGTAACAATATGCAAAGCCTGGTCTGCTATGTAAAACTTTCTAGTCTTATCTTTGAGCTTATCTTCAAAGATAAAAAGCTCCACTAAATACTCACTTTTAGATCCAGGCAAATAAGGGTTTTGACAGGAAATGCCATTACCATTTGATAGCCCCCCCCAGCCCCCATTTCAAATTGAAACCTGTCTGATTCACAGCGGGGGATACTTCTAAATGCCAATGATCATTTGTACTATAGTACAAATGGAAAAGTAATTCCAATGACACTGAAAATACAGGAAAGCTTGTCTCACTAGCAGAGCGTACTATTGTTATTCTCTTTGAAATTATCTTCTGTTCTTGTTTCTCTCATCACTGAATATCTGAACAGTTTGCATGAATTCTCTCACGCAATCAGTAAGTACAATTGTCAAAAAAGTGTTAAAACTACTCAGGGACCAGGGATTAATCTTGGATGATAGTAAAGATGGACTGTAATCAGTTTTGAACCAGTATTCGAAAGATTCAGGCTGCTGTTGCAAGCTTCAATTGAAAGGTCCAGATCCCAACCCCGTTCACTAACAAATGATTTTCTGTGGGTTTCTAATCCAGTAATTCCATTGACATTATGTGGGAGAGTTACTTGTTTGTTTTCCCCGAATGAAGAAATGTTTAAGTAGTAATCTTTGCTCATTTTAATAGTAAAAACACAGATATTGCTGTTGGAGTTCTGAAATTTTGATAAACAAGGCCATCATTGCTGGAAAGCCAAGTATCTCTTACATTTCTATAGCATAGACAGTGGTTTAAAATGGTAATCCATTTACAAAAATTAAGCAACTTGCAGTCATCTTCCAACAGTTGAAATAAATGCTGGTTTTGTCATTTGCAGACCATGGAACTAAGAGTCCTGTCAGAAAAATGTCCCTGAAAGGACCAAAATACTGTGAGTGTGTGAGATTTTCATGAGGAGTTACCATATATGGTGTACTTGTTGAAAAGGCTCTCCAAAGTAGAGATGCTGGGCACGCAAGATAGAAATACAGAGCTTGCGTAAGCTTTGCTGTGTTTTCACTGTGGAGTTTGGGATGTCGTTTATGTTCTTTTAATCTCCTCTTGAAGCATAACAGCATTGGTTTGGGTAAAAGCAGCCTGCTAGCATATAAAGCAAATAATTGATCTGGCTTTCTTCAGTAGAATGTGTTCCATACTTTGCCTTTTTTGGAAAGGAGTATGTGAACATTTATAAGTGCTTGCACCAAGTCATTACCAAGAACAGAGGAAACTAAATACCAGGATTTCATGAAAAAAGTGTCCTCGGTCCTCTCCCATGTGGACAACATGGTTCTGATTTTAATTCAGCCAAAAATATTCATTTCACATCACAGTATGGAAGTGGTATTCACTTACCAATCAGTGTCCCCAGGCTTAATGCAAAGATCATCTACTTTTAGAAATGGTGCTTGCAGGTTTATCTTTAGGGAATGGGTATTTAACAAAAGTAATAGTACTGTGCCTTGTGGCAAAGTGATAGACAGCTCTGAAATAAACATTTTTGGGATGCCAGCAGTCCCAAAGACTTTTCTAAACTTTGTCTCTAAAAAAGCAGGAACAATTTCATCAGCTGTGTGCAAACTAGGTGTCTGAGATCAATATACACTGTTCTTAGCTACTACTGACTGGATGCAAGAAGTCTTTTCTAATGAGAGATGGAAAGACACAACAAAGAAAATAGGGAAGAATTCCTGCCTCTCTCCTCTCTGTTTTATCACTAGTAAAATTCAGTTCTGCTTGACATTGCGTGGAGGACATACATGGACATCTTACAGTTTCTTTGTGAACTGAGAATCTTCTTATAATAAATTATAGAACTCAAAAGCTTGATTATTCATTATTATGGGATTTTTTAAAAAGCTTACTTTATTCCTTAAAGAGAAGGACATGGATTTTTCTAAATTATATTCATTAACTCAAGGTCTGATATCCTGGAGCTACCTGAAGAAAATTTATCTATTGCAGTTGCTCACTGTGTCTCTAAAAATGGATCCAAGTGAGACTTTGTTCTAATATTCTTCATCTTGTAACATACACGCTGGTGACTTTCATGGTAGACAGTAGTGATCTTATTACTGGTAGAAATGCTAGCAGGGCAAGTGCTATTCTATACAGTATTATGCAGTAAAATTTTTGTATACAACTATATTGTTGAAAAAGCTAAAAATAAAAAAAGCAAAATTTTATATTATTTTATATCAAGTTTGAAAACATTTCGTGCAAGTGTCTGCTTCTTGTCTAAGTATATACATCTACTTCAGCAAAGGGGAAAAAGTTCACTTTGATCTTAGATACTTAAGAAAAGTCAGTTGGAGGGGTTTTTTCACCCACTTCATAGAGCACAAGACTCATCGGAAAATGTATTTGCAGTATCATCTGTACAGCTTTTTTCTGCACTATGAAATGTGTCTCTACATCTGAAATTCAGCAATGTTTTAGTCTGGGAAAATTTGACTGAACTCTGCAAACCATCAAGTTAAATCAACTTAAACAATTGGAAACATCATTTACCCTTTTATTTCATTTAACCTAAATTGATTAAGCATTAAATAAGTGAAATAGATTAAAGTTTATACGTTTGTGCTATTTTTTTGACAGACTTAATGTCTGAAGACCTAAGTCAATCTCACTTTCTGTAATATTTTTACACTCCTAAAGAGGAGGAAACAATTATCCGAAAAAGTGTAGATGCGAGACTCTAACAAAGGAACATTTGCGTATATAAACTCTTTTGCTGACATTAATTGTCACACTGGATAGGTCTTGTGGTCATGTTCTGCTTTAAGATACTGTGTGTTTGTAATTTTACGTACTTACTATCGTGCCAGTGATGTATTTCATTCTGTTACTTCATAGGCTATTCTTTGAATGCTCTTGTGCTTGGCAAAAATAAAAGAAGGAAAAAATGTGAACACCCTACCAACACCTACCACCCCCAGTTCTGGAAAGTTCATACTGATAAATGTAGATTTTCTCAGTTCTGCATCAAGTTAGGACAAGAGGAAATGGTCTCAAGTTGTGCCAGGGGAGGTTTAGGTTGGATATTAGAAAGAATTTCTTCACTGAAAGGGTGTTCAAGCATTGGACCAGGCTGCCCAGGGAGGTGGTGAATCACCATGGCTGGAAGTGTTTAAAAAATGTGTAGATGTGGTGCTTAGGGACATGGTTCAGTGGTGGGCTTGGCAGTCCTGGGTTAATGGTTGGACTTGTTGATCTTAAAGGTCTTTTTCAACCTAAATGATTCTATGATTCTAAGGTGCAGTTTTTTAATAGTGATGCAGCATTTTCTGGCAAAATGAAGGCAGCCTGACAGGCGGCTTTGGCTGTGTCTTCTGGAAAGCTGTTCCATTTATGGTATATGATTACATTTTTACAAATTGAGTGGGATAAATGTTTACTGCTGCAATGAAAGTTTTACATATGTACATTAGGTGTCAAATAAATAAAACACTTTGGGTATATAAGATGTAAATACTGATGGATCTTCTCCTTTCAAAGTGTCTTTGTATATTCCACTCTGGGAGACATGGTTCAAAAATATTTCCTTAAGTGCTAAGGTGCGTACAGCTTCACCAAATGTGTGTAGCTCATTTAAATGGCTTTGTGGATTAGCTGGCTCGACTGTTGTCTTCACAACAGAATTCGTAAGGTCTCTAGTAAAACAAACAGAACACAAATAGCTTTCGTTTAAACAGTGTTGCAGGTGAGTACAAGAGCAATTTCTGCTTTCTCTTGTATTTGTGAATTATAATCTTCAAGACAGCGTTCTTCAACAAAGAATGTAGTATTTCTGTTTATAATTTCTTGTTATGTTAGGGTAGCCTGAATGCTCTGCTTTTGATTACTAATTTTCATGTTTTGGGGCTCTGGCTTGGACTTACTGAGTTGCTTTTAAATGCTGTTCAACTTTCAACTTTCTTGTCTCTGAAGCAGTTACGTTGAAGATTCCATAGGCTAAAACTTCAGTGTGCTGTGCATTAAGAAACACAGAGATTAGGGAGAGATCTACTATCATATGGTACAGAAAAAACAATTCATTCCCAGGAATGCTAATATTTTTGATTGTATAATAAAACGTAACCTTTTCTTGGTTTTGCTGTAAACAAAGAGTAGGAGTGAATGTTGTCTAGTGTATTAAAGAGGAATATTGCTTGCATTTGGGGGGGATTCTGTATTTCCTTACTGATGGTTAATTGAGAATAATGTTCTTTCTCTCATTGGCCTTAATTGTGTTTTGCACTGATTTTGAGCAATCGACCTAGTACCTGGGAAGAATTCCCATTGTATTTGATGGTATTTAACAACAAGGTAGAAGACAGAAATAATGATAAACTCTCAGAATTTTTCTAAACTTTCATATCCTAGATTCTCAGTAAATGGAGAGACCTTAGAGGCAACAGATTCTGCTTTTCCTTAGTATGCACATCATTATCATCACTGTGTTTGAGCTAAGCAAATCTTCTCCCTAGAAAACCTGAAATACGTACTGAACCTTAGAGTTGTTCAGTGCTTTGTTGCTGCAGTTGAGCATGTTTTTGTTGCCAAGTCTTAAAATATAGTTATACTAACATGCACATTTGCTACGAATCCATACCCTTTTTCTAATCTCTTTAAATTGCATGAAGGAGTGATGAGTGCTACTGCCTTGCTGAGGATTTCTGTATTGTAGGTGAAGTTGAATACTGCTGTAATGCTGCTTCTGGCTTTGCACATGTCCTGGCGCAGGAGAAAAGGACAGGTGTCTCCATTACAGCTTCTAGCCTGTGCATTCAGGAATGCATATAATTCCCTGAACTCCAGCAGCACTAGTTGTGAGGGACATGCTGGTTTGTTTCACCATTTTCAATATGGCTCACCTAAATGTGATGAGATATAAATGTAAATAAAAATAATAAACTGTGAACTGAGGAAATAATGAGCTGTCCAGCTGTCTTTGGATTTATGCGATATCCATATCCTTCACTATGCCAGTCCCAGAATTCTTCCCCTCTCACCTTTCCCCACACATGGAGATACCTCATACTGCTCTTATTCTATTCCCTCTCCTGCCCTGTAACAGCTTTTTGGACAAGTTCGTGTTTGCTGTGTCTGATTCTGAACTGCTCTTGTACGGACTGGCCATCTGGGGCTGGCTGGACTGGAGCACATACAGGACAGGTGGTGAGCTCAGGGTGCAGCTTAACCAGGGGCAGGAGAGGAAAGGAAAAGGGAGGGGGCTTCTCTGTCCAGCAGTCCATTAAGGGAACTTGTAGCACATAATATGACTTGTGCCTTCTCTTCCAGCTTTGGCTGAAATTTGGTATTGGGATCAAAGCTGTTCATAGTACAACTGGAGAAGCCTCTTTTCCTTAGAAAACAAAGCTCAAGAGTACCTAGTCTGAAAGAAAATTGAATACCTCAGTCAATACTTTCTTTTTTTTTTCAGTTGTTTATTAAGTGTCTCATACTACATGTTACACTATTTTAAATGCTAATATTCATAAGCTTGAATAGGATGTGGAGGTACTTTTTAAGGGAGTCTTTGTGCAGTTCAAGCAGTTAGGCTTGGTTTTCAATTTGCTCTTCCAGAGCAGCTCTTGCTATTTTCAGTTCACACCTGTAAAAGGCATAAGAATGACCTTGGAATGAAGTCACTTTCAGTGTTGAGTAAGAAGCTAATTTCTTTATTTCCCTTTCTACAAACAGAAGGTACAAGCTGGAAACTAATTTAATTTTTCACCTAATAGGACAGAAAGCAGACAACTGACAGTGACACCAAAGAAAACCAAGTAGAAAATAAGGCCTATTTTGTTTCTCTGAAGTTGAATATTTGGCTCTGGAAAGGACCTAATGAACCATATCAAGTCCTATATCGTGGTGCCACTGGCAGTCACTTTGTATAGTTTTTTTCATAAATTTATGTTGCCTTATCTTAGGTGTTTTGCCCTAGATAGCCTTACTGGAAACCTTTTCAGAAACTCTCTGCTTAGAGACTAAAGAACCTCCTGATTTCTACTTTAGCTGCTTTCACACCTAGCCTTTACTCACCTCATCTTTAACCAGCGTAAATGGGTTCTCCATTTCCCGTGGTCAATGCAGTATTATTTCTATATATCTGATCTCATTTGATTTCATTTTTCTTAAGCACAGGTGACTAGAATTGTAAGTAGTACTCTGGATGGGATCCTGTCAGGTCCTGTTAATACTCACCTACATTCAAAAGAAATGTCTTTCCTAACGTGTCCAGCTGCTGTGTTTGTCTTTTTCGTGTTTTGTGTTACTTGGCTACCTTCTTGAGAATTAATATGCTATTTAATTCCATTATATTTCTGTTATTGCAGTAATATTTATTGATTTCTTCCTCTGTGATACAGTGGGGGTTTTGTACTGAAAAGTGCTTCCAACATTGGATGTTGACATCAGAGAAACCATCAAGGACTAACCTTTTAGCAGTTTTTCTGACTTAGGTTCAGCCTAAAATCTCACCTTAAATGTTGGACTGATGTTCTAAATTGACAATTAAGTTAATCACATCTTTTGGTTGATTTAGTCTCCCACTACCATACCTGAAATATATTTAATATATATCCTCTTCTTACTGCTGCTTCCTTTTTTTCTTTTTTGAAAGTAGATGAAAGGCCAAAAAACCTTCTATTTTTACTTTTCAATTTCTGTTCCTTTTGACAGGTCTCAGTAGTTTTATCTTTTGATGTTATTTTAGCTTCATGTTTTCTGACTTCATAGGTGGGTTTTTTCACTGGTCTTTTTCATCCTTCTTACATACTCCGTGCTTAAACATGCATCTTTTTGAGGGGGATGTGACAGAGGTTATCAGCTAATTATTACTGGGATGCATCTCTAGAATATTTTCCCTCACTTCAGATAAACATTCCAATTTGGTTTTTGTACCTTAATGTGGATTTTAAGTTCGTAAGCTCTAATTCAGTTCTGTTTGCTTTCGTAACAAGTGCCTTTTTAATTTTTTCAAACCTTTTCCATTTGCAGTTGAAAACTTTTTCTTCAGGATCCTGGTGGGGTTTTTTATCCTGATTTCTAGTAATGGGAAGAGTGTCAGACTTAGAAAACACAAGATGTCATTAAGCAGGAAGAGCTGGCAGATAAAAGCATGAAGAGGGCAGAATAAGAAGCCACAGCAGTGGACGAGGCATGTAAAAGAAGAGAAAGGACTAAATTATGATGTAGCTTGAGAGACAAAGGAAATGTAGGGATGAAATGAGGACGAGTGAATGGTTTTCTGCCAGTTTAGTGAACTAAGCTGAGTTACTGATATGCAAGATAACTGCCAGGACTGCTTCAAAGAGAGGGGGTTCAGGGGTGGTGGGATTCTCGCATAATTAGGCTCAGTCAACACTTGAAACGTTTGGTGTAAGCAATGTTCTGGAACTTGTGAGCTGCTATAGGAAGTGTGACTTTTGGAGTGCTTTTGGAAACAGTCGTGTTTATATCAATGGAGGTAGCAGTGGAGAAGGACTGGCAAGTGAACAGAGGTGGTTTCGGAGGGAAAACAAGTAATTCTTGGGCAAAACTTGATAGGTGAAGTTGTTTGGTTTTCTGATCAAGTAACAAGAGTGATACAAGCCTGGATGGAGGGAAGAGGCTTTGACAGTTACTTTTTACTTTTGTAAAATGATACAAGTGTGGCAGTAAGGCCTTAAGAGCATGGAGGTAATAGACAAATGTTTGTAAACATAGTAAGTGTTGCATGCAGAAACCATTTATTTGAATGTAGTAAAGACTGATTGTTTGAAATGACATGTTAATTTTTAAAACAAAACACTCTTTGGCTTTGTATTGTAGTGTAATACCATCTAACTTTCTCATGTTTTTATCTGTTTTCTCTCCAGGAGATGCTCTAGTTGCTGTAAATGATGTTGATGTGAATTCTGAAAACATAGAGAGGGTTTTGTCTTGCATTCCAGGTCCTATGCAGGTACGGTAGTCGAACACTTATTCCAACTGTCCTCTGTAAAAATTAATATTGTTCCTAGCCTTTTTTGCTTAGGAAAGAGAACTTGGGCAGTCCACTTCTTAGAACTTCCTCATCTACTTTTTGAACACATTGGTTGACTTCAGTCAAACTTAGAGTAGAAATTTCAGAATTTAATTCTAGTAAGTTTTGTGAAAATAAGTAGGTGCAAGTAAGTGACTCAACCCAGTGTCCCATTAAGGGATATTAGGTACAGTCCAGCTGTTACATATTCTGTTTGTTATCAACCAGTCAGAAAGCCCGCGCAACATTGTGCAAGAGGTAGCAGCATACTTGCGTGTTTAGACTAACCGTAACACCTGATTTTTGGTTTTTTTTACCGAGTGCGAGAATCAAGGCATTCTATGCTTGCAGAATTCTGAGTATACATGTTTCTCTATGAGAATTAGTTCATACATATGTGAAAAATCAAGCTTTATTACTTTTATGCTCAGAAAACAGGTAACACTTGCATCAAAATTACTTCTTGTTGATTACAGGGAGGTAACTCCTTTGAAACTTGCACAAGCTTTTAACCAGTGATAGCTGTAGTTACAAGCAACGAAGGCAAGTATGGTTGCTTTGAGAGTTGTTATTTTGAACACTGATATCAGCAAATGAAGGACAAGGAAAGTAACATTGTGATGCTTTGTTCTTGGTGGGTAATACGGCTGGAGATGTGCAATCTGGCAATAGGATGTATGAAGCAAGATATTGATGTCTAGCTTAAAGATGTCAACCACAGAGTAGTAGTGGCTTTTTTGTCAGTTACTGTTCTTAAAATGCTAATAATCACTACGCAAATAGTTTAATAACATAATTATCTCTTCATCAATAGAAGAGAGACTCACAAACCACAAGAGAGTAAAAAGAAGCCTGAATTAACAAGTAGTGCTATTAAAGATATTCAAGAACGTGTAAATGGAGAAATTCATATCACTTTCATATTTAAATAGAAAAATAAATTCTTGAGTATTTAAGAGCTTTTAGATTAAATACTTTTAAGATCTTTCAAAACCGAACAGTGATGAAGACCAATAGAAGTCAGTAATAAAAATTGATTAAAAAAAACCCAAAAAACTGACCTGATGGATAATGTTTCTTATTCCCAAACCTACTGCATATATCTTCTCTTCTAGCTGAATAATATAATTCTGGAGCTATAACGAAGAATTAAATAACTAATAAAGTATTGGACAGCTATTTCAGAATTAAACCAGGAGAGTGTTAATTACCTAGGATGTTAGTAGCATAAAATTATTTTGGGTTATTCTGCTTAAATCCACTTCCTGGTGGACAGGGCGACAAGGTAAATGTTGCAACTTAGATATGAGATGGAGCAGGTTAAAATTATAGTGTCTCTTACAGTATGTCTGTAACCTCTTCGTAGTTTTTCTTCAGGTAGAATATACGAGGTGATAATAATAGCAATTTTTTACTGTCCAGAGATAAAAAGAAGTGGAAATTTTAGGTTTTGTTAAACATGCTTCTGTTTGCAACTTACATAGTGTAAGTGCCTGTAGAACTACATCTGCTACTGCAGTAAGATTGAGTACTAGTATGTCAGTTTAGGAAGCTTTCCAAGATATTTGACAGTATGAATCTTGCCTAAGCTACCAGAGTTGTGGTCAGGTGTTGGCAGAGCTCCATGGTAGAAAAACCTTGTCTTGCCTGCCTTTGACCAAATATGGAGTTGCTGTAAGTATTATTAAATACAGAATGATCAAAAAAACAGATATTATATTGTTTATTTAATTGTATCCTTGCTAGATTAAAGTATATGTATTACTTGTTGCTAAAATGCAATGCAACCCTTTATATAGTAGTTACTTTTAATGCAACATTAATGTTTACATTGTCAGTAAATCTGTCAAGTAGACAGCGATTACTTGAAATGTATAACTGTTTGTCATGTTGGCTTTCCAAAACCTTTTATTAAAGTGCAATTACTCCTTTTTTACTGTGCAGTTTGAGTCAAGCCAGAAGAGTGATGGCTGAAATAGACCAGTGGAGAACTTAAATACAGAGTTCTGGGTTTTTTTGCAGTGTAGAACACTGCGTTCATGCTGCTGAAGAAACAGAGGGTTGTTGTTTCTGAGATTTAGTAATAAAGCCAGCTGTTACATAAGCAAAATTGTTAATGTATTCATCATACATTGCAAAATAGCAAAAGAGATGCAGTTTAAAGCCATTTTACCGTGGTTATAAGTTATTTACATAAGCTAAGTCACTGCTCTTCTGGGTTCAGTGTTAAAAATTACTGGAAGTAATTTCAAAAACTACCTAGATTCTCACAGTTGCAGTGTGTGGCATAACATTTCTCATTACTGTATTTCTGGAAGTTTGCTTCCCTTACCTCAGTTTAGGCAAACAAGCTTCTAGGCACGTAAGAGCTAATTTAGTGTATTTATTGAGCAATAGAAGTCCAAATGTGACATCAGTTTTTGTTTGGTTGGTTTGTGTTTTTTTTAATGGCAGAACTGTTTCTGTTTGGATGCTTGCATGTCACCTAATAAGATAAAGTCCCTGTTCTGATTAAAGCGTTGGACATCTCATTTAGAAGTTCTGTAGCAATCACTGAATGTGACAGGCCAAAGCATACCCCTCAGTCAATGCCTGAGATAGTATGATAAAGTTATATTCTGCAGTTTATACAATATTACATTTCTGTAATCAGAATATCTGCTGTTTCCCAGCACCACAAGACAGAGAAGACAGAATAGGAAGGGGAAGATACGCTAGAAGAATATACTTTTCCTTGTCCTGATACTTGGAAGTTGCAGCATCATTTTACCTGAAACTTTCTAAAAATATTCAGTCTGAGGCAGATACTCAGAATCAGAAATTTCAGCCTGAAATTTTGAGTTACAGTTGTGCAAAGCATAAGCACATGTTAAACAGAGACTTACAACAGGAAATGGTGGACAATCTTAAAAGGCAGGCAATGCCACCAGCTCTGTCTATAATAAAATCCGTATTCTAAGACATACAGCTTTCTTGCAGATAAACAGAAAGCATGCCTTTCTGGGTCAGACCAACAGTATAACCACTACATTTTCTGTTTCATACTGTCCTGGTTTTGGTTGGGGTAGAGTTAGTTTTCTTCTTAGTAACTGGTACAGTGCTGTGTGTTGGATTTAGGATGAGAATAATGTTGATAACACACTAATGTTTTAGCTGTTGCCAAATCAAGGACTTCTCAGTTTCCCGTGGTCTGCCAGTGAGGAGGTTCACAAGAAGCTGGGAGGGAGTAGAGCCAGAACAGCTGACCAGAAGTAGCCAAAGGGATATTCTACATCATAGAATGTCATGCTCAGTATATAGATGGGGGGAGTTGGCCAGAGGCTGCTGATCACTGCTGGTCAGTGGGTGGTGAGCAATTGTATTGTGCATCCCTTGTTTCGGTTTTTTTTTTCCCCCTTGGGTTTTATTCCTCTTCACCTGCACCCCCACCACCCCTTTTCATTACCATTATTATCATTACTATATTTTCTTCCAGTTATTAAACTGTTCTTATCTCAACCCACACATTTTACCTTTTTGTTTTCTGATTCTGCCCATCCCACTAGGGGAGCAGGGAGTAAGCAAGCAGCTGCATGGTACTTAGTTGCTGTCCAGGGTTAAACCACGACACTTCCATTGACAAATGTTTAAGTAAAGAGTATTAAGAAACAAATTAAATACAGAGTGACCTTCCCATCATACTTTCCCAGCTTCCAGCAGTCAGTAGTTAGGAACTTGTTGGGTCACTTACAGGTTTGTACCTTCTCCTTTTTTAATCTAGTTCTTAAAATTCTTTTGACCTCCACAGCTTACCGTAGCGGTGATTTTCATAACTAATTTGTGTTACAGCCATTTTTGTTGGTTTTCGAACTGCCATCTAATTAAGTACATTTCACATCCCCAGGTTCCTGTGTTGTGAGTAGTAGTTAACTGTCCGATTCTTATTCTTTGTATCATTGCATGCCTTTGGAGAGCTCTGTTATGTTCCACTTTTGTCACATCTTTCCTAAGTGGAAAAATCCCTTTCTGTGTACCTCATGGTTTGCTGTTGCTGTCACCCTCATCAGTGCCTTCTTGCAGTCTGATTAAATTTTTTTTGAGAACTCTTCTAAGTCTTAAGAATATGTGAATGCTATATATTTATAGAGTGGAATATCAATATTTTCTGTGCTTTTCTCATTCTTCATTTCATTTCCTTTTTTGTTTTCTGCTGTGCATTGAACTAATTTTCTTTAGGAGAAATGGAAACAAAGTTGTGAAAGATTTCACCGTCCATATTTACAAAAAGGTACTTCAGTAGTCACATATTCAATCAGATCCTGTGCACTGCTCAGGACAAACATTCATTTCTCCTCCACAACAGAACAATAATATTTTTTATGGATATGTAGAAATGTAGTCTTTTGGTCACTTTCTATTACAGCATTTTCCAACCTAGATGGTCATTTTCCCCTTTTTTTTTTTTAAAGGCAGGAAATAGATTAGAACTTGGGACAAAAGTAGAGGGGAACAGAAAATGTCAAGTTTCAAGCTGTTAGAATCAAGAAGATTTGGAAAGGAACATGTAGCCAAATTGTGGCAAGAGATCTTTCTCAAAATACAGTGACTTCACACCTGAGCTGTGTGGTATTGCCTACAGAGACGTGGGAGGCAGCATGGATGCCTACAGGAGGAGGGAGAGCTGAAGTTCTGTTTGGCCCAATTTGTTTTGAGCTCTTGCTTGGAGGGCCATATGGTTGTGTCTCTAAGACAAAACAGACTGAGCTGGGTTTTTTTGAATTGAGAGACTAAAATATAGACTACAGCAAGAATTACATCTGTGCGTCATTAGTGTAGAGACTTAGCTTAAGAGTCATGAATGTGTCCACAGACGAGATGTAGTAGAAGTTAAGAGAAATAACTATTGAGCCTTGAGGAAATCTGCAAGAAGTTAAACGGGGTATGAGGAAAATCCTCTGAAATACATGCAGATGGCATGGCAAAGAAAGAGAACTGAGTCACAGAATGCTGGAGAAGAAAACATACATCTATAAAACTGTGAACAATCAAGTTATTGGGTCTTTAAAAGCCACTGCTTCTTAACTGGATGTTTCTGCTCCTGGAGTCCTGTTAACATGTAGTTTGATGAATCAAAACTGAAATGACGAGGAGAAAGCAAGGGATGAGTTACTGTCAGAAAAGGACATGGTAGCACGTGGTAGGAGAGCAGGATTGAGTGCAACACTGTTCCAGAGAATGAGAAGAGAAAAAAAGCTGATAGAAGCCAAAATAGGAGAGGAAAAGATTAATGAAAAGTGTTGGGAAGGAATAGAGGGGAATGGAAAGATGGCAGTCAGTGACATGAATGTTGTGGTTGGAAGAGCCGACGATGGCAGTTCTCTCTGATCTAGTTTGACAGGCAAGGGGTGTTTTAAAGCATCATAATTTTCATGCTGGCACTCCTAAGTTTCTGTATATGCATACGCAATTACGAAAATGTAAATTATTTGGTTTAAAATGTATAAATTACCTCTGCTTGGGCTTTTCAAATATAAACCTTTTTTGTTGCATCAATCATTCGGCTAAACCGTCACTGACTTTAACGAGAGGCAGGATTTGGTGTGATGTATTATGTTTAGAACTTTCCAGTCAATAGACATGTTAAAGATACTTTAAGGCAGACAAACAATCTTGAGTAAAAACATATGAAAGAGAGAACTGAGAGCATGCCTACTTAGTCCAAATAGATATATTTTCAGTCACTTTGAACAATGATGAAAACTAAGGTGTCATCCAGGAAAATAAACCTATTTATTCTCCTCAGAAATTAAAATTTTATGTTCAGTCAAGGGCTAGGTATTTCTCACATATCCTTCTTTCATACTTAGGATGAAGTGTTCATTCACAAAAAAATCCCCAAAACTATTTCATTTCATAACTGCTGGAACAACTAATAAACATAACTTTTGTAAGGCAGTGTTCATAAAAAGGAGGTCTGTAAAGCAAATTGTGAAACATGTTTCCACACTAGGTTTGGATTTTGTGTTGCTTGAGAGCCAGGAAATACACGTTTATTCTAAATTTCCTGGTCTTTACTTTATTTGGGAAATAAGTAACAGTAAACATCATATAATTTTTTGACAAAGTACGCATGATCATCTAAGTTTTTTCCTCTGAAGACATAGAGCAGCAAGTAATGTAAACAATTTTTATGCTTCTTGCTAGTTGTGTGCAATTGTTAAATTCAGCAACAAAACTCTTATTTGCTGACTTTACAGTTAAAAAAAGAAGGAAAGTTAACATAGTGAATATGTTGGCAGATTGAAAGAATTGCTACTCTGTTACAAAATAAGACTTTTGCAGTCTAATGTAAATTGATTTTCCTGTGCAGATGTACCTGTCAGTGCAGTCAAAAGAGCAAAGAAATGCTCATGAAAGAGTCTTGAGGATATATACTTACGAAAGTGCTGACACTTTGAAAAAAGCCAAATAGCGTGTGTTTCAAAGGCATTGTAATAAGTTTTGTGTTCAAACAAACCCAGAGCAGTAAGTATATTTTTCCATTCTCAAAACCCTAAGAATTAAGTATGAAAACACACCAAACCACATGCTTACTCACATGGTTCATAAAGCATGTAATAGCTGGCTTTGTCCTTAATAATATATGGTTATGTAACACTGAATATATAATTGGTTTTCTTGAAACAGCAGGAATTTTTGAATGCTTACATCTTTGTCAGTAAAGCTAAGAAAGTTTAATCTCTTGAAGGGCTCAAACTACATCTATTCCATCTGATACTAGAATGTGATTGTAATTACAGCCTCATTTTCACAATAATTAATTATCTTACTAGGTTAAACTTACATTTGAAACATCAATATTTGAGCCTGAAGGAACTTCTCAGCAAAGGTATAAACGGGCACAGTCAAGTATGAACAATCTGGTTCGGCTCTTGTGGGGAGAAGATAGTACGGACCTTCAACAGGCTATACAAGACGTGCCTCACATTGTTATGTTCCTCACACTGAAACTGGACTCTGAAACATCTAAGGATGAGGTATGTGGCAAACTAAATAAAACTGAAGATGAAAGGTAACAGCTGACAACAGCAACTGCTGTGCTTTTTGACGTAAAATTCATAAATAAATATTGCTAATCATTTTGAGTAGTGAATAGTCTGTAAAATGTCCATTTCGACAGAATTAAGGCCTGAAATTCCAGGGGGAGAAAGAATTATCATCACTGCTGACAAACTCTAGTTGGACTTGAAATCACTTCAGTGCTGCCTAATGTCTTTACATAAAGAGCAGGGTAGAGGTGTTAACAGACAAAGCAGAGATAAATTCAGAAGTTCATTATTGTCTCTCAGATGCTCACTCTGATGTTTTCAATACACTTCTCAAACTTGAACTATGAAATCTGCCTAGTCAGAAAAATTTTCCCCAGCAGGAGCTGTTGGCAGTCCATATACATAATCCGTCTAGCTGCTCCTGTTTTGAAATGCTAATGTGCCTTTTCTTAGAGGACTCTTGCATGTCTGCTGTTTGCAATCAACTGTTGATTCTTGCTTGGGCCATATTGTTGAGCTTCTGAAGTACTTTTCCTTTGTCCAGTAAAGCTTCCTTTCACATCCCTTTCTTTTTTGTGTTCTTCAGAAAAAATTTGCCAGTGTATGTATAACCCATTAAGTTTGTGTAGGTGGTGTTCATGGTGTAGTCATAACTACAAATACTCCACTCGGAACGCAGGGGCACAGAACTGTGTGGAGGGCTGATTTTGGCCTCTTGCCCGATCTGAAAATGACAAATGGACAAAGTGGACTTTTTAGGAACAGCCTTTTGGAAAAAGAGTCTTCTCTTCTGTAAAGTCTCCTTAGATTTAGCATAGTGCCCCAGTGATCTTGTATTATTTATGACATGGAGACATCAATTGAAGCACAAGTTTTGCCAGTCCCCAGGGACTGGGATGGCAGGACAGTGATGGACTGGGGAGCAGAAGAAATTTTGCATTCCCTCCCCTGGAATTAATCCTGAGATCCAGTTCAGTGCTCCATCCCTTCTCTGAGATGTCTTTATTTTTTTTTGATACTATTTTTCAACTGATAGAAGTCAGTATTGCTCTGTTGGTGATGTGTAATAGAGAAAAAGTGTTACAACTACACGTAATGGAGTTTACTTTTATTTTCTGGAGACAGGACTGGGGAGGGCAACCCTAGAAAATTACATGATATCATAGTATCGTGTAGAAAACGTAAGTTTGCAGAGTCAAATGGTTGAAAGCTAGGAAATGACAGATTTATGGCTACTTGTGCAACTTTGTTTCAGCCCTTTTGTACATATGCAGCATGACATTGTCTTAAGTATTACATTTTTTTCTGAAAGATGCCTGTCTTGTGCAGAGGACAAGATAGACAGATGAGTGTGTGTGATTAAGGCTTATAAGGCAACTCTAAATCCAGTACTTCATGACTGGAGTACTTTGCAATATAAATCATGCTCTTAAGACAATAGTTTTAAGGTAGTGTGTGCTTCACTGCATATTACAGCAAGATCTAACACTGTAAGCTTTGGTTTGCAGTTCTTTCTAATCCTGTTTAAGAGATTAAATTGTTTTTCATGGGAAGTACCTTCAGCAGAAATTAGTTTATACCAATGTGTCTTATAATTATTACTTTTTCTTTTTTCAATAATGTTGCAACTAAGCAATGTCATTCTGTGCTCTTGTTTGCTACCTGGAGAATGCCTCCATTAAAATATATGATACTGCAGTATTTTTTCTGCTTTGGTATTTGCATATAATAAAAATGAAAGGAGCTCGTTTAACTGTAAATTAAATAAACTTAAGATGCTTTTATCCAAGTTTACTTACACATTGCAAGTATTTGTTTTTTTCTTCAATTCTAAGTTTGTAGTCCAAGACTGCTATGTTATATGGATAGAACAGCTATGGACAATTACTGTAGACTTAGACCAGTGTTTTATTGGTCACATAAACTTTATGAAATATTTAAAAAATAATTATTTCAGAGCCTCTGGCTCTTCTGTTTCTAGGTAAATAGATATGCAAATGGCTAATTGCTGGTCCTGCACTTCTGAGTAAATGGAGTACTGCTTTCTTGCCCCATTATTTCCTTACGCTCTCCCAAGAAACAGGATTAACCCTGAACCTTGAGCAAAGGTAAAAGAGGGATTGTAATGCACTTGTTCTCCCTTCATACCACAGACTAATTGTTTCCTGAAAAGTCTTGGCAGTTATGCAGCCCTAAATGGTCTCTAATGTCGAGAGATGCTTGGTTGGCGTAATCCAGCTCTTTATAACATTTCCTAACAAAAGAATGCCACCTTCTTCAAGGCATTTATCTTTAATTTCATTCGGTGAGCAGTAAGCGACATTTCTCATGTAGATGTACTGTTCCAAATTTAGTTTACAGTAGTACTTCAAATTACCAGTAAAGTTATCATATACCTAAGCCATATTGCACACTAAAAATATAATGAGTCTTTACTAACCTTCTTTGCCCATATCCAAAGGAGGCATGGTATGCAGATCACGTCCATGTTAACAACGGCAACTAGAACTAGTAACTAATTCTTCCACTTGTGAGCTTCTGGCACCCAAAAATAGAATTAATGAGCTCTAAGACTTGTAAGTTCTATCTACTCAACTACAAAGGAAAGTAGTATCAGAAATAATTCAGGATGTGTGCACGTGCATGGGGAATGTCCCATACGATAATGGTTTCAGTGAGTAAGGTTGATCTTGCCTTTTTTAATGTTTTATTTCAAGGCAGGTATTATGATTGTAACATACATTATTTGTACCAGCATACAAGGGTAACATCTTTATGTGTTTGAACAGATTTTGACGATACTATGTCTTAAAAGGAATCATGTTCATATTCCTCCTGTGTGATAGTATTACTGGAAGCAGGTGTTTAGCATACTTGCAAAGTAGGTATTACTGAGTAGCTGTTACGATAGCTTGGTTCATACAGACACTGACTTGTACTTCCTGTAGTGTTTCTCCCTGGTTTTGTAATTTCTGATCTTTAAGAATTCATAGTTGTCTTTCATCTACTGGTTTTTTAAAAATCTTATATATGATGCAACTTAAAGCCTCTATTGTCAGTGCACTGTGTTTGAAGATTATAGGTTTTTAGCTGATCAGCACCATTTTGACACAATTTCTGTCAGCCATTTCTTACGTTGTCAAGACAGCACTAATTATTTCTTAAATGTTATTTAGGCTCAGTTTGAGAAATTAGTAAAATAAACATAAAAAAGGGAAGCTGTTTGATAAGCCATTAGTTTAGGTAGTCTATCCAGGTTGGGGTTTTTCGGGTTGAGGCAGGGTTTACACTTTTTAAGAAATGAACTACTTCTCATTTATTACTTCCATTGTAATTGGCCTACGAACTTTCGCCTTGTTCTGACAACAGTTGCTCTTGTATGGTGGTATGTGCTGAACCTTGCAAGCTCATATATATATAGACACACACACACATATATGTGATACAGCTGTGACCTTTTGTTACAGTTGTCTTTTCTTCCCCTGGGAAAGTGTACAGATAATTCTCAAATGAATTCTGTGTAAAGGCCCCAGTTCATAGTGAGGAGAAAAAAAGGCTCTTTCTAGCCCTTTGTAGTGCTGTAATTAGAAAATGGCAGGGTTTTTGCCAGTGAGGGATTGATTCGAGAAAAAAAAAAAATCCTTGTCACTAATGGGTATTTGAAAATAGAGCTAATTAAATTGGATAAGGATGAAGAGTTGCCAGGTCCTTCAGTAATGAAACTTTACATTCTTTTAATCTTGATGAAGGAGAATTTTCTGGTGGATATTGGCACTGGCTGGCTGTGCTTAGTGACATAAATAGGAAAGTTATTCATGTCTGTGTTTCTTTTGTTTGTGTAGAAAGATAATTTACTATACTCTTTGCACTGAATATGCTTAATATTACATGCATTATTTCTGGCCCATCATGGTCTGGCAGAAAGCAATAAACATGAGGGAATCATATGTTTGCTTATTACTATATTTTTATGATTGCTGAAATAATAAACGTAAGATTTTTGAAAATAATTTTTAAAATTTATTTTAAAGAACTGGCTAGAAAAAGAAAAATAGTTGTCACAAATGTTTATCTCTACTGATCTTCAGTTTCAAGATGACTTCTTTAAGAGTATGTGGACACAAATGGTCAGAGGCTTGGTGATAAAATTGTTAATGGTGTATGTGTTGTTTGAGTATACACCTCAGTTATGTTTTGTGCCATACACGTAAAGCAGTTTAAGTAGGGTTATATAGAGAGATTGGAGGTTTTATATTGTTGGTTTTAAAGAGCTGTATGTTTGACGATTTAAACCACAATACTGAAACAACCATACAAATATTAGCTATCTCTTGGAATCAGATTTGTTGACAGGGTACTTTAAGCTGTAAAAGGCAGTGGCCGTACTGTTTGTCATCTATGTTTCTCCGTATAATGATTCTAAATAAGTCCTACTTTCCTATAAAATAGAAAAGTTAAAACTGTCAGAAATATTCATGTGCATTTTTAGAACTTTCCAGTATGCCTGTGGAGACCACTGCTTGTTTTGTTACCACATGAAAGTGTATGATAAAAGCTTTCACATTTAAAAAAAAAAACCAATTGATGCTAGAAAAAAAACTTTTAATCTTGTTTGCTGTGAGGTTTGGGTTTTGGGTGGCTTGTTTTGTTTTGTTTTGTTTTGTGATTTTTTTGTTTTGGTTTTGCTTTGCTTAACTAACAGCTCACTTTCTTCACAGCAAGAAATTCTTTATCAGTACCCCATATCAGAAGCATCCCAAAAACTGAAAAGTGTGAGAGGAATATTTCTCACGCTGTCTGACATACTGGAAAGTGTTACTGGTACCCAGATTATCAGGTAAAAATATTTGAAATGTAACATATTACTACTTTTATTATTTTATACATATGCGTTGAGAGAATCACGCATGGGTCGTGTCAAGTTCTAGACAAAAGAAGAGTGACTCTATGGGTTAGGCAGTAATCTTTTAACTAGAACAGCGTGCCTGAAGTTGGACTGCTCAGCCCAGGTGTACATTGATTTGGGGGAATTTTTTTGTCATGGGTGTTAATGACTAGGATTTTTTAGTTCAGTGAAATTGTTTTTAGGTCCCTTCTTAGATCTCTTAAAACATTCTTACCTAATCCAAGATTTTGTGGCACCGTACTATGGCAAACTGGAAATTCTACAACAGCTTCAATCAAATTTTAAAACACATTTTTAAAAGATAAAATGTAATTCAGTTTCATTCATGAATGCCTGCCACTTTTAAATTAATTTTATTTCACATTCGACTTGGAACATCTGAAAGATTTTTTATATATCTACAGACCAGGACTCTAGTAAGAAGTCTAATTAAAAAAAAAAAAATCCTGAGTTTCTAGAGCGGCATAGGGGTGGTGGAGATAGGTCAAGAGATTATTGAATACGTAAAGGTAGATGGTTTTCTGATGGAATAATTAGAAGTGAAATAGCAGGTACCACTTTTCCACTTCACACTTCTTCCCATTGAGAATCAGTATATGAGTGTGCATCTCTTGGGGATCTCTGGCAAGATTCCCTTCAGCACATCAGTGCCTCCTGTGTAAGACACAAGATGTGGATGGGTATAAAAAAGCCAAATGCAAGTGGGATTTCAGGCCCCAAAACACAGAGTGCAAGCAGTAGTGAATGGCATTGGCAATAATAAGGAATTCCTCAAAAGGCAAAAAGCCTGTTTGATATATTAAAGTTGGGTTTTCCACTGATAAATTTTTCCTTAAAAGGAGTTCTTGAATATTTTTGCTTACCAGAAAATTAATACTGGCTAATTTACTTTTGTTTACATTTGTTTTTCATTTGTTTTTTTCTCAGACTTGTTAGTATCCTGCTATTTTGAGTAAGAAGTTTTAAGACTGTGCTTTAACCATGCTTATAACTTTCCAGTTAATAAGTTCCTAAAAGTCACGTTAGCAGCAGGTATCAAACACAGGCTTTTGATCTTTTGCATATATCAGTATTTTAATGCAATGCCACATTAATTAGCACTGAGGTATGTTAACCTCTCTTAAATGTTTATGCATTATTATTGTCCAGATTTTCAAACATCCAAATGACAAATCTGTTGTTTTTCTGCTGATACCATAGGTACAGATCATAAAACAATACAGAAATCCATGATAGCATAGATTCACCTTTCCTGTTAAGGTTCTCAGTTTCCCATTTTTGAGTTCTAGAAATACAAAGGCACTTCTGCTGGTCTCTGTGGACTGTCTCATCTTTTCCAAAAATCGAATAGATAGTCCCCAGCTCTCCTATGAAGCTTTTTCTGTCAGAGGAGTAAATCATTATTATTTTCAGCACATGTATTGTGTGTCTTTTGGGATGGGGCACGTTTATTTCTTTGTAGTTAATTGCATTATAAATATGTAACTTGTTTTGTTTGGAAAGCACTTTCGGTTACGTGAAGGATAAAAATTTTCTGGTGACCTGTGGAAATACTAAGGTATTTCTTAACTAATGAAATGACATTTCTCTTATTCAGTACCATCAATTTTACAGTGTGAGTGAATCGGTGAAGCAAGTTAATCCTGGAGCCATGTCCTAAAAATTCAATTCCTGAATCTTTCGAGCTTAAACTAAAGTTACCCTTCTTTCACTTTGCAGCAGTGTTATCTTGTTATTTAAAATCTGTAACACGATAGTAAGAGAGGTGGGGTTTTGATATAAACTTAGTGTTCAAGATACTTACAGACCTTGGTTTTAGCAGCAACTGGTACATTCAATCTGATAATCGGGTGCATAATGTATGGTTTACTGCTAATTAGAACCTTGGGTCTAATTCTGTTTTGTGTTGTAATCCACTCTGTCTCTGTGTCTTTCTGGGACTGCTGAGCTTCATAGAGCAATATTCTATACAAGGAGATAGCGTAAGAGTTCAAGCTTATGTTTATCACACAGGTAATATGTTCAAATACCTCTTGGGCTTGTTTTCAAAATGTGTATAGTCTCTTTAAATGATTTTGTGAGTGACTGCTATGTTCAGAACTTTCATTAGTACCTCCAGTACCTCACTGTGATCTGAAATGACATTCATTTTCTAAGTTGATTGTGTTAAAAGCTAGGCAGGAAGACCTTTAAAGAGCGTCTGAATCATTCAGAAGATGACTGTAGCTTTTCAGTAGCAGTTGTTCAACCATTACATTTGTATACTTGGAAACATTGTTACTACTGGTGTGATCTGTTTGGAACAGAAATCAGAGAGTCTTTGAGTTCTAATAAATACAGTTACCTAGCCCAGTTGCATGCACGTGATTATACATGAGCATAAGACTTTGCACATAAAATACATATAAATCATTCTGGCTTATAATGGTGGTCTTTTATAACTTCACAGTGTTAACAGAAGTACTTCTGGTTTAATTTTTCTAGTTCCTCCCTCTTTTTGTGTGGAAAACTGGTTCAAGTTGTTTACTGGAAAGAATGTGACAAGTTGCTTGTAATTGGTCTTCCTGAAGAAAAGTAAGTTTGAAATAGAATGGTTTGTTTCCTATTGTGTGTCCTTACGTTGTACTCTTCTATCAAAAAAGCAAGAAAGGGAGGGCTTACAATGTACTCTTTTTACTATAATTAGTTTCTATACCTGTGATTCCACCTTTTTTTGATTGACTTTGTTTGCATCTTTTATATATCCATTGTTACAGTTTCTTTTTCATTTCTTCTAAAGTGAATGAAGTCTCATAAGATCTCAGAAATATGTGTAGGCTAGAAAACAATAATTTTGAGTGTTTGGTAAAGTCAAGTCCTGATTAGAGACTACTGAATAACAGCAGTAATACTACATATTTATGTGTTCTAGGAGGACTTTTTTTTCACCCTCCTTTCCCACCCTCCCCCCAGCTTTACTACTGTCTGTGTCATCGTGGGCAAGTCACTCGGAGGAAATCTCTTGTACAGTCCAGTTAAGAATTTTTTGTTTGCATTGTATCACTAGTTGAGAATAGAGCTCTTCAAAATATGACTACACTTAATCATAGTAAAAATGTTATAAACGTAGCCATACATTTGAATTTTTATTTTTTAGTGTGCCACTTTCTCAGCTGAGGAACATGATTGAAGACGTTGTCAGGACATTGAAATTTATGTACAGTTCTTTAGACAGGTGAGTTCTTTCAGAAGTATTTTCAGTCACTAATTTTTCATTGATGCGGATTGAAAAAGCAGCATTAATTTTAATGTTTGCATGGAATTTCTTTGCATGTTGCTTTACACTTGTGCAAAAAAATAGAATTCTGTTCTTGCCTTTTTGTGTCAGTCTCAACACTAGTAAGACTATTTTTAAAGTCTTTGTTACTTCAGAAAGTTTTGTCCTTGATTAGGTTAAATCATTCACATGATCTAAGTCACTGTGGATGTCAACAGCACTCTGCAAATGTTATCCTTTGTGTTAAAGCACCATCTGTAAAATGTACATATGAATCAGTGTTGTATTTTTAATAAAGTAAACACTCCAGACTTCTCAACTTTATTTGGCAGAGTGACTGTCTTTCTCTGCATTTGGAAATCACCCAGAAAATTTTCAGTGTGACTATAACCTAAATAAAATTGCCAAGGTAGGCTATTCATACTCTTACATTCAATTCAGGGTTAAAGTGCATATGCCATAGAGAAAGAAAAAGAATAATCTTAATTTCCAAAAGGATGAAGCTGATCATTGTCTCATCTTCAGTTGGTCTAAGACATCTATAGTGCTTTAGATTTTTTTCTTTGTTTGTGGGTACTGCCTGGATATTGGCCTAGTGGGATTTTTTATGTTTAAAATGAATGTTAAGAAAAAAATAATCCAAATGTATTATCATGCTCTAAGGAGACTTCTGTAGCACAGAGGGTTATATAAACAAGCTACATGTTTCTGAATGTTATTCTAACTTGGAGTTCATGTTTGTTCAGTGCTTTTTGCCAGGTGGAAAATGTTTCTTGCCTGGATCATTTTTTCAACCTGTTCTTCCAGCGTGCACTTCAGCCTACAAGACTCAAATCAAATGCCAGCCCAAGTGCTCAACACTATGATACCTGCAGTGCATTATTCTTAGACAGTCTCCCAGGCTTGCGCTGGCTGACATTGCCTCAGGAAATCAAGGTAATGTCATTTTCGGATCTTTCTAGAAAAACTTGTGTATGAGAGGCCAAGAAAATGGGTGCAGGTATCTTCTGCTATTATTGTGTAATTTACATAAGTGCTTTGCCCATCCCAGACCACCGATTTTCCTATAGGATCCTTTATTTTAAGTTTGGAACTACACAGTCATTCCCACAAGAAACATTGCTATCATGAGTGTAGTTTGGTGACTTTAGGAAGTCTAAATCTAGGAAGAGAACATGATGACAAAGGAATTAAACTTTATGTAAAAAAAAAAAAAAAAAAATATATACACACACCACCCCCTCTCTAACAGCTAGCATATGCAGTAGGGAAAGCAGCCCCTGGTATGAAGGTTTATGTTTGATTTTGACCATTTAAGCATTTTTCTAGGCAGAAAATATTACTCCAGAAGCCCATGCCTAACTAGTAATTTAGGAGAGTTATAAATGCCTGTTGCAGAAACAATATAAATACCCATACAGTATTTGTTTGACACCATACAGGTACAGCTTTTCTGCACCATTTCACTGTCTGGTTACCTCCCAATCAGAAATTAGATTGTGCTTTAAGCAGTAGTAAGACAACAGCTAGATCACAGTAAATAGCATTACAGCTTTCGGTCTTAAACCTCATTTTGATGACTCTAAGAAGTTAAAATAGGGATCATTAGGATAATTACTAGTAAAATAATATTTTTTAAAGAAAAATAATAGATTTTATACATGTGATGCATAATCTCTGGCAAATCTTATGTGAAGTGGTTTTTCACATGCACCTTAGAATTGATGTTGTTAGACCAAAATACATAAAGGTGATATTTCTCGAATTTGAAACAATTGTTAAAATTTTTGTAGAAGAGAAAACAATCCTGAGGAGATTTCAGCAGTGGAGTTGTGAGACCGACACATATTTCATTTGTGCAAACATTTGTGGTATTATTTGGAATTGTATATCTATTTGAATTACATGAAATGAAAATTGAATTCGGATTTAATTGTGCAAAACAAAATCTGCAACAGGGGTTGCAACTGGAAAAACTTTGTCTTTCTGGGGGGCAGATCCTGTAACGCAGTTCTAGCATAGTTTGGCTCTGCACAGATAAGCAAGTCCTAACTGTGTTGTACAGTAGTTGGCAGACAAGCTTATTATAATACCTTTATATATTAATATAATGTAATAAGTTCTGTCGAGTGCACAGGATACAATCAGCAAAGGATGTACATAGAGGAAAAATTTTATGAAATTACATTTACCACGAAAGTTGATAATTGTGTCTCAGGTACAAAAAGTTCCTCTGAAATGTTTTTTCTTGTATGATTTTTTTTTCTGTTGTGTATCCAGACCATCTTTTAATATATATATGGGGTTTTTTAAGCCCCTGTGGATACTTTTTTTTGTTAAATGTATTATTAAATAACACAATTGTGTGTTTAGAAATGAACCAGAAGACTTCCCTTACTCTTTCAAAAGGCTTGTAGTCTCCAGGTTTTTTCTCTGTTTTCATGTTACAGTTTGCTATAAAGTGAGTTAGCATCACTACCTAAGGGGTTACGTGTTCCATGTAAAGCGTTGCTAAACCATGTTTTGATCTGACAGTAGGTTCAGTTGAAGATAACTGGGTCTTGCTAGGTACAGTTTCCTGCTTGATTTTCAATTATACTGGAGGCATAGAAATCAATGTGTACTTTCAAGACATGGTGATTGTGAAATGATTGCTTTTAAGTTTTTCATCAGAAGGGCCTTCAGGGACTTTTGTGTGGCACAGAGTACATGAAAGCTCTCTTCCCCGCCCCGCCCCACCATTTTCTTGGTCTTCTTAAATGAAAAGCTCTATTTTTGGAAAACAGTATAGTCTGCTCGGATAAATAACACATCCACAAGAAATTATTTTGTAGAGCACTAAAGCAAAAATTTAAGCAGAGCTGGTGATACAGGTACCCTGGCTATCTCTTGGCTTTTTTTTTTCCTTCCAATTTCTGTAATCTCATCAGTATTCATAGTTGTTATTTCATTGTAGGTTTTACTAATCTTTCTTACTTTAATCCTATAGAGGGTTTTTTTTTCCTAATTGGGTCTTTAGCCTCTTAGCAAAATAAAGTTAAAAATGAGGCAAAATGAGGCTTCTTTATTGAATTTGTAGCAACTTGGGATAGAATCTATCTCACCTTCTTTTAGAGCTATTATATAAATTACTACAGTTGAGGTGCTAATCCTGAAATCTCCCTATTATTTAATGGGGAAAATCTGGTACTTTAATAGTAATTCAACTACTGAGCTTCAACTGTTTCCTTTAGTATTAGATGAATCATGCCTCAGGACTCCTGTGGCTTCATATGTATTAACTATGAAGACAACCTGAAGTGTAAGGACTCGCTCAAATAAAGAATACCTGCACTGCAGGTATCTAATGAAATGCAGTGTCATTCAAAGATCTAAACATATGACTAGTAGCTAATTACTGTTTAAATCTTCTGGCCTTTACTGAGACAGACATACTGTAAAATTGGAACTCTTTTTCTATGTGGAACAATCATTTGACATATAATGTAAAAACTCTAATATCTGTGATTCCAGTTGAGAGGGTAATTTTCCACACAGAGCATGTACTTAAATTGCAATTTGGTGATATTTTATATCTTGTCCTTCATTCAAGAAGTGATAAATATCAGATGTTATAGTAAGGCAGAGTGGACCCCTTAGATTATCAGTCATTTCACTTGAGGGCTTAAAGTGGATGAAAGAAAGATTCACCGCATTTTCATTCTCCATCCCCTTGAATATCAGTGCATCTAGGATTCATTTTTGCCCTTGTGTTTTTTAAATATTTTCAACTCCACAACTTGGAAGTTATTTTCCATGTTGTGTGAAGAGTTGGTTGCATACCATATTTGATTCAACACATGTGTGGCAGTTTTTGCAAAATTTCACAGGAAAAAAGAAGTTTCATTAAGATGGAATGATGTTTAGAATATGTTAGTCTTGTCCTGGTAGAGGATTTTTTTTATTATTATTTGCCATGATTTAATGCAAATGAAGCAGCTGGGAAATTTTGAACTGAGCGTTTTCTTTCATGGATATACCCG
>JAVJGI010000001.1:7223150-7251156 GCA_035590275.1 Ibycter americanus
CAGAGTGGACCCCTTAGATTATCAGTCATTTCACTTGAGGGCTTAAAGTGGATGAAAGAAAGATTCACCGCATTTTCGTTCTCCATCCCCTTGAATATCAGTGCATCTAGGATTCATTTTTGCCCTTGTGATTTTTAAATATTTTCAACTCCACAACTTGGAAGTTATTTTCCATGTTTCATTAAGATGGAATGATGTTTAGAATATGTTAGTCTTGTCATGGTAGAGGAGTTTTTTTATGATTATTTGCCATGATTTAATGCAAATGAAGCAGCTGGGAAATTTTGAACTGAGCGTTTTCTTTCATGGATATACCCGAAATATTTGTAACTATTTGTATCTATTACACTTTGTTCTCTAGTTGAGCTTGCAAATTGTTTCTTTCTTGTAAAATTGTAGGTTTTAAAGGGATTTAGAAAACAACATCATTGATATTTATAATACAGACATAGCTTTCCAAAATTGTCTGACATCATCCACATTTTCCAGAAGAATTTTGTTGCAGAAGATGAAACTTCCAGTTAAGTTTTGATGAAGATCTTTATTAAGAATATATAACAAAAAATGTCCGTTCTTTGTTAGGCAGAAAGCCCTTTAAGTTTTAACCGAGGAAGAGCCGAGAGACTGGTTAGTTGTCAACTGCCAACAGCCTCGCTGACATTTCTCTGTTTGAAAATCTGGCTGTATTTCAATTAGAGGCAGCCTGTTAATACAGCCCAAGAAGCTTGTAATGATGGGGTTTAGGTTCTTTTCATTAAGTAGCACATTTATGTCATGAACTTCAGTGCCTGGTACCATGTTCTTTAAAGGAAAGTATTTTTAGTAAAATGTATATTAACTAATCACTCTTGTAGTTAGAGAAATAAGCAAGTTTAAAGCAGTTTCAGTAGAACAAAGATAATGTGTGAGAGAATTTTTTGGCAATTTCCATAGAGACAAAAACTCAATCCATTGTGAAAAAGGTTTTTCTAATAACTCAGCTGGATACAATAGCTTGCCAGATTTCAGAGTTCTCCATAGCCTTCAAGGGGTAGTCTCTAGACTTCATGTTTTAAAGCATGCTGAAAGTAAGAGTGACGTCTCCTTTATACCAAACAGTGCATTCAGCAGGCACACAAGCAGAGAAATTTTACAGTTTCAAAGAAGAGGGAAATACACAGCAATTATGGATTTTGCTTTAATCTGTTGAATTGAGGTGTTCATGATATTACTACTGAAAAGTGTGTGCAAATTTTTATCTATTCACTTTGTACTTGTGAATCTTAATCGTCTGAGACTAGCAAGATAGAGTGAACTATGCTATTATCGTAAGTTAATGTGTTGGAAATCTCTATTAAAATACACTGTTTAAATATTTCAGATGGAAATTGACACAGCACTGAGTGATCTAGAAGCAGCTGACTTTGCAGAGCTGGTAAACATTTTCTTTTTGTTGTTTGCATTGGACAGTATCTCTTTACCTTGGTGTCATATGCAGTAGTTTAAAAAAATTCCAAAAAGCACTAATTACAAACTAGTTCACTTTTTTTAATGAAGTGGGAGTCAAAGCAAAAGTAAACTGTATTACTCTTGTTTTAAGCTCAATTTTACCCATTCTGTTTATCCTGAATTTCTCTCCATGGTTAACATTATAACTGTTTTATAATCCTATAGGATTAGTCACTGAAAAGCCATGATTTACTATAATTTAAGCCCATGGGATGTCTACAAGGGCACTCTAATTTCAACATAGCTGATTGTTGTTACATTTCTTTTTCTGTATAGATAACTGTCTCCTTCCCAAGCAATTGTGAATAAACCTGAAAACTTCTATGGAGCACTAAGAACTTAATTTTTCAGTTTACAGAAAACAATTACAAGTTATGCATAGTTTTTATACTGTTAAAGAAGATAATAATTTACTTGTGTCACTTGCTGTGTATACTCTTTACTGCACTGTATAGGACAATGGGGTGTAAACATATTGAAACTTCAGTTTTACTTTCTAATGAAAGAGCTTTCTTAAACTCATGTTCCAGAACAGTTATTTTTAAGTTATACTCTTCATAGGTATATTACAATTGAGCATAAAGATAACTTGTTTGATCACATCTTTAGCATAACAATTTGGGACATAAGTATTCTTAATTACAAAATATGCTTAACGATTCTTAAAACCTAAAATACAAGGTAGGCAGACATATAGACGATCTTGCAAAAGAATAAAAAAGAAAGAATTGCTGTAATAAACAACCTGGATGATTATTTACAAAAAGCAAATTTGTAAGTTGTAGTTTATTGCACAGAAATTGATTGCACCCACTTAATTTAAAATACAGTATATCTACCTAAAGATAGTGTTACTAATCTGAGAGCACTGGGCATCTAGATTAATAGATCAATGAATGGCTGTATTTTGGGTAAAATGGCAAATACTGGAAAAAAATGCTTTGAGTTGGATGCTTTACTCTAGGAGGGCCTCTGGTGTCAATAGTTATGCTTCAGCTACTTTGCTCTTAAGAACCCTGAGGATTAGCATATCTTAAAAATAGTTTATGGACAGATAAGAACTAACTAGGAAATTTGTTATTTTGAGCTGAAAATTGTTAGAGAAAATTGTAGTGTAATGAAAATCAATAATGGAGGCTAAAAGCTTGGTATTTCACTTAACTGTTCAGTGTTAACTGACATTGACAATAAGAAGTGGTCAAAAATGAAAGTATTAAATAAGATACTGATTACCATTTTCTGGAATTAGTTGACTTGCATTTAGTAAATAAAATAAAAATTCTGAATGAAAAACTATACCATGATTTTTTTTCTCACAGTCTGAAGATTATTACGACATGAGAAGATTATATATGATTATGGGTGCTTGTCTCTTCTACAAGGTAGTATTAGTGATTAAGGTCTAAAGATTAGGCAAATGCATCTGGAAATCTAACGCAGTCATGGAGTAACTCTTTGCAAAACCTCACAAATATAAAAAAATTGTATGATTGCTTTAAATATGTTTTTCTAGTAACAGATGTAAAACACAAACACCGTAACAGAAAAAACTGATGTCAGGAAGTGGTATGTATCAGTAAGAAGAAAATACTTGTTTGAAACTGTCTTATGGGAATTTTGCAGCATATGATCCAAGGATCATTCTCAAATTCAAGTGTGAGACTGTATGATATTCTAATAGGCACTTTTTTGTTCATTGCCATTTTTTAGTAAAGATAACAGGTGATCTATCTTTAGTCTGTCTTTAAAACAAAGACTTGAGAAACTGTATTGACAGCTTTTTTCACTTTGGCCTCATTTGTAAATTTATCTTTATTAAATGTAGACACTGTATTCAACAGTAAAAAGAGGAAGACAACAGCCTTTGCTTTAAGGAAACTTACATTTTAAGGATTTTATCATGCAATTTTTCTTTGTGCTGGTAGTGTTATGAGACTAAACTATTAGCACAAATGGAACTGCACACTGTCTACCATGACAGCACTTTAACGGTAATGCCCTTAGTGCTAGGAACACTGTTGTGCTAAGTGTCATCTTTGGAAATTTTAGTAGTTCTAGTGAAAGCTCCATATTTTTGGAGAGAGAATTAAAGCACCTTAACTCTGTAGCTGTTTTGCAAGCTGTTAAAGCCACGCATTTCCCAGCTGGCCTTTAATAACTTGCATATATGCTAATGTTTTATTTGTTTATATTTCAGTGTTTTGATTCTTCCCATGTGATGCAAAAGCTCAGTGTTATCTGTTGTACAACTGTATACCAGAAAGACAGTCTCTGGCCAGAAAGCTTACAATCTTAATGCATGTGGAGTGTGGATATCTTGATATGAAAAGTACTCTTAAGTGGTGGTGTTTTATTTCTTACTGAATACACTTCCTTTTCTGTGTTTAATTAAGGGTTACTTGATTGGTAATCACTTGCCAAAGGAAGATCTTATTGATATAGGTTTATATTGTCGGCACTATTGTCTGTTACCCTTGGCAGCAGAACAGAAGATTGGTCAGTTAGTGATATGGCGGGAAGTATTTCCACATCATCATATCCAGCCATGTGAAGTTTCAAGTTTTACAGGATATAGGGAACCTGAAGCAAGATACTTTTTACTCATAGTTGGCTTGGTAAGTTAACGTTTGCAATATGTCCATTCTCTGATGCTCTGTTTTGCCATTGTGTGTTGTCATTAAGATCAACACTTTCCATGCGTTTTATTTAGCAGTTTTACAAAATATTTATATTATAGCTGTTTCATGGGATAGAATTGCTCAAGAGAGTAGCATTATTTATACATTTGTAAAACTTGCAAGGTTAAGTATAAATTCTCGTTATTTTTATGCCTCTTCAGTTGAATATGTTTTTACTTTCATGATCTGGTATTTTCAGACAACCTATTTCAGAACTGTGTTTGGGTTTTTAAAAAATATGTGAACTTTTTTTTAAAGCAAACAACTAACGAGTTTGTGTAAGTGATAGCTTTTACATTTGCATCATTAACTTAATGTGGCAACAGAAAGATCTCCTTGGATGTGATTTGATTAGGAAAAAAATAAGTGACTCCTCTGGAGATGAGGAAGGAGTGTTGAATGTAGTGCTGTATTTTGCCCAAGTATAAGATGAGACATAAACATAACACAGAACATGCTGTATGTTAAACCAAAGGCTAATGTTGCTACCTCTGTATTTACAGAGAAACTTCATGCTGTGTGTCCTGCTAGAGGCAGGAGGCTGTGCATCAAAAGCTATTGGGAATCCAGGACCAGACTGTATATATGTAGATCAGGTCAAAGCCACTATACTTCAACTGGAAGGACTAGATGCCAGCATAGAGGAAAGGCTGGATTCTCCTTCCAACCCACCTTTATCTTGTGCTGACTGGTTCCTTCCTGCAACACGTGACAAACTGGAGAGCTTGACCACCTCACCCATCCTAAGTAAGCTGCAAAATACTTCCAAATCAGTAACCACTCTGGCAAGCAAAAGGACCCTGTTTGGTGACTCTTCTTTAACGACACGTAAGCCGAGCCCTACAAGAAACAGTGTAGGATCTGACCACGGTAATGAAGGTCCTGTGGAAGAGGAAAGCAGTAATCCACAGTCGATAGAGGATCAGGTCTGAGAACAAGGAGAATTGATAAGGTTCTGGTGGGTTAGGGGGAGGAGGCAATTCTTTTAAAAACTCACTCAAGTAACTTTTTTTTTTTGTTTAAAAAAAAAAAAGCATACTATAGAAGAATAAACCTAAGCGCCCATGAATTCAGTAGAATATACTTCTGTTGCCTTGGGAAGTTTTGGGTCAGCCTCAGAGCAATCACATTTTTTTATTTTATTATTGCTTGTAAATAGTTGGGGTATTCACATGACTGAAGTGGGCACAGCTGTGTTGGAATCAGCAGAAATAATTGAAGGATATCCCCACAATAACAATGGTGTAAACATAAGTTGTCATAACAAATTGCTGTACAATTGCACAACTGCTTCTAACACATTTTAGTCTAAAATAGGCTATAAAATACATTTATATAAGTTGATGCAACTTTTTTTGCCTTTTAAAAAATGATACATTATGTTCCTCTAAGTAGGTGATTTGTTGGTTTGATTTTGTTCTTTTGATAGCTGTGTTTTCTCTGTTAGTTCATCTATCTGCTTGTTTTTCAGGCCACTAGAAAAAAACATACCCTACCAAATCCTTTTCATTTAGGAAACCTCAAAAAGAACCTTTCAGAGAAAGATACAGAACTTCTTAATGCTATCAAGTAAGAAATTATTTTTTATTAAGTATTTAATTTTTAAGGCCATACTTGGATCGGTTTTTGAATGAATATGAATCTATTTATGAATAGATTACAGAAGTTCCTGCATAATTTTATTCTAACCAAAACTTTGCTATGTGAGGATTCGCAAATAGTGACGCTCTTAAATGAAGAACTTAATTAGAAAAGACAACTGTTTCTCAAGTGTATGTCAGTAGAATGTATGCACACGTACCACATATATGTGACCGTGGAAGTTCAAATAGAGGCGTTTTGGGGCCACACGTACACTTTGTGCCTTCCCAGTATCTCTAGGTAGTTGTACAAAGGACAAAGAAGTCATGATCTTCCTAGTTCCCACTTGTTGCTTATGACAGCACAGTCTGCTCTGGTGTTTTGTTTGAGCTCTAAAGAAAGCTTTTACCCCCTCCCACACACACCCCAAAGCTTTTATTTCCCCTTTCCTTTTTGTGGTGAGAATTTTTGAGAACACAAGTGCAATACCTAACTAGTACCATAGTTTTTTGGTTTGTTGTTTTTGTTTTTTTTTAATTTAGCAGGATTTCCATCATGTGGAAATAGACACCTTTTGAGTATCTGTATCTCTGTTTTCTGTAACTCTGTTGCAGTTACCAGAAAAACAATTCTTTCTTAAGAAACAAAAGTATATGTTGTTTAACTGAAATGTCTTTCAAAATTATTTTAGTATTAAATGAATTCTTCTATTTTTCTTTTTTTTAAGGTTAACTTCTGGTCCTGAGAATACCCTCTTCCACTATTTATCTTTGGAAACGATGCAAGGAATCTTTATTACTCCAACTCACAAAGAAGTAGCACGGCTTGGTGGCTCCATCCACCCTCAGTTAATTGAGAATTTCTATCGTTGCTGTCTTTCAATTCGTGCTGTTTTTCAGCAGTCCATGAGGAAAGAAGTATGGAAGCTTTTGGTTTTTTCCTGTTTTTCTATTTACTTTCTCAACTAAGTATTTCAAGATTGTTTTCACTTCATTATTTAAATAATTCACTAGCAGGTGTATTTCTATGTGTGTGGTTGTTTTTAAAGCTTCTAATATTTTCACTGTTATGGGCAGGTTCTTTCTCTGACCATCCAGCCAAGTATGCATTATGGCTCTCCTTCCCACCAAAAATGCCCTCAAAATAAATACTCTTGTGTCTCCAGTATAGTATACTCTTACTCTGTTTCATATTAGGACTGTTGTTTGTAGTGTAGCAAAAAGTTTCATGTGCTGGGTTCAGGAACTGTAAGTAGCAAAAGGGGAGGTGTTTAGCCATTTTAATGCTGGGAAGGGATTTCAGATTGGCAGCAAAGAGAAATTTAGGAACTCCTTTTTTTCCCAGAAAATGTTCATATGAGCAGTGACAGCGTGATTTCCCCTCACTGTGCTGTCAGTTTGTTTGAACACTTAGGGTCTTTGGTCTCAGTGCTACTCAAGATTGCTTTACATTTGCCATCCAGTAATATCTGTAATCGTTTGTTCACATGGGTAGTGGTCTAAAAAAACCCTGGCTATAATGATCGATTCCTTTTAATTATGCTGGCAGATCTCTTTTTAGATTAGGTGGGATGGCAGAATAGGCAAGGCTTTTTCCCTTTACAAAGATAGCAGTTCGAGCCTTGCTCTAGGCTTGGGCTGAAGCCTGATCCCAGCTGCCAGAGCTTTATGTGGGTACTTGGTATTTAGATTAGACTTAAAAATAGACAGATCTGATGTCAGCAACTGTACTGCCTTGTGTTTGATTAAAAGTATCTGTTTACCTCAAATGGTCTATCTGGAGAAAGGTGGTAGTAGTAACACATAAATCTAAACACTAGGTATAAGAATCTATTTATGAGATATTCCATTCAGATCAGACCTTTTGTGTTCAATGCACACAATGCTAAAAGTCAGTTTTGTTAATTACACAGTTGATTTCTATTGACATTAACCAAATTAGGGTAACATTTCATCTCTACTAATTTTGTGACCGGCTCGGTCCTTTTGGAAAAGAGAAATAGTTAACTATAAACATAAGTGGAATACTGTCTATGAGTTGCATTTTTTACATCCTAAAGTGACAATCCAAGTGAATTAAATGAGAAATGCGAAATAACAGTACAAGTTGAATGAAAACAGTTCGCAAATAGTATTATTTTGTCTGAATGTTTTCCTCAAATTACCAAAGAAGTCACTTCTGGTTAGACTGATGTGTCTTGTAAATAATCTAGGAACTTTTACATGTTAGAAAAATAGGTTAATTTGGTGGATTGTTCTGACAACTTCATATGACACCGGGGTTTGGCTGAGTAGGACTTTGGCAATGAGTCATATATTTTAGACACTTCTGTCGGGAGATGTAGAAACCCAAAGCAAGCAGAGAGAATACACAAATATTTCTTATCATCAAATTGCCTTTGATTGCAACTGTTAAATAAATAGTTTGTAGTTCAAACAAAAAAAATACTGAATAAAAGAAACCTTTCAACCATTAGATATATCTCATAAAAAATGAAAAACTCACGCTTGAAAGTCAAGACTTCTGTTTTGGCCACAGCTGCCTCAGTACATGATTTTCTGGCTTCTTCAGACGTGAGTACAGTAGGCAGCAGCTGGGTTCATTCTGCTCTGAAAATCAGAAATAATGGATGAATATGTGCTGCAGAACAAAGTTTCTCTTTTAGAGAAACTTGGGGTGTTTTTTGCATGTTGGCTCCAACCATTAATGCTGAAATTGGCAGGTTGCATTGTGGCATAAGGAAAATGTAAAAGAATAAATAGAAGTTTTCCTTGTTTATAGTGCACGACAGATGGGTCAAATATAGAAATGTACTATCATACTGCTTATTCCTTGGCATCAACTAAATATTGTGTTATAGTTTAGGATTCAGAGAATTGCACCAGTAACGCAAAATTATTGTAAATCGATCAATAATTAATTTTGCCTCACTTTTTGAGAACCAAAAATACATGATTTAACCTCTAAATGTGTACAGAAAATTTGAATACATTTTAAATTGTGCAAAAATAAGCTCTGTAGTCTTAAACCCTAAAATATATGTCACTGTATGTAATAAGCAGCTTTGGCCATATTTTCTTCATCATCATTGTATTTTCTTAATCTTAAATAAAATTAGAAGGAAGTAAGTTTTAATGCATACAACAGTACAGACCCGCATAGTTCTGTCAAATATCCCCTCTTAATACATATTTTTTCTTGACTATTTTAGTATAAATAGCACAGTGTAAGATGTGCTAAAATATAAACAGATGTCAGAATGGAAATTGCATGATGACGCATTTTTTTGGTGGGGATTATTAGACTGAGTACTAACATATTCCTTAAGTCTTGTTCAGTAGCAGTATTAGCAAGAACAGTGTTTGAAACAACTTCACATACTAGGGAAAGATACAGGAAGGGTTAAGTCATCTATTGTGAAATGTCTTCCACTCTATAAACTAATAGTAATTTAGAATATGCTTTATGAATTTAATCCAAAGCATGTTTAGGGAATTTAAAAAACATTTTCTTAGGCAAATATTAGATGTTTTGTTTCTCAAATGCTAAGGTACATTTCACTTTTTCTTCTACCGTTTCTGAGAAATTAAGATAGTTGTGATGTTTTGACCATCTTTGCTAGATCTCCAGCCCCTACGTCTTCAACATTGTAGGCAGATTGAAAGATGTGGCTTCTGCTTCTGCATACGGCAGACAGAAGTTGCTTGAGATATTTCTTTTTCCCCCCAAGAAAACCTTTTCTTTCACTTTTGAAGCAACTGATTAGAACAGAAGCTTCATTGGCAGATCCAGAGATGCCCTGGTCTAGCAACTCTTTTTAAGATCAGTTCGTGTCAACGGGATTTCCACTCCTGTTTCCATAATCTCATCATGCTTCTCATGCTTCAAAAAGAAAAAAAAAAAAGATTTAAAAATTGTTTTTTCATTATTACGCAGATATTTACAAAAGAGTAATAAACTTCCTTTAACCTCAGTGGGAGAAGAGTTAAACTAGTGATAAACCCTTTCAAAATTCCTCCTTTATTTATCTCCAGGTCCATTCTGTTCTTTTTCCCCTTGCGTTTCTGGTGAAAGATGTCATGGCTCACAAGACCATTGAGCATTGAGACAGAGCAAAGAGAAAAAAGTGGATTTTGTGTCTGCAGTTTGATCCTCACCAGACAGGGACCAGGAATTCAGTTAGAAACAACTGGAACTTTTGTAAGGTTTATTCAAAAGCTCTGTACAAAACATAACCCTAAAAACTCAATGAAACATGAAAATGTCTTTATTTTCAATACATCTTATGCACTCATGCTGAGTAAGAGCAAGAAAATGCTCTGAGTGCTGCAATTGTTTATTTACAAAAAGAAATTCCTGCCTGGCTAAGTTTATTGAACAGACTTTTACTATCACAGTTCTTAATTAGGGAGGCACAGAGAGAAAGAAAGATGAGAGCTTTAGCTGTTGTAACACACTTATTTAAAGAAGCTGTATTGTCTCAGATGTCTTCTTAGAGAAATAGTGTTCATCTAGAAGGGGGAAAAAATCAAAAAAGGGAACATGTGTCTACTTCCAAGTTGTATAACAATGGATAAGCCTGTTGATGCCGAAGTAACAAAACTGTGAAGAAAAGAATCGTGTAAGCAAGTTAGTTACATCTTCTAAGTCTGGCTTTTTGACAGCAGGATCATTCATCAGAGATTCCTGAAGAAACCACAAAGTTATATTTGCTAGTGTTTATGTAAAAATATTTCTTTCTATACTAACATTTCACCAATTCTTTTACAGAAAAAGAAAAAAGCAGACAGTGGGATGTCAGAATTTAGTAAGGCAGCTGAGGACCTAGAAGATCTGGTGAGAGAACATGGAGTTTTGTTTGAGTGCACTCCTGATAACTGGTCTGATCAGAAGAAACCACCACCAACAATGAATTACTGGGTTGTGGGGTGAGTTTAAAGACAAATGAATATTTCTCCTGAAGTTTTCCATTTTGAATATGCCACTGTATTCTTTAAGATTAACTTTAACTGTAGCACATCACAGAAATACTTGAGCTGACTGACTGAGGTAGCTTTGATTTGGGATCTGGGAAGTTGGATTGGTGTGATGTTCCACCTGCTGTCAAACATAGGTGTGTAACTCAAGTGAGCACCGTGCCAGCATGTTACCACCAGAGAGTTGGCACCCTTTGCAGTGCTGCACTGTGCTACACAGACATGCTAAAGTGCTGTAATCATACTCTTTAATACTCTGCACTTTCTTTATGCTCCTCACACTCCTTCTGATGGCTCCATTCCCTGCTTTGCAAGTAAATCTCACTTGTCTTGCCTCCATGCATAATGCTGATTCAGTGATACAAAGAGGTAAGGTGAACAATTGTAGTTGTTGGTTGGTTGGGGCTTTTTCATTGGAAGGATCAAATCAACCTAGCAGTCTACTTGAAATATTTTGGAAAGGGGGTACTCTTTCCTCAGTTTGTTTTCAAAGTTCTGCCATTATCATTGTAAATGGATTGTGATTTGTGGGGTTTTTTTAATTTGTTATTTAAACTTAATTTTAAGTTATTTTCTTAATGATGCATATAGTTATTGCTACATAGCTAAGCCTTATTTGCAGGACAGAAGAACATACTGCCCTAGGCATTAAATACTAAAATTAATAGCATTTTTGAAGTAGTTAAAATTAGGTGTAATAAGAAAGTAGTGTGTATTATTTCTTCACAATTCAGAACACATCAGATCTTGTGATTGTTTAAGTCCAGGCCAGTAAGCCCGATTCTGTAGCCACTACTTCTCATATGTTATTCTTTCCTCAATCTGCTGTATTTTGTGCTGTCTACATTTCAGCTGCAGTAAGCAAAGTCATATTAGGAGTAGTCTGTCAACAGGATGTTTCCTTCTTTTCTGCATTCATCTTCTGTATTTGATAATCCTACTAAATAAATAGAAAAATGCAAATGCCCAGTTAAATGGAAGCTGTGCTTTCACCGTATGAAAAAAAAAATATCAGTGTAGGCAAGGGGTGAAAAGAAGACAAATGATTATGCTTGATTAATTCATTAAGTGATGATTTTCAACTAGTTTAACTATTGTGCAAATAGGAAAGTCAGAAAATGGCAAAATACCTTTCTGAATATGGTGTAAGATTTTTTTTCTGATACAAGGAGAGAAACATCATCTATAGGTAATTATATTGGCCAGGAATAATAATGTAGAAATTCTCTAACAGAGCTTTTGTTCAGCCTGTTTGCCTTCAAGTCAGATCTTTAAAGAGAGAAAACAATTGTTTCCCACTATGAATGTACATAACTGCACTTTGTGTGCTGTCCTTGGGGATGGAAAAATTAAAATCTTTAATTTAAACATTTAAAAATGTTTACACTGCTGAGATCTTTGAAAAAATAATTTTTCAGTCTCTGCATTACTGAACAATGTGTTAAATCTGGGGCAGTCCACTAGTATTTGCAGAGCTATATGCTATGACAGAATGCTACACACAGCTGTGCACAGGTACTAAGAGCTTTCCTATTTTAGCTCTTCCACTAAAAGAGCTTACTAGACTAACATGTGGGAAAGTACCTATCCAGATGTATTAAGTTTAAAAATTAGTACATATGTGAATACTGGCGCTTGCTCCCAAGTATCTTGAATGCAGCTTGTAGCCTGGAAACTTGGATTACTGCAACCACACCAGTACCATACAAGTAGGTCCTGAAAACCTGAAGAATTTTTTTCCATACACAGTCTTGAGAAAACTGAGCAGAGAATAACTTGATTTAAAAATGTAATGTATTGAAAGAAGTAAAATAATTCAGGAGAGCCACAGAAATTTGCTAGCTGTCTTACAAAGCAGTTGCTTTTAACATCTTGCTGAAACCTGAGTACAACCAGAATATATCAAACAGTTGAGGAGAAAAAGCTAACACCTATGATAGTTTTATTTTTTTATTCTTTCTTTTTTTCCCTCCAGGAGACTCATTCTACATCCAAAACCTCAGGAGTGTTATGTTTGTTTTCATGACTCGGTCACAGAAGCTGCTGTTGAACTGGCCTTTAAACTGTCCTTCGGCTTAGCTATATAGACAAGCTTCCTGAACATTCAGCCATCCTGCACGGTGTTGTCATCTCTTTAAAGTACTCCAGTATAAAGAGAAATTAACTCAACTGTGGTGCCCACCCATGCCATATCTTTGAAATGCTTTTAAAAAAAAGCAGTCTGCCCTGTGGTATGACACAGGTAAAACTTCAGCGATGATTCTAATGATCTCATCAACTGAATAGTTAAGAAATTTTCAGAGAAGCAAAGTTCTTATTTTTGTATACTGTCAAATTATTTATCCTGGTCATAACTTTATTATATGAAAACATCACTTAATTTGTACATTCATTGCTGTTCAGTGTATAATATGGAATGTAAAATGGTAAGCTTATATCCTTACAGTACTCTGAATATCTGGCAATTGGTGATGGAGGAAAAAAAAGTTTTCCAATTAATTAAAATTTTGTGCCTCTAAGGGCATGAAAAATACTGAATGTTTCCAGTAACATTGTGTTAATCAAAACAGAAGGAAATCTTCCAGATAATTCACAGCACTTAGCCACACAAAACTAATGGCTTATCATTTTTGCCAGTATGGTCTCCTGCACACTCAAGGACTATGGTGTGGTTGATATTTTACTTGACTTCATGAGTTTCAACTATAAATAATACCTTGTATTTGTTAAACCACAATTTTGAAGGTACAAAAGAAGATGAGGGCGTAGGAGGGTGATGGTTTTAAGACCTATGCATGGACTCCGCTTATTTCATATTCATAATTTCTTCATTAAAAAATGTATATTTGTCAAAGACCAGTAAAGTGTTATTCTATTTCTTTTTCCTTCACATATTTTCTCTTTTGTTTATTTAAACAATATTTTTTTAGCTAGATCTTCTGCAATTTACAGCTGGATATTGCAAAAAAAAAGTTAGGTTACATCTGTATAAGGCAAGAGAAAGCAAGATGTTTGCAAAATCAGAATTCTACAAAATTTAGTTTTCCTTCAAATTGTTAAAATGTTTGTAAACTACAGACCAGCTGCTCCTGGTCTGTAAAAAAAAAAAAAAAAAAAGGCTTTTTAAACTAAAGTTTAGTTTAAAATGTAAGATGGGGGGGGGGAGGAGGGGGGTGTGTGTGTTTTAGCCCCGGTCAGCACATTCACATCTGATCATCTGCATAGCATTTCATCATGTTTCATGTCAACAGTCTTTTTTTTTTGCTTTCTGCTGTTTCTACTTGCTTTTAATGAGCGCTTCTCGTAAAATGCATGACTGAAGTTGCATTTTAAACAGTGGGATCAAAAAGTTTTAAGTATTCAGGAAAGTAAATTCACTTCCATAGGTTCTCATGATCAAACCTTTAGATCTTGTTTTCATTAGTAAATTACAGTTTAGAGTAGTTCTAAAATAGTCAATCAAATGCTTATAACTGCCCACTCTCACAGAGTGATTCACAGCTTATCTTGAATCACTCAGTAGTTGCTTTAAGTCCAAGCAGTAGAAGTCTTGGGCCTGAAGTTTAAGCATATGATTGGAGGTTTTGTTAATCGGCCTTCTCCAGAATTTATGGTTCCTAGAACATAAGAAATAGACAGTATTTCAGTTTAAACTGAGTTATATCAATAGTGCTTTAGATCTCTTCCCCACCCATAAATCAAGTGACGTTATATTTACTCATCTGAAAAATAAAAATATGTAGTAGTATGGATGACATCTGAACAGCACCTTCTAAAAGTCTAAAATATGTGAAGTTTGAATGTTAGATTTCATTGTAGATGTAAGAAGGAATACAGAAAAGCAAGCATTCTGTGCTGCACTGCTTTTAGTAGGTTTAACAGCTTTTACAGAACTTGCATGTGTGTGTACCTGAACGCGTATCTGTGTGGAAAAGGGTAATTTTGCTGATGTTTGTCTCTTGTTTCAGTGTTTTAAAGCCAAGGCTATATGGTTTGAATGCTAAAAAAGAAGATATTTGAATGCTTTAAAAAGAAGACAGCTAACTTTTATCTAGATCCTTCTGTGTAGTTAGTTAGTAGGTTACTCTGCTGCCAGTGTACGGGGTTAAACTCAGTTGATTCAGCTGGGCCAAACACACAGCTGAGTCCACGAAGAAGAAACAGCATGAATATGTAGATGTGTGTGGAGAAAAGAAGAATGAAGGTAGGTGGGGACTCCTTCAGTACCCATCAGCTATTTAGATTGGCTTGCTCCTTCACAGGAAACCATACTTCAAACAGAATTAAGGGTATCCGAGTATAGTACAACTTCTATACTCAAAGCAGTGTAGTTCAGCAACAAAACATTTCAAAGTTTCCATTAATCATGTTGATACTACACTCAGGGAGATTTTTATTGGTTACTTTGTTAATCAACTGAGCAGAGACTGTATTTTGCAGATTTTTTTAAGACTATATTTAAAAAGAGCCCCAAAAGGATGATAGGATTTCATTTCCCACAGAATACAGATTTATTGGTTTTTTTATCGGGTATCTTTGATAGAAATTGTGTAGCTTTGTAGTTTTCAGGAAGATTCTAGCTGAATCAGTGTACAGAACTAATGTTAAAAGGTATAGATATGGAGAAGCTACTAAAGGAGTTAAAGTGGTAGTATTAAGGCTCAAAAGAAATTAACTTCTTTTGCCTTTAAATTATTACTTATAAAAACTATTAGCCAAGCAATGTGGTATACAACAAAGAAATGGAGTTACCAGGGTTAAAATTACTAATGTCAAGGGAATGCAGGAAACGAAAGTTAGCATTTAAAAACATCAACAATTAAAACGTTTTGACTGAACAAATACGGTGTTTCGTGCCCTCATTAGTCATGAAGTCAGGAGATGTAGGGGAGGTAAAGCAATTAAAAAAAAAAAACACACATTATCAGTAGTCTAGCAGGAGTTGGTACTTCTGACCTGCAATGGAATGGGTATAAATAACATGACTAAGTATCATTTACTTCTCGTGTATAATGTTTATTAACTCATAATTCAATATGATCAACAACTACTCATTGTTACCTGCTTTTCTATTCTCTAGTTCCTGGTCGGGGCAAGGGGCCGCAGTTGACAGAAGCTTCTGGAAGGTTCCCGAGGCCTCTGGAGAGCTTGCTGCCACAGCTCAGGCAGGCAGCCCTCCCTGGATGGGTTCCATGGCACAGAAGCAAATGGTGCGGCTTCTGGCCCAGCAGCCCCTTGCAGATGGTAATGGTGGGGGACGCAGGCAGCTCAGCTCCTGGGTACCCTGAGACCATCGACTTACAACTTTTGAGGAAAAAGAAGCCAGTGAGGTGCCCGCCAGCCACGTGCTTTTTGGGCAGCAGAGGCAATGGCGGGGTGGGGTGGGGAGCAGCCAGGGCAGTGCTGCGTGCCATGGTGCCCTGCAGGGCAAGGACCTCTACAGCACCATCTCCACCGGGAAGGACCTGCTTCGGGACATTGGAACATGTTGCTGCAGGGGAATGCCTCATCCAAGCAGGTCTGGGCGGACCAGCGGTACAAGGGCATGGTACATTGCTTCTTGTGTGTCCCCAGGGAGCAAGGTGGGGACCCTGGGCTGCTCCCCTGTCCCCACGCCTTGCCCTCTCTCTCCCAAACCTTGTAAAAACAAAAGCTTTTAGAAATGCCTTTGATATCATGGGCCTTGGGCATTCAAAGGAGTATGGATACTGGCGGAGGAGGTGGTGAGGAAGGGGTTACTGCTGGGAACATCCCCACAGAAGTTTTTGGTTTATTTGGTAGTAGCAAAGTCATGTTCATTGGTATTTGTGGACAGAATAAAATACCTATTTTCCTTGTGATAGTTTTACAAAAGCAGAGTATATTTGGCATTCTCATGTTAATATGTAGGAAAGCATGATCAAAATAAGAAATGAAAACCCAGTTTTGAGTTTTCTTTGTCTTTAAGGAGTCTTTGCCTTCATCCACAGTAACACAAGAAAATTAAGAGGTTTGAATGAAGAGCATGGCTGTGCATCACAGAGATCACTTTGTTGTCACTGCTTAGCAATCTGTATCGTCTGCAAACATCTTCAGATATGTTATTTTTTTTCTTATAATCTACATAAGATCTGCACCTGCACTACCTCCTCAACTCCATTTAGCTTCTTATGCATTTATCTTAGTGTCCAAAGGGATCCATTCTTTAATTTAGAAGAACAGAATTACAAAAACACTACCATGTTTCTGATACCTGTATAAACCTTTTGTCATTGCTTTAATATGGAGTGTGAGCACCCCCTATGGAAGCAAAAATGCATAGGCAGGCTACTTCAGGAAAACAATTTATACACAGTTCTGTGAAATACTCTTCTATTCTGCAGTTTCTGGGCTGCAGTTTACATAGGTATCCCTAGTCTTAGAAGTGTATGAAGTAGGGAAGCTGAAAAATCTTATCTGTTTGTCAGCATTACTGATGTTTCACTTGTAGTTTTAGATTTTCTGGTGCTAACACTGAATGCGTACATCTGTTGCTAAGTGTCAGAATAAATCCAGATTTCCAGTACCATATGCCTGAAAAATAAAGGATCTTAAAAAGAACATTTTTGGCCTTTGTTCCAGCTCATACCAAAGTAGAAACAATAGAAGGAATATTGTATAATATACTTGCTGTAGTATAAACTTTGGAAATGTTATTTAAAGATCCATTTCTTTTTCTGGAGGATTTTTCAGCTTTTGGTGTGGCAGTTTGGCAAATGTTATAGGGTATTACCCAATGCGGGCTCTATACTTTGCTTTTAAGGACAAACACAAACAGATTTTCATGTTCAAGGTGGATAAAGAAAAACAGGTAAATATTGCATATTAGTTCTGTTTAATAAAAAAACTAGATCTCATAGTTGAGTCACCATCCCTGGAGGTATTTAAAAGGCATGTGGATGTGGCACTTGGGGACAGGGTTTAATGTTGCACTTGGCAGTGTTAGCTTTATGGTTGGACTGTATCTTAAAGGTCTTTTCCAATGTAAATGATTGCATGATTATATGGTCAAGAGCTGTGCAATTCTTTCTTTCAGCATGGTTGGTAATTAGTAGTGGTATATTGCTAAGATTTTGTAATGAGCTTATTTTATACCAGGAGGAAGAGTGAGCGTGGCTTACTGTGTAGCTTATTGCTGAAGGTAATGAAATCTCCTTTTTGATCTTCAATGATTAATGACTTTGAGGTGCATGTAAATAACTGCAGTCAGAATTTTCAAAGTTTTGTTCAGGACGTAATTATTTTGGAGTTAATTGATGCAAGTATTAAGATGGATATTAAAAATCTTGGATGCAGCCACCTATGTTTCTGGGCTTTGTCAAACCCCCCAATTACATTCTTACAGTTAAGATTGCATTAACATGCTCCCTAGTCTCAAAAACCTTTATGTTCGTAATTTCACTCACATGAAATTACAGCTTCTTGAATAATGTGTGAACTTCTTGGGTTGTGTCCCTCCAGCAGGAGTCTCTCATTTTAATTTTTTTCGTATTATTTTCTTGATAATCATTAGTATCTAAGTGTCAGAAAAAACTTGGGAGTTAAGTGCCTATTACTGCTGTAGATAAGTAAGGCTTCACACTGAAAACTAGTTTCTTGCTACATGTAAAGCTAGAAATGTACTTACTAATAGTTAAAGCATCTTAAGAACTTAGTTTTGTGCAATGCGCCACAAAAAAAGCAGTTTTAGATTATAGCTCAAAAAGACAATCAAACTTTTGGGCTATGCCACCTTACCTTGCAAGTCGGTGTACTTGGGAAAAGTCCCTTAACTTGGATGGATTCTGAAAGACACAGAGGTCTACAGCCATGGAATTAATTACAAGAAATCTTGGTCTTGGAAGTGAAATGTTGATACTGGCATTTGACAAATTACATAAAATTCATTCATATGAGCAGAACGGAGTATAAGTTCTTAATATCTAATTTGTATAATGTGAAAATAGCTGGAAAATCTGCTTTATTTGTGTCTGTCTTAGGTTATCTGTTTTAGGACTTCTTTGGTGAGGTTTTGATAATGTAAACAAAAATCCAATGTTCTGTGCTTTCTTGTGTCAACAGTTTTCTACTGCAGTGCCAGAAACTTTTCTTGCCACAGGCTTTTCTGGTAGTGCTGACCAGGAGGAATGCTGGCAGTTATTAAAGTTTGATTAATCTCCTTGTATTGCATGCAAATTCTTAAGCAGTCCTTTTTCAATTACAGTCATTTTGTATGTAAAGCGTTCAGGGTTGCTATTTTCTTTCTTTTCTTACAGTGGAAAAACTAATACATGCATGATGTAAATAACACAGTGTTTATAGTTCTTCAAATCTCCTTTATGTCTCCTAGAAGTGTTTCCAGATGGCTTACATGTGTATGAGCTTGTGACTCAAATTTTAGAAACATTCCATGAATAGCACTCAAGATTAATTTCTTTAGAGGTACAGTATTTAGCAAAGTAGCATATCCACAGTGGAAGCTCAGTGTCTTTGGATGCTTTCTTACATGTTTTTGCAGGATAGGAAATGGGGAAGACTATGGTTACATGCATTAGTTGTTGCTTAGCTGGATTATCTTTTAAAAAAAAATAAATTGCTAAAACCATTAGATTGTAAAGTGCAAAGGAATTTCTGTTAAAGAAGACAGGCTATATCTACATGCCAGACACTTGGTATTGGCACAGTCAAGCACCTTCATAATTGCAGCTGCCCTCTCTCCTGCTCATGACTAGAACTAGCAACAGTTTATGCAGCAACATGAGCTAGGGCAGGTTGTATAGAAGTACAACTAATAAAATACTAGGGCAGTTAAGCTATGCAGCAGCAAATAAAAAGTGATTTTGAGTACATCTACATGGTCTGCACCTACACAAGATGTACCTGTGATGCCATTTTAAGTCAATAGAGTGATGTCAGATATCACCACCCAAAATGTTACGCAAAATATTTCTTCTACTGTGATTAGCTTTTTCTTATTTGATAAATAGTATGGGCCGCGCTGAGAGTAAGTACATTGATTTTTGTTTCCCCGTTCCCCCATCATGGAGAGTTGATGCACAGTTGTTGTATCAGTGAGATCCACAGGCCGACTGTTACGGGGGACTGGATAATTATAGATAAGAAAGATGTTATCTGCTATCGGGGTCACAAAAGCACCGTATAATTCAGAAGTTGAAAAAGAAAATAGCTTATAAATATTATTTTAATAAATGTAAAAACAGCCAGGAAACCTTTACAAGTGGAAATTCTGAAAAAAACCAGTATGGGTCTTACTCTGAGACTGCCATGTTTCTTTACTGTTTTGTAAATAATACGATATTTTAGATAGTTCTTACTCTTCATGCTTTGAAATTTCACTTAGTATTTACAACAAAGGTGAATATTATGGAATTGTAATACTGTATTTTTATAACTGTATACAGCAAATTTTGTGTTTCAGTTCTGGAAATGCTTTTTGAAAAACCTGGCTCCTGGCAGAGCAGCAGGAGCAACATCCATGTGCGTATGGTACCTGTTAGACTTCGCACAAACTCATTTAGCTGCTGATACTGGGAAAGGTAGTGAAATCTCTTAAATGGCAGTTCCAGTTTTAACTGATGTGCCTCAGGTTGTTTATATTTACTTAATTTTAGAGGCAGACCAATTTGCAACAGTATTAGAATTCTTTCTCTTACTTAAAAATTTACCATTGCACAATTACAAACTTAAAAGTATTAAGAAATGTATGATCTTTATTGAATAGGATGAAGGTGAGTGAAAGAGGATTCTTTGGAAACAGTGCTATAGCACAGCTGTCAAAGTTTTGTGCTATTTTTAGATTCTATATGGAAGAGTCTAACTGAATTTTGCCAACTTTGGATGCCAGAAACCAGAGGAGTTTATTTTTTGCTAACCTGTGGTGTATTGGGTATCATTTAAAGTTAACGACCATCCTTATTCTATATCAAGAATGTCAACTGAAGATTTCAACAAAGATTTTTGGGTAGTATATGTCTCTAGATACGTGTTTCATTCACTCAAGTAGATAAAATTAATTTCCCAAAGACAGTGTTTGGAAGGCTTTGCATCAGGGAGAAAGAAATCTCTGCTTTCTGTACTGTTGTTGGCTTTCCTGATTTGCCTGCAATGGGCCAAGTTAACTCTAGTTGCTGTCTGTGCTGTGCAAGGTTGTCCCAGGAGTTGGCTGCTTGACTTAACTTACTACTTTCTGTGCCCATACTTGGGCTGAATTAATATTTTCTGTGATACCTTCAGTATAAGAAGGTGCACAGTTTGTAGTTCTTCCTTCAAAGACTGGTTTACTGCTTGCTGTCTTTTCACCTGTAGAAAATCCTAAGAGCTTGGGTGTAATTACCTGTGGCATATGGAAACATTAAAAAATCCGCAGATTTAAAAGTGGATTTTTTAACTTTTGTCACAGCTTGTGGCTAGTGTTCCACTATAGGGAAAAGGTGAAATGAGCAGCACTTCCAATAAATTTTAGTAAGCACATGTGGGGAGGAAGTGAAAGCATGGTATTACGTAGAAAAAATTCTTTCCAGAGAGAGGATTAGAGAATTCATACATAAGCATTCTGCTGAATGAGGACAAAATTGGAACGGTAGTTATCTGACCAGAAAGTGTTTTCAGCAATGGGATACCACTATCTGTTTGAATAAACTGTCTTCATCCATCCATGTGTCTCAATTTCTTCTTTATGCTTTGTTCATAAGTGGACAAAATAACGATCTACTATGTTTATGTGTCTCAGTCATGCAAATTAGTTTGTATGAAAAAGAAGAGCTTCTGTAATGCATAACAATGTGCATAAATTTATTTTATATTAGGTGCTGCTGAGCAACCATTCCAGGGACTTGGTGACTGTATTATTAAAATTGCAAAGACAGATGGACTTCCTGGCCTGTACCAGGGTTTTGGTGTTTCACTACAGGGAATCATTGTATACCAAGCCTCCTATTTTGGATGTTGTGACACCATTAAGGTAGCTCTTACAAACAAAAATGCACACATTTTGAATCTTCATCATGGGATTTTAAATATTTATTATGAACTAACGAGGGTGTTTGTTGCAGCTTTTGTCTTTACACTTATTTGTGCTCCACAGAGTATATTACTGAAGAGCCAAGTCATTTTACAAAGATTAACAGCAGAAATTATCAAAATTATACTTCATAGCTGCTGGATTTGACATACACTTTACAGAATTTGTACAGGCTTCCATTTTTGTTTTATTTTGCAGGGATTATTGCTAAATAAATTCCATTAATTCCTTCCTTTTTCATTGCTCAGGTTGTGACTACATACTCAGGAATGCTTCTCTTATCCTTTATGCACTGTCAGGAGACACATGATGATGCAGGTACAGTCTAGCTTGCAATCCTTTTATGAAAATTACTTGCAAGATTTTTGAAGTTTGATGTTCTAATTGAAGCATTGTATAGCCTTACAGCAGGCCGAGAGACTATTCCGAAAAGTGGAAACGTCTGCAGAAAGACAAGAAATAAAATGAAACAATAGTATTGTGGGAGCCTGGTAAAAATACAATCAGTTCATGGCTTGGTGAGAGCTTTTAGTAGAAAAACAGAATCTGTTTTCTTCTTCCTACTCAGAAGCCAGATACCCACAGGTTTGTGGGTAGAATAATGTCCTTTATTAGCTCAGCTAATGCAGTTAGAAAAATAGTCTCTGTGGCACACAGCTGTTCTTCAGGTGTGAGGCAGAATCAGTGATCTTCAAAGCTCCGTACAAGCTGAGAATTACTTCTCAGCATGTGATGGATATGATAGTGTATTATTAGCAATTAATGTTGGATCTTGTTGCTGGATATTAGGTAATTTTACTAGGTAGTTCAATAGCGTTTGAAGCACACTTAATAATATAAATTCTTGCTATGAAGATCATCCTCAAACACAAAATAAAAAAAAAACAAACCACAAAAACTCTGAAATCCTGAAAATCCTGAAAAACCAGGACCTTGTTCTCTGCATCCCTGAGGAAGTTTTGCCATCTGATAATAGAAAGGAGTTCTTAGTTCCAAAGAAGTGTCTCTACATTTTGGTTCAGGAGTATCTTCTTTTCTCTCAGTATTCCAGAAAGTCAAAAGCAAATCTGAATAAATTTTGGCATAGAACTTGCTTAGGTGCTTTCAAAAAATCCCAGGGGATACTTAGGTTCTGACATAATGCGTGCACACCTCTGGTAATCTGTCCTAAATAACAGAAACCTTGAAGCTTACAGTGGGAAAACACCATTAACACTACTGACTTTTCTTCCTTTCGGACCAAGTATCATTTCACTGTCTTCAGATTCTGTTTTATCTGCTTAGTCAGCAGTAGGCCTACAGTTAATGCTGTCTTTATTCCTACATACTGTGCCTCGTGAGGCCTTACCATAGAATTGCCTGTATTTCTGGTAATTAACTTACCACTAGGATAGAGAATAGTATCAAGATTATTAAAAACATAAATTTATAATTGTATGAAATAAGATAATGAGTTTACTAGCACAAAAGATGAGAATGAGAGGTCGTATATATGTTGTGGATGTATTAATGTATTTCATCTGGTGTCCTTGTTTCATTCATGTAGTTCTGAAGCTTCAGCTACAAGTAAAGCTGATAAGAAACTGGTAAAAATCATACTAATCCTGATGCGTATTCTGATCCAAGAGTAAGCCCTGAATTAAATATAGCACCATTTGTTTCTTCAGTTAAAAGTATATTTGCCAGATGAGATAACTTTCTGAAATAATGAGCACAGTACTGTTACTGCTTTCAGCAAAGTTGACTTTTGTCAGCTAAGCAGTAGCAATCATTACCAAATATCCTTCATTTGCATTCATGTCAATTCAAACAAAAATATTTTAAATGCTTTTTAGCTGTGTTACTATGTTTGTTTATATTGATTTATGTGACTGTTTATCATAGATGTATGTCCTGCATTTATTACGTTCAGTATATCTACAGTGATCTCATACCTTGATTCCTAACAGAAGAGGTAACAAAATGTAACGCTGTCTCCACCAGAAAATTCAAGCATTGCTTTATTAGCAGCAGAGTATATCACAAAGGCCTAAAGTGGGCAAGATTATCTTTCTGCTGTTGTAGTCTAGAACCTCATCTTGATACTGCAAGTGGATTTAGCTAATTTAAGTGAAATCTTCAACATGAAGTAAAAAAACCCCACCAACTACTGTCATCTTTCCAGTTGAATTTCACATAAAGACAGATTTGGATTAATCTTTCCCCAAAAAAGTATTGATGTTTTTTGCTAGTGAAGACAAAAACCAGCGTCAGTTCCTACTACAGTCCTCAAATCCTGAAGAGACTGCAGTTCCAAAACAGGAATTGTTTGACAGTTCACCAGGCACATCTACCAAAAAATGCTTTGTCAGAGCTGTGGTGTTACGCGGAGTATCTGAGAGATCTGCTGTCGTCATTATGCTAAGTTCAACAGTGGGCAAGAGTGTTTCCCAAGTGCTGTGCTGTGCCGAGAACAGCTACCCAATGTGTCTCTAGGCTGTCTCGTCTCTACTGTTGGGGTTTTCAAAACTTAAAGGAGTTGGCATGATTTTCAATCATACTGCACTTGGAAAAAACTGAAGGGGGGGGAGGGGGGGGGGCAGGGGGGGGAGTCAGCACTTTAGCTCTGACTCGTACAGAAAGAGTCATGTGCATGCATGTGCACATTCACTGCTTGCCATCCTTTATTTCCTTCACCTATAAGCACTTGAAGCGAGTTTTAGTGAACATGGTGCTGAGGTCTCCAACTAACAAATGCTCCTTTTTGGTTTGTTTTCATCAAGCAAATTAATGCTCAGAAATAAGTTGAGCTAGATGGAAACTGGACTGCACTCCTTCTCAGCCTTCCTATGTTTTTACATTATCGTGCTAGTCAAGACCTGAACAGTTTTTAGAAGACTCTATTGATTACTAATGAACTGAAATCTACTTGGTGTAAAAATATTTCGGTGGTACTAAGGAAAGAAAAAAAATGAGCTGTGGAAGTTTTAATAGCATTGAAACAATTCAGAGCACTCTTAGGACTGGAGTGACCTCATTTAACTCCTAAGCCTTCTACTTGCCCAGTAAAGCTTAAAAGAAGCATCAGAAGAAGGATCACAGCCTTTCTAAATTTAGCTATTGGAACCAGCTGACAGAGCATTACATCAGATAAATATTTGTTAGTTAACAGATCACTCCTTTGCAGTAAGTGAAACATTAGGAAAAAGTTCCTTAGTGTTCTTTCCTAAAGCAAGACAAATTTTGCTAGGCATCTCCATTTCTTTCTTAGTGCAGTGCAGTAATGATTTGTCCTTATTATTTGCATGCAGAGCAGGGAGACTGAATGCCAATATAAAGGAACCGTTGACTGCTTTATGAAAATATACGAGCGAGAGGGGCCGAGTGCTTTCTTCCGTGGAGCATTCTCCAACACCCTTCATGGAACAGGAGGAGCCATAGTGCTAGTTCTTTATGACAAAATTAAGGACATTTTTAATCTCAGTGTTTCAGAGAGCTCAGGATCTGATTAAAACAGTGAGTGGACTTCTATTTTGTTTGTACAGCATTCATGATAGAATTCTCATTGTTTGCATAGCATGTTTTTAGTTTAAATGTCACATAAGCAATACTTCTAAGAAATTATTTGATTTTGTTTTTGTGTTTTTGTGACTAAGCATGTACTAAATCAAATAATTTGTTTTCAGGGAACTAAAGAGCACCGTTTTCATTTCATTCAAGAAATGGATCCAGGAAAATACTTGCCGCTTGTTTAAAATTCTCAGTGTTTCCATTTTATTCATACTAAATGTTACACATCTTGAATTTTAAATTGCAGCTTGTAGCTGAATGTATTTTGGTAACAGCAGTTTCCCTGGCCTGTCAGCAGAGTCCATTGTAAGTATGCGTAGATATCAGCCTTCTACAGCTTCTACATGAACCACAGTAGAAAGAAACACAGTTTCTAGCCCATTGATGTGTTTTCATGGTACTTTAAAGCACAAGTCAAGACAGCAAAGGAGTTTACTTTTTTTTTTTTTTAATTGGCATTAAGAAATACAGCAACTCATTTTTCTCTCTGTCCCATCACTGAAATAACATTGAGAAGACTGTAGTCTGGCTGGCAGCATTTAAAGCCAAAACATAGCCCAAAAGTGTAGAGACCCAAGCACCTAGAGACATAGAACACTTAATACATTATTTCTTGAGAAAATTTAAAATGGTTGAGGATTCTTCTCAGTATTGAGGATAAATCTTACAGTGTACATAGATGAAACAATTTTTATTTCTGAGTTAATAATTTTCAATAGGGAAAGGAAAAAGAAACCAAACCTTGTGGAATATTGGTAACTTGGGGACCAAAGAAAGCACTTAGGAGACCTTTATTTAAATGTTTGGTTTCAAAGAAATTAATGCTGGCAGCATTCCTAAGATACCTCCACAACCATTAAATTTCACACAAAACCCTTAGCTCATTGAGTTAGTACAAATATTTTTTTAGCTGCTAAAAAACCAGATGTGATCCACAGGCCCAGAATTGGAAAGACTTGGACAACACCAATTCCAAGACAGCTATAGTGACAGTAGATGATTGGGGGAGGATATGCTTAGGCAAGTTTGTGGCTAATCTGACTTGACTGAATTTTGTTCATACTTGCAGACTGGGCAATCAGTATGACACCGAAGCACACAAACAAGACTTTTATGAAATACTTTGAGTTTGGCTTACCCTGCTTACAATCTTATCTCCAACTCCTAACAGTCTTACCCCTGACAAAGCAAATAAGAAGTCCATTAGCACTTTCTTGTCGCTATCATGGATGTCTACACACATCTATGTTCCTGCCAGGTTGCCAGAAACAAGGCTGCAGTGGCAGCACGAAGCTGCATACAGGCTGCTTTATCCTGCTGAGACACGAGATATGTTGGTGCTTCTGCAGTGACGGCTTGTCCCCCTGCTGCAAGGTTGCACAATTTCTTCTGGGCCTGGCTTAGTGATGTGACATAGCTACACAAGAGTATTTGCATATAATCTCTTGGCCCAAGGTTTCTTTTCAGTCAGGAGTTAGCCTCAGGTGGTGCTGCAGAAGCTGGATGCTGCAATACCTTGAATCACCGAGAACTGGTTTTGTAACAGAGATTGAAACAGCAAAGCAGAAACCCGAGCTGGGATTTGTCTCCCTGGCTCCTGCAGATGGGACTGGACCCGGTTTGCCTTTCTGGTCCTAACGCTAGCGAGGAAAATGAGGTGGTTAGTTGCTTGTGCTAATAAATAATAGTCATGTTACAAATACCTCTATTTAACAGTGGCTTCTCTTGCTTCTGGAGGTTTTAGAGGGCAATAGCATCTGTTGTCTTCACTAGGAAAACTCTAGTTGTGAAGTACACCATTGAAAACAGTAACAAATGGAGAGAGAATCAAAACTCGATGGGGATGCAAATCTAGTTCAGTGGCTTAACACTTATTTTTGGTCTCTCCAGCGCAACAAAACTGTGCAGCACAGTGTCACATGCTGCGTCAGAAAGATGTCATATTGCTGTGTGAAATGGAGACGTCATTTTTAGAAGAAAAAAAGCCCAACAGAGCTTTTCAAGCCTATCGGTATGTTTTGTAGCATTGCAGTCACCTGTACTTAAAAGACACCCATAAAAAAATGGGAGTAACTGCAGTACAGGTACTCAGGTTTCAAGACCTCTTTTCTCTGGGGAGGAAAATGACAAAGATGAGGGCGCTTCTGGCAGTATGTAGGCACGAACTAGGGGCAGCTGTTCTGTATGCCTGGGCCGCGAGAGGGAGAAAGATGGGACTTCAAGGTCCGAAGTCTCTGCCTGTCCCTGGCACCAGGAGCAATCCCCAGCTCCATTTCAGACACCCGACTTGGCATTCCGATGCAGGGATAACCCCACGCCCTGGGGGTACTGGGGGGTGTCCAAGGTGCCCCGGCCATCCATCACCCCCAGAACTGGGGGTGCTTGCCCCGCTCCTCACCTCTGTGGCGAGCAGGCAGGGGCCGGGGCCCGCAGGCCTGGGATCCGCGGGTGGGAGAGGGCCCGCGGCCCACTCCTGCGGCTGACTCAGGGCTGCCGAGAGCCACTGTACCAATCGGCCTCATCTTTGCCCAGCAGTAGTTGCACCGGGTTGTTATAATCACATTCAATTACATTGTGTTGCAACCAACTTGTGTATTAAAATGGTGGGCGAGGGCAGGCACCAGCGCTCGGCATGGGCAGGGCAGGGCTGGGCACGGCGGGCCTGGCCGGCCGCCCGCCCCGCTGCCGCCAGGTGA
>JAVJGI010000001.1:7252016-7293031 GCA_035590275.1 Ibycter americanus
GGCCGGGGACCCGCGGGGTGTCGACCCCCCCCCCCCCCCAGCTTCTGACTCCTCCGTGTCCTTGAAATCCCGCGCTGTGCCGCGCTGGCGGTGCCGCGCGGCCCGTCGGGCACAATGGGCTTTGCTTTTCCCCCTGTCCTTGTAATACTTCTCGTTTCGCGTAGCAAAGATCTCGGTGAAGTACGTGTGTTTCCCCAACTCTGGAACGGTTGCCAGGGCTTGGAGCGTTTTCATTAACAATTTTATGATGGAGTGGTGGTGAGACGGGTGAGGAGGAGGACGTTGATTCACCAGGGAAACAGGGAAGTGGCGGGATGATTCCCTTTTCTTAAACCTGTTCTTACTTGCACCGCGCTGCATCTGCTGCCCGTGGAATACCGAGGGCTTGCAAGGCGGGGGGGTGGGGGGGCAGCGGGCAGCGTCCGTGATGATGGGATACGCAAGAGTAGGTGGAGATATTTCCCTTCTGTTTCTATGGGATCCGTCTAGGAGTTTTAGAGCTCCATCTGTGCGTAATTTTCAAGGAGGGTTCAGGAATTCGTATAATACTCGTAAAAAAACGGGTTTTGGATGGTGCTTCCTTTTATGAAAGGAATTTGCAGCCAACAGCGAAAAACTGTTTCTGTTATGTGAGGCTGTAGTAACTTGAGCATTGCTGTCTTTTTTGATCTCTGAGAAATGCAGGTTTTGTTTTGCTTTCTAAAAAGATTTTTAAAAGTACAAAGAAATTGAGTGCTAAAATGCATACTGTCTGTATTAATAGGAATACTTTAACATTCTTTGTAATACTTAGAAAAATATACTTCTCATGTGAACTCTCAGGAAGTTGTTATCCTTGTACACGTTTCATGAGGACTGAAATTCCAGGACCTTCCAAATTTTGTGCAAGGAAACCCCTGAAACTGTTGCCCAAAGAAGCCTCAGGCAGCTGCAGTTTCCTTCCCCCTTATGAGGAAGAGCACTTCCAATTCCTAGCTGTTCTTGGAGTGCATTCTTTGCAGGTAGGCTTCACATAGGTTTCCCTGCATTTAATATTTTTCACAGTGGTGTCTGAGAAACTGTACTCTCAAGACATCTGCTGAGTGATTAAAGGGGTTTAAAGCACAGTTAGCAAGGTAGCATCTGGAGTGCACAGATACTTAAAGGCAGTAGTTATCTCCCTTAGTGACATTTTTCCTGGCTTTTTTCTTCTCTTTCTCCAAAATTTAATACAGGAGAATGTGAGGAACTTCCTTTCTAATGCTGTTGTCTTGAAGAAAACCAAGGTAGTAAATAGAAATATAACAGGTTTGTAACTGTTATGGAAGTTTATCAAAGTAACTAAACCTTACTTCAGACAGGATTTGAGTGATGTAGGCAGATCTAACTCTTAAATCATCAAAAGTTCTCTGCTTATTACGCATAGCAACACAGTAAATGAGCTCTTTATTTATATGTTCTTATAGAGGCGCTTATGTCACTTAGATACTTGAAGTTGCTAATGGTTAACATGGATTGGATATGTCGCAAATACTTGGGACTTACTCCCAGAAGTACGGAGTGTTAATGTTTGTGTCTGTGTAGTGTGGTATAAAAATACTTGAACTAGCTCTGGACAAGCTAGTGCACTTCCATGCACAGTGTGTTGTTGTTAAGCCACGTAAAGATACTGGGTTAGGTCCTAAAGATAGGACTCTACAGGGCGAATTGCTCTTTCTGGGCAAGGCTAATTAATGCAGCCAGCTTCCAGTTTTGGAGCCAGTTCAGATACCTGTGCGATACTGCTGTGAACAGTTCAGCATTGGTGTAAGCATACCTCAGTGCTACAGACAAAAGCAGTGTAGATCTATGGAAGATATGTATTACCACAATTTAATGCAGCACTCTTAAGTCATAAATCCAGTGTCCCGGTTTAAAACATTCAGGTGATCCTTTGTTTGCCTAAAACCGACATCCTGTAATCTAAGGCATGGGATTGTTAGCGTTTGTGAAGTGTATGTCATCTTTGAAACTTCAGCACAAGAATTTTAGAAAGAAAGGAGGAAGATTCTGCCATTAAATCATCTGTTTCAGTAGAACTTACACTTTCTAAGGCTTTTGGCCTTAGCATCTCTTTGGATGATAACTGGCACTTGGCTTTTTCTGAACTGGAAACTCCAGCAAGCCTGCTGTATGCATTTCTAGTGCACCTGGCACGTTGAACTCACGGCAAATGGCTCTTTCAGGTGCTCTGTCTCACCACTGTGGTTTTATGGGGAAATGGTTGATTGTTAATAGCTCATAATTTTTTAGTAACTTTTTTCAGACCATGTGTAATGAATGTAATCACAAAAGATAATTAAAATGATGAGGTAGCATCTCCTTCAAAACAATGCGTGGAGAGGTTTGAAATGTCCTTCTGGTGAAGAGAGTGGCGACCTTCAGAGAAGTCTGTGTACTGCTCAGAAGCTCACTTCAAAGCAGGCTGAGGGTAGCGGGCGGGGAGGCAGCTCAGTTGTCCCACTTGCATCTTTATGGTGGATGTACTTCCTACAGGGCTATCTTGGATACAACTGAAGTGTTTGGAGCTGAAGGGCACATTTTATTTCTTGACACCTCTGCTTCACAGCCAAGGGAGGAAGAAACCATTCATCCCCTGGTGCTGGAACTGCATAATTGAAGTAAACCACGGCAGGAACTGTGGTGGGCTGAGTAGCTTTTGACTTGATGCTTCATGCTCTGCGCAGGGGTATTAGCAAGTGATGTTGTCAACAGAGTCAAATTCCTGAACTGAAAAGTTGTGATATTTATAGCATTAGCATGTTCCTATCCATAAAATGTCTTGTAAACTGTTTGCACCCTTTCTAAATTGCTCTCTTACCTGACTTTTATTACGAAGTATAATTGGGAGCTGTTCTGCTAAGTGACATGAAAAATTGTAAAAGCAGTTTGTGGAAGCTGAACTACGTATTTGAAGATGTAGGTCAATGCATTGTCTGTTTGCAGCAGGTACCTGTGGAGAAGGTTTTGCATGTTCAGTGTGGTGTTACAGCAGAAGAGGTTCCTAGATAACACTATCGAGTTACATACAGCACCCTCATTGTTGTGATGATGGAGAGGAGGCAGGAAGCAATCTACTATAGTGACCTTTATGTATTCATTAAACAATTGAACCGTATGAAATCAGGGTTGTATTTATTTACTACTGAAGGGGTTTAGCCAGATCTGTTCCGTTTTGGGGAAGGAGTTCCATTTCAGATCTGTAAAGCAAAGATGTGATGGCAGTAACTTACAAAAAAAAAAAAAAGATTTCAAAAGGGAGTAGCGAGGTGGCCAGATGGTAGCTGGGGACCTGGGACAGCCTTTGCTGGAGCCAGAGGCCAGACTGAGAGGAATGCTCAATGGTGACCTGAGAAGAAGCAAGCTGCAAGGGCCCATGGACTACTTAGTCTGCAGCTTCCGAAGCCCTTGGTGGGTGGGAGCTGTTGCCAGCCATCTCCCCTTTTGCCTGTTTGCCAGTAGCCCTCAGTCATAGGAAGCACTCAACAGTTTGTAGAACTGGGCTGTTTAGCTACCTTGGGTGTAGATTTTTTAAGAAAATTTTTGTCTTATTATTGTTGCTGATGTCTCTTAAAGTGGTACTATCAGACTTCAGAGTTGTTGAGTCAAGAAGACCTGATTGGTAAAGTTCAGGTTTTAAAATCAAATGTCACAGGCTTCTTTGGTTTTAAGCTGTGACCCAAAAGTAACTATTAATTCCTTACCTTCATGATAAGATCTCTAGAACATGTAAGCTTATTATAATTACATTTAAGGAATTCTTTAAGAAAAGAATTGCAGTTGCTTGTAGTTTCTAAACTAATTCGCGAAGAACAAAATAACTGGAATTCCACTGCAAGTTCTGGTGCTTCATGCAGTAATGCTGTTAAATACCATATCCATGTTCTGTGACTTTAATTTTTGTGGGTGTTTTAAAGTACCATGGAATTATCTTGTGATGTTTTCTTTTAAACCTGAGTTTCTGTTTTGTTGTTGTTGTTTTATATTTAGAGCATGTATATCTTTAGGATCAAAGACCCGGGCCATTGGGAACGCAGCAAAGAGCCAGGTAAATGGATCAATAACTCTCATGTTACTTATCTAACTTGTCTCCTGTTGAACCGTGGGAAGAAAAGTAATGAATAAAGTTGATGTATTTATTTCTGCTTTCAGGTAAATTTTCTACAATAAGTGTATGTTTCACAGTAATAGTTACGGCTTCACCAATATTTTCCCTGTATTAAAATTGAAACATTATTTCTGCATTGTTTTGTCATTCCGAGTAAAAAATGGGAAGAAACAGAAAACCACGTTTCTTCCCCAGTAAAAGATGTTTCTTTTTGCTTACTCATGACAGCAAGAATAGAGTTCATAATTAAATCTCCATTGGGGGTAGGGAGGAATACTGCACTTATATTTTAGAAAAGTGGAAACTGAAGTTGAGCAGTGGAAGCTTGGTGTAGATGCTGGTTGTTGCTTATAATACGAAGTGAATGCATCTTAGTAATTTACTGTCTCAATTTGGAATTTAGAACAAAAGTAAAATTTCTGTTAATCTTCTGTAATTTCACTTGCAACCTAGGAAAACCTTCCTTTTGGAAAGAAAATACGTAAAATTTCAGAATAGCCAGTGTGAATCTACAAATTCAAAATAGATTGGGTCTTACCCTTTTTTTGCATCCATGCATCACGCTAGCATGCTGAGGACTTCCTTCCCCTTAGTGTAGAGTGTAGGTAACTGGAAATTTGCCTGGCAGATATGAAGGTGATGGAGCCTGCTGGTGGTACCATGGACAAACAGTATGTGCAGAGGCTGTATCACTTTCATTTGGAGAAACTTTATGCTTTTTGTCTGAGCTCAGCCCCTGAACTTTGCTGGTGAGAAAGTATCCTGTCAGTACTTTGCCAGTTATGAAGATTGCTGTTTAGACTAGTTTATCTTGGAGAAGATTACCCTGGAGTAATTTCTTTTGATAGCTTAAATATTGTGTTGGAATGTGTTTGCTCTGGTCCTTTCTTTACTTCAAAAGTCTGTCCCTAAAGTAATTAGGTTGAAACGCTGATGAGAAAATAGGTGTGGGGAGGCTTTATGTCCAGATGGGATCTGAATTAGAGGAAAACTTTAAAGGAAGTAAAATGCCTTAATTTCTTGAAGGTTCGTTTAAGGTTAATGTAGGTAATAACTTCATTTGTTCCTGCAGACAGCCATTGCAACAATATGTAATACGGTTTTAAATATTGCATGCTGTGTCAGAAAGCTCTAAAATAAAAAGTCCAGTGAAAATTGATGGCAGCAAGCTGATGGGTATTAACAAGTGAAGTAAATTTGAATTTTTTTTAATGGAGACCATAGGTTAAAAATACATGTTACTTCTCTCCCCCCCACCCTTTGCTTTCCAGTAAATGTGTGGGGCTTGACAGGGGTCTTCAGTATGGGCATTAAGGCCAAGATAACAAGAGTTCCTTTCTAGATGGTCTTCTATAGTCTGCATGTCATGGGTAATTAAAAACAAAATACCTTTTTCCACAGATTGTCACAAATGTAAAAAATACATTACATGGTTTCAAAAAACTGCATGGAAGAGCATTTGAAGATCCTTACATACAAGCTGAAAGGGCCAAGCTTCCCTATGAACTTCAGAAGATGCCAAATGGCTCTGTAGGAGTAAAGGTGAGTTAAGAGCTTTGTGCAGAATATCTTTAATAGTACTTTGGACCTTTGTCACTTAACTTCCTATTTGAACTGACTTACATTTTGCTTAAGACAACTCTGAATATATTCTTACTCATTTTGAGAAGAAAAGTCAGGTGATAACCAGTACAATAACAGCTTTATTTTTCACAGAGTCTGCCTTAGCATGGTTTTGCTGTGTTTCTCACTTCCCTTTGTAATTCATTCACTTATTTAAATGTTCAGGAAGATCTAGAGCACTTGCTCTGTATTACATACTCATGTCTTCTAGTAATAAAGCATTGTAAAAAGGTGTTGTGTCATCTCCCATACAGGTATGGTATAAAATCTTAACAGTATTCCCGCAAGAAAAGGTTAAGTTGGTTTCATTCCCCTTCAGTAAAATTGACTGAGTAATAAATCTGCTGTTACCAAGAGATGAAGAACACTTCATTTCCTGCAGTAACATCTGCTCAAGTCCTGTACTTTCTCTGAGATACCTGCTGAGGTTTCTCATCGATTGTATTAGCTTTCTATAGTCACATTAGTAGCTTTTCACCTTACCTTACTAGATTTACCTTCAAATACATATAATTACAGTGTGTGATTATTAGTGTCATCTGAGTTCAGGTCTTAGACATGCAGAGACCAAGTTTCAGGAAAACAAGGTAGCGCTCTGAACACATAATCTGAACAAGTTAGTTTTAATTTGCTTTCAAACTAAATGGCTGGAAACTGCTCTTCCAAAAGTTCAGGCTTTCTGGCTTCAGTCTCTGAATGTGTCTTGCCTTTTAGCATTTTAATTTGGGTTAGGAGTGCATTTCTGAAGCAAATCTCCCCATCATCCTCACCTAGGGCACTTTGAGTTGCTTTTTGGTGGGGTTTTATACCAGGCTTTATGCTTGCTCGTATCACATTAATTGCTGGTGTAAACAGCTGCTGCTCATCTTTCTGGGTTTCCCTGCACAGGAGTGTTTGGGATTGCTAGAGACACAGCAGCCTGTCAGGAATTCAGGAGCTAGAAGCTCACACGAAGGCTGAGGATCCAGATGTGTTGCTGGAGCAGGGCAGGACTGTTGAATTGCCTTGTTTGCCCCTTCCCTGCCTTGTGTGCCTGAGTGATCCTTGCAGGAAGCAAATGTTCCTTGGGTTCACTCCAAAATTTATTTTTAGCTTGTGTTAGGACAAATGTGGTTCTATGTGTATTATGGATTTTGTTTGGTTGGGGTTTAATTAAAAAAAATACTGAAGCATTGTGAATAGCCCCTTGAACTCAGGTGTTAAGTTTCCCACAAAACAATTTTCAGTTAAACTGAACTGTTATGATTTGTTGTAGGTAGCACAAATCTATAGCATCAGTTGATACGGAGAGTTATTTGTGTCCAGAATCTGGTGTTAAACTTGGGTCTCAATGCCCAAAACTACAAAAAATTTCCAGGTTGCACATCTTGGAGAGAAGTTGAGGTGGTTTATTACAGAATTGCAATTCTGTCTTTCAGGTGCGATACCTAGATGAAGAGAGACTGTTTGCAATTGAACAGATTACGGGAATGTTACTGGCCAAACTTAAAGAGACTTCAGAAAGTGCTTTGAAGAAACCAGTGGCAGACTGTGTGATTTCAGTAAGTTTGTGATATATTTATTGCAATTCTTTCTACAGATAACTTTATGTAAGCTAGTACCATTTACTCCATGGTGCAATGGTAAGAGTTACAAGTAGTGGATAGAAATTGCATCCCCCAAAAATGGGATTTTATTATAGGTTTTGCCAACTTAGAATATTTTTGTAACCATGTGTGAGAAGATGGAAAACTTGTGAAATCAAGGGTGTGTTTTCAGAAGGAATTTACTACTTAAGCTGGTCAAGACTGGCTAACTCGAAGTGCTACATATAGTAATCCCGACTACTGTAGTCCCTGTTATAAATGAGAACTGTCCTATGTGTAAGCATATCTTCCTCAATTCCAAAGAACCTTCCCAAATTCGTGTTGAGTTTCTTCATTTTTATGTAGTTGAACACCATTGGGTTGTAGTGTAGTTGAGAGTAGCCTGAACTCTGTGGCTCTGAGGGTCATACTGACAATATGAGAAGCCCAAACTACCTACGTTTGTTTCAAAAGGTCTTTTTTATATAGCTGGTTTACTTGTGTTGGGGTTATTTAGCTAGTGTCCTCCCCCATGGTGGGGGGTAGGGCTTGAAGATGAGGTTTTGTTCCTGATACGAAGTTCTAAATGTTTGCTTTTCACGTTGTCTTTGTTTACTGCTTCACTTCTGCTCTTGCTCTGGTGAGAAGTCTGGGCATGCAGTATTGTGGTTATCCTCTCTCTGTCAGAGAGAGACATGGAAACTGGCAAGCTGTGTACTTCAGCTGTTAGAAATCTGCTTTGATCTCTTTCCCTGCTTCCTTATGGTATACAAAGATGCTTGCAGAGAATACCTCCCACACAAATAAGGATCCTTGGTAATACACCACAATGGTAGATAGCGAAATAAACTAAGAATGTAGTTCTGTGTCTCAAGCTTGACTGAAGTTGAAAATACGCAGACTGATGCAGCCAGTTTCTAAATGGGCTCCGGCTGTGCTTTGGCTGTTCTTAGTGGAACTGAATATTGTAGTTGACTGTGGTGGAGGTGATAACTGAAAAATGGATACAGGTTTGGTTGTAACACAAAGCATAGTTCAGCACTAAGTTTAGTTCCAGCACTGCTGTAGCACTTCTGCAGCAACTTATTTTGGGGCTAAGTGTGAATATTTATTGTGTTGACTTTGTTCTGCACAAATGTTTTCAGAAACTGGTAATAATTTTTAAGATCAAAGACTCATCAGAAAAATCTGAGGAAATGTTTTCTTATTTTTGGTGCTTAAATCTACTCTTGTTTAAAACAACCCTGAATGTCACTCCATTTTTGTCATATTTTGAAATTTTAATTAAAATATGCACTAAAATGAATTACTTAGCTGTTTATTCAGACTGCCTTATTAATCTGAGGTTACCTTACAACAGTTTCTTGTGGTATTGACATTTATAGGGTTGCTTAATTGGGTAAGTCTGACTTCTTTAAATTAAAAGGTCTGTATTTCATAATATCCTACGTAATTACTCTTGGAAACAGGTACCCAGTTTCTTCACTGATGCTGAGAGAAGGTCTGTAATGGCAGCTGCACAGATTGCAGGATTAAATTGTCTGAAGCTGATGAATGAAACTACAGCAGGTAAAGGGCAGCAGCTTTTTTTCTTTTGCCTTTTTTTTTAACCTATTCAGACTATTGAATCCGCGAGGGTGATGACATACTCCTGTTACACAATTAGAAGCTTGGGGAAAAAGCTATCCAGGTTAGTACTGCCCAATCCAGCTTGGGAACTGGAAACACAGCAACCGTTTTGGTGGGGTGATGTTCAGCACTTACGAGACATGATGAGAGTTCAGGTTTGCTAACTTGAATACAGTGCCACTTGAAAACAGCTGCTCTGCTTCTGAAATAAAGCTGGTATCTGTGCTTACCTCTCAGCTGTACCATGGAGCTACAGCAGCTGTATCAGAAAGGCCTGAGCCAGCTTCACAGTCTCCTACTGGTCCAGCTGGGGTGTGGACCTGACCTAAATTCTCAATTGTTGTATTAAATAACAGTATAGTACAGTATTATGAGATGTAAGTTGCATCTGTCTGAAAGATTACAGTAAATACATCATTTAACATCAGTGCGTAGTGGGGTCTTCTGATTTTCTTTCCAGCTTACTGGAAGACGGGTGTGCTGATGTAAAAAATAAATCTCCTGGAAGTATTAGAGAAGTACGTTTTTATCACAAGCTAATACTTGAAGTACATTGAAGAGAAATTTTGAAGTGTGTAATCCAAAGATTTCTTCATTTTTAACTTAATATGTATGCTTTGAAAGCCGCTTCTACACGAACAGCACTTCTATGGAGTTTTTTCTGAAAGCAGACTTGCTGATCATATTTAGAAACAACTTGAACTGTATGACTTTTCAAAATATCCCAATCAAGTCAAGCATAAGTCTGTGGCACAATGACAGTTTAAAGTTGTGGCAATCCTGTCAGCATTGGTGTAGCTGTTTCCTATGGTTTTGGTGAATTCTAGAGTAGAGTATAGAAACACTTCATGGGAACTACAGTTGGAGCTGTTGAAACCAGTAACTTTTTTTTTTTCTTGATTTAAATTGTTTGCTTTTAGAAAGTCTCAACCAACTTGCAAAGTGAGTGCTGCTATTGAAATCTTAGATTCGTATAAACTAGTCTTCTAAAACATTTTTCTCTCTTGAGCATGCTTGAATTTTGCAAAGCTGAGCTAAATACTGAAAATATAAGGCATTTCAAAGGAAAAGTGTAGGCATGAGACTTAACCTGTGCAGTTTCACACATTACAATGTTAATTTGGCTACAAGCAGAACTGAAATAAAAGGTGATGATTTGGTAGTGTAAAACCTTCACTCAACGTGTTTCTTCCCTTGTCAGTGAAAAATGTTTTCAACATGCTAACTTGCTTTGTGATGAGCTGCTTTATATATCAACAGAATTCTTAAGCAGAAGGAAAAATAGCCAATCTGATAAATCCTGGATCTAAAAATTCAAATGTATGAAGGCATATGTGCTGCTGACTTTAAGTTAGTGCTTTGAAGGTACACAGTGTGCAGTTCTTGTTGGAAAGAGATGTTAGGTAATACAGAATACTTAAATGTCAATTACATGAATAAACATGAGGTAATTTACTACAAATCAAACAGTAAGAAATGAAAATAACACTTGTGACCCATTTGACCCTTACGTTCTATTGGAGCAAAGTAATGGAGGTGTTTAGAAAGACTTAAACATAAGTAGTGTCTGTCTTTTGGTAGTGCTTTTAATGTGTGCTTTACAGCTGTATACGGCTTTCTCTTAACTTCTGTGGGTTGGTGTTTTTCAGTTGCACTAGCCTATGGAATATACAAGCAAGATCTGCCAGCCTTGGAAGAGAAGCCAAGAAATGTTGTCTTTGTAGATATGGGGCATTCTGCGTATCAGGTTTCAATCTGTGCTTTTAACAAGGGAAAACTGAAGGTAAGGTTTAAAGTCATGCAGTAAAATTCCATGTTCCTGAAGTATTTAATTTAACAATACTCAAAATACTATTCTATTCTGTGAAAGAGAATTTTTTTAACTAAACGTCTATAGAAAATATATTCAAAATGCTGAATACAAACATTTTGATATTTTTTGGCTATTTCAGCAAAGCAGTTGTTATGCCGTTAAAATGCAGCAATGAAGTATCCCAAAGTCTGTTTTGAAAATCCTTGACAGTTAAGCATACTACACAGTTTTTGTTCATGTGGTATCACTGAAATATTTGCATATTCTGGTAGCCTCACAAATGTTGCAGTTGTGCAGCTGACTGACTTATGGGAAATTGTTGAACTCCCCAAATTGTTCTGTGACTCTTTTTTATTGCTACCCTGACTGTTAAAAATCTAAATTCAATAGGTTGTGAAGTAAAACTGAACAGTCTTCAGTCCCTGGTTTGGAGACTTTTGTCTGTGAGCTACTGATGTCACTCACGGTCTTGAGAGCTGAATTTTTTGTAAACTTTGGTAGCAAAATGTAGTCACCTGAAGTGATGTGGAAGACAATAGTGAGTTTTTCTGTTTCAGGTAAATGACATAGAACTACAATAGCATGACCAAATAGCTATCATAGTCTGCCTTTTCTTTAGTGAGCTAGTAAACAGAATAGAGGCTTTCAGCATGGTAGGTATGATAGTTTCTGCCCTCCACAAATAAAATACTAAATAATTGAGTGACCTTTGAAGTTGTTCTGTCTGGCAATTGCATAGAGATGGTGAGAAAACCACAAATCATTTTCCCATCTCAAACCTCTGTTTTTACGGGTGTTGACTTATAAAACTAGTGTCTGTATGAAAGCTATCCCTAAACAAACATTGTCTAATAACTTTCAGTCATTGTTTTTTCACTTCTGTGCAGGTCTTGGCTACTACCTTTGACCCTTTTGTAGGTGGTAGGAATTTTGATGAGGCTTTGGTAGACTACTTCTCTGAAGAATTTAGGACAAAATACAAATTGAATGTAAAAGAGAATCCTCGAGCACTGCTGCGATTGTATCAGGAATGTGAAAAACTAAAGAAGCTTATGAGTGCAAATGCGTCTGACCTTCCACTCAATATTGAGTGCTTCATGAATGACCTTGATGTTTCCAGTAAGATGAACAGGTACTGACCATTATTTTCACTGAAGTGCAGCGAAGTGCAGTCTCTAAGCTGTCCTGTAATGTGAAACACTTTCCCTGTTCCTGCAGAGCTCAGTTTGAGCAATTGTGTGCTGCCCTTCTCTCCAGAGTGGAGCCTCCTCTAAGAGCAGCCATGGATCAAGCTAGTAAGTAGGAGTTAATTTAGGTACCACTTTTGGTTCAAGAAAGTAACTAGTAATCCAGTTATCCTAGATCTCTCTAATGATTATCTTTTTAATATATTTTTGTATTTATTAGAATTGCAAAGCTAAGTACTGAAAAGTTAAATGTAAGTTCCATTCATGTGCTTGTCATGTATGCATGATCCCATTCCTGCCTCATTTAGTGCACATATCACTCTGCAACCTTGGTTTATTGACCCTCATTCACCCTGTGTAATGGAAAAGGTTGGTGCTCTGAAAGATTATTTAAAAATGCAAAACAACCAAACCATAACTATGATGGGAAAAACTATTAGTCCTTACTGCAGTTGTCTGGCCAGCCTGTTCCATGTGTGATACATACATGTCCTCACTGACCTGAGATTTTGGCAGTATATTCTTGAAATAAATTTTCTGAAGCATGTGCAAATAACAATTTTTTTTGTTTGTTTTCTTTTGCCTAATGTAGTGTAAAGGAGAGAATTAGACTTTCACAGGAAAAGGTTTTACCTCCCAGTTCCAGCATCTTTAACTAAAAGAAAGGGAGGAATTCTGCTTATCTTGTGATTTGGCTAGATAGCTAATACAGGAAGTAAGAACCTGAAAAACTGCTGAGTAGAGCTGTTCAAGGACTCTCAGTTGTTTGAGATGACTTTATACATATCTTGAGTTCAGAATTAAAAAGCTAGCCTGCAAGCACAGTCTAATATTGTATATTTTTAGTTAAGGGTTTTGCTTTTCTGTATTGGCAACAAAATTAAACTAGACATAAAATGAGGTATATTTAGGTTTCATTTTTTTCTTGTTTGGGAGGGGTGAATACTGTCCAATAGTGCAGGGCTGCCAAAGAAAACTAGATTTCACACTCAGGAGTTTATGCACACCAGACAGTGCATTTTGAAGAACAGCTGTCCTCATTGGTGCTTGGCTTCTGTGTTTTCCAGGTTTGTGCAACTAGAAAACTTTGTAGCCTACAGGAGAGGCAAAGAGTTTGAATAGCGCATATCATGACAAATCTGATTTTAAAGACCTTGTCGACTGTCGAATATATTCAGTGTTTGTCACAGTGTCTAGATGATAAGAGAACTCCCATTTTTTTGATTGTCCAAAGACAGCTTTTTCGTATCTTGATGATAACTTAAGGCCATGCACTCTCTTTTCTAGAACTTCAGCGTGAAGATATCTACAGTATAGAAATAGTAGGTGGGGCTACTAGAATTCCAGCAGTGAAGGAACAGATCTCTAGCTTTTTCTGTAAAGAGATAAGCACCACGCTAAATGCTGATGAAGCTGTTGCAAGAGGCTGTGCCTTGCAGGTATAGTTATTGAAACTAAACTTCAGTATTGCTTCTTTAACATCATGTACTAATGAAATGCAACTAACCAAAAGCAAAAGGTACTATAGCTGAAACAAGATGTAGAGTCTTACTTTTCTTTCAACAGTTGGTGGCAATAACCATGTCAGAAATTACTGTATTACATGTACTAATTTTTTGTGGCTGTGTCATTAGAAGGATGGTCTTGTTAGAGACCTGTTAAATTTGATGATCCACATTGCACTGTTCCATGTAGTCATTTGAAAGATTTGCTGGGTATCTTTACTGACAATCACTGGGGAAGTAGCATCTTGTTTTACTATTACTTTAGTTAAGTCTTTCAGTTCAGTTAACTTTGTACTAAGCATAGGAAGTTTCTGTTAAGAATTCTGTGATAAGCAGGACCTTCATGTGACCTATGTGAATTTAGCCTTTCTGCACTTAGGTATTAATTATTGTACTTGCTATTTATTTGTCTGCATGGATATAATAAAATTTTGGTCTTTGTTTTCTAGTGTGCAATTCTTTCCCCAGCTTTTAAAGTGCGTGAATTTTCCATCACAGATGTTGTTCCTTATTCTGTAACGTTGAGATGGAAATCGTCTTACGAAGAAGGAACAGGGTAAGTTGTAAGGTGCCTACTAAAAAGTGTGTGTTTGTGTATATAAAAAGTGTTGAGCTATGGGAAAGACCAGGCCTCAGACCTTGAAGCTGTCATCTACTTGAACAATTTTAATTTTTTTCTTCTGATTACTGCTTAATGATTGGAAATACCTTTAACTAAAAAATGTTGGTATGAAGTTGCTTAATTTTGAAGTGTGACACAGAATACATAGTCCAGCTTTGAGACCCACAGGTCTTCAACCTGCAACTCTTGTCATAAACTGACTTACACTAAATTACTTAGCTGCTTGGTTAGCATGGCTGCTGATTATTAACATACCTTGATCGTGGTTATCCATTATGTTACGCTCAGTGGTTTAACCTTACTTAATATTTTACTGGTGTAGGGAGTGTGAAGTCTTCAGTAAGAACCATGCTGCTCCATTCTCAAAAGTAATTACTTTCCACAAGAAGGAGCCTTTTGACCTGGAAGCGTACTATACCCATCCGCATGAAGTGCCTTATCCTGATTCCAGAATAGGTAAGGACATGGGAAGAAAAATCCCATACCCAACTCCTGTTGATAGTGATGAGAAAAGTGGTTCTCCTGGGTTTTTTTGAGATGTTAACTTCCGTATTTCCTAGGTTACAGAAAAGCCTAGGTTCTTTAGAAAGGCTTGGTACATTCTTCTTGGTGTAGATGCAGTGATCAGACAGTATCAACATCATCTTTTGGCAGTTCCTAAAAAAACCTACTTTCTTTAATATCTGTCTGTCTTCACTGCTTCTGAATGATTTAAAAAAATAGGTACAAGAAGTTCAGTGCTCTATTGTCTGGTTCTTTCAACCTCTATAAAATGGATAAGGATCTTACATGCTCGCCAGCCTGGATTTTTCAAAGAAATTGGATCAAAGAAGCTGTTAGCACTAGACAGTTCTGTCGAGACGGGTATCTGTCATGTCTCTTTTCTGTTCATCTGAGAACGCACAAGATAGGCATTTCCTGAACTTAAGCATCTGTAGTAGAGCCTAAAGTATTAGATGGTATGAGTAAGTTTCCTGGTAGCTAATACTACCTTACTTGCAGTTATTAGTAGACTCCTCCAGGTCTTTAGGCTAATTCACAATTTTATTTACTGATTTATGAATCAGATATAAACGTGGTACTACCTATTTAGCTGTCTGTTCGAGGAGTCTATTGTCTTTAGGAAAGAGCATTCTCCTTTAGGTGTGCACAGTCTGCATCATTCACACTCAAATTTCCAGCAAGTTGCAAACAAAGTGTCAGCCTCACTGTTTCCAGAAGCCTTGATAAGCACTGTTTGTTCCCCAAAATGTGTAGTACATCCACATTACCAAATTCAAACAGAATGTTTTGTCTTTGTTAACGTTTTTCAATGCAGAGTTTGAGTTATGCGGATGAAAGAAACCATTCAGGATGAATCAGAGTAGTTTCTCTAATGTGATCGTTAGAGAAGTCAACACAGAAGTAGAACATCTAGTAAAGTGTTATCTTGACTTTTTTTATGAAACACAGATAAAGCAAAACCATCTTATTAATTATCAGTTAACTGATAATAATTGGGGAATCAGGTTTTAATTCCTCTAGCTGTGGCTTACATTGTAGAATTGACAACTAAGAAGGAGGTTTCCAAATAGTTTATGTTAAGTTGCTATTTATATTAACACCCTCCAAAGAATGTATTTTATTTCTTTTATTTCTCTTTCACTGTTTTTTGGAACAATTAAAACCATCTTTGTGTTCTCAAGGGCGTTTCACTATTCAGAATGTTGGTCCCCAACATGATGGCGAAAATTCCAAAGTGAAGGTTAAAGTGCGTGTCAATATTCATGGCCTTTTCAGCGTGGCTAATGCTTCTATAATAGAGAAGCAGAACATAGAGGGAGATCACAATGACACACCTATGGACACTGAATCATCAAGTAAGAACCAAGGCAGAGATGATGAGCTGGTATGTAAACTTGTAAATATCTACACTCCTTGTAATTCTGACGAAAGCCAATAATTAAAGATTAAAACATAGTATATAGCTTTTGACAATTTTTGTTTCTCCACCCTTAAATTATTTCTTCAGTTATGTAACGCATTTCTTCATGTTCATTATTAAAGTACTGGTGACGTGGTGCTAAGAAAGCAAAAAAGAATGTAAACCCAGATTCTAAAATTTTTTTTTCATTGTTCTTTACCATCTCTCTACTAGTCTTAGCATTACCTAGTGTTGCTATCAAATGGCAGCATATTCAGTGAGATCTGTTGACTAATTCTAAAGGTTTGGTTTTCCTTAAGTACTACATATTAATGGAGTAAAAAATAAATGGTATTTATATATGGAAGACTTGTTCTTCAGAAACATTCTTTCACTAAGGGCGCACTTCTCTGTGTAAGAACTGTACTGAAATATAAACTGGCTTGTAAGCCTATAGGGGAAAATTACTGGCAATTAATGTCATTAATACTGAGAAATTAACGAAATTATGTTGTCTCATTCTAGTGCAAGGAGGATCAACTTCCTTGATAGTGCACTGCATACTGAAAGTAGATCACCGAGAGCAGTGAGGTGCAGCTGTTACATTTGACATTTTGGAGCTGAGGGCTGGTGCTAGGGTGCGCTTTGCAGCAGGGAACGGCACACCAGCCTCACCAGACCTCGGCAGCCTTTCTTTTTTGCTTGTGCCCTTTGGTAGCTAGCCTGGGATTTTGGTTATGTCACAGCTCACGGGGGTGAGAGGGGTGATAGCGTTGAGAAAAAGAGGGTAAAGCAGTAGGCAAGCTGCTGCTGCCCACTGCTGCTGTCTTCCTGAGATTGCAGAGTGCTCGGCAGAGTGACCAGTCTTGCAGGCTTTCATGCACACTGAGGAAGGGTTTCCTTAGGGAGTAAGGTTGGACAGAAAGCAAACACTTGGTAGCTTTATTAGGAGGAGGGGATGAATTGAATGCATTTCCTGTCATTATCTTTTAAGAATTGTTCGTAGCAGCTTTTCCTGCTTTAGTTGGATATACTATAGGAATTGGAGCAAGTGGTTACACAGTTAGCGCTACATAATTGATACAAGCAACTCCTTAAATATTACACTGCTCTTCAGGAATTTGAGCATATTTGAAATGCCAAACATGATGCAGGACCTTGTGGGTGAGTGCTCTGCATCTGATGTTCGTATGCAAGTGAAAAATGGTTGAAAGTACCATTGCTGGCATGTAATGTTACAGGCCAACTGCATGTGGAGGTTACTAAGATGAGTACGCTCTGTTCACTACAAGAGTAACCACTTCCATCCTCAGGCTTTCAATTTGCAGTACTTCTATTCATCTAACACATCTTTTGTTTTACAATGGTGCTTGTCAGCAATTACCTTTCACTATTGAGGATGATGCCCTCGACTCTGAGGAGGAGGTTTGTGGTGTATATGTATTTTCCCTCTCTAGCTGTTCTGTGTAGGCAAAACAGCTCCTTCCAGTTGTTGCCTTTTCTGTGTGAACAGTAAGAACAGTAAACGATATTTTTTTTTCTACTCTGAAGTGACAAAACTTAAATTTGGTAAAAGTAGCCTTCTTGTTTTCAGCTTCTGTCATTAAAAACCTGCTGAATCAATTAACGTAGCTAAACTGCAACCCACACACTGGTGCTAGAGTTTGAAATCCTTAAACAACATTTCCCTGTATTTTGCAGAACTAACAGTAAACTGTTTTACATGAACATGTAGTTCATGAATCCAGGAATCGTAATTCCTTGTAGTCTCAGACCTTTCAGACCTTGGCTGCAGCTCATTAGTTATTGATGCTTTGGATGTCCAAGTATTGGAGTCATCCTAAAAATACCAGATTTATCCATTACTATGTTATTAAGCGTTTGTGATCAGCACTAGTGATAAGTGATGTCTTTAAGATCCTTAAATTTAGAATAGGGCATAGGTGAACTACAGATAAATTTAAGTGAAACTCCCCTAATTTTGGGTGTCAGGGAGGGGAGATAATTGGTCATGTGCTCCAAGAGGCTACTACAGAAACTAATTTTTATGGTCTTGTGAGACAGATGCCGTTAACAATTACAATGGCTAAATTACTTCTGCTTTGGATTAAAACTTTAAAGTTTAGGTGAAAAATGATAGGAGGTCAAAGTTCTGGCTGTTCCATAGAGAACCTGTTGTTATTGCCGATGTTGGTGGTGTGTTTCTAGAATGTTCTTTGCATATGTTTTATATGTATTTATTTCTAATTTAAAATGGAGCGTTCACAAGACTTAGTGTAATTCTATAATGGGGACAGATGGCAACATCATAATTACTTCAAGTGGGACAGGCAGAATAGAATTTTCATTTAATTTGAGAAAGAAATGAATACAAGTACTACAGCAAAATGCCTGTTTAAACATGGTAAATCAAAAATTCTTCAGATTGATTCTGAAGTCCATATATTGTCTGTGATCTACTGTAATTGACATCAGTCTTAAATTGTACAGCAAACCTTTACATTCAGTTGTGTAACTCTTTTTTTCTAGGATAAAATGCAGGTTGATCAAGATGAAGGTATTCAGAAAAATCAAGCTGAACAACAGAACCAAGCAGATGAGGAAGCTGAAAATGCAGGAACTGAAACAAAAGTTTGTATTCAGTATTGATAAGGAAATGTAATGTTGCTTCCTTTAGACTTTTTTTTACCCAGTATTCTCAGTCATTAATCTTAGTAGCTGCAAAACACAGGACTGTATTTGGAGGAGGAGAGCTAGATTGAAATGGTTAAGTTAGCGATGCTACCTTAGCACTTTCATTTTCAACATAGTATATGATTAAGACTTTGAAGTAAGTTTCTGTTGTTCAACATAGCTTTATAGTGAAGACTGAATCTAGGAAAACTTAGGAAACGTTATGAAGAAGACTGTGCAGTGCCTTTAGCTTTTAAACAAGTTTTCTCAACAGCTTTTTATGTTTAAAGAAATTAAATTCCACCAGTTTGGTTCAAAACTAAGGTAGTGGTGACTCTGAATAGCAGGAAAACAATTAGGTGCTTCATTTACATATGATTAATTTGTAGCTGTCTTAGTAGTTTCATCTGTCTCTTCTTGAGCATAAATGCAGTAATATTTCTATTTTGGAAAGTTTCTTAAGAGTGTAAATCTTTTTATAGACTGCTTCTGGAGACAAGCAAGATCATCCAGCCCAGCCAAAGGCTAAAGCAAAAGTTAAGAGTATTGACCTACCTATACAGGCAAGCCTCTATAGACAACTGGGGCAAGATCTTATCAATTGCTATATAGAAAATGAGGTAAGCAGCCTAAACAGATGACCACTCAAATTAATGTCACTGTAAATAATTATCCAGAAAGTATTTGCAACCATAAGTTTATCTAATGTAGAATTATTTGGGGGTTTGTATTTAATGGGTTTTGATTTGGTTGGAATTTTTGGTAAACCTGATCAGTTTCATTGGATTTAAGTACCCACATGTCTGAGTTTGACCTGTTAGCCTGGTGTTACCTGAAGTGTCAATTCTGTTCTTAGGCAGAAGATGCCTAGGATTGCCAGTAAAGGCTGCGCAGTGTGTTGACTGACCTAATACTGGTCGGGAGTAGCATTTGCACATGTTTTGGTGCTTTACAGAAGCTGTGTCCTTAGTTCTGTCACGCTTTTGCCCTTCAAGTCCTATGTCAGCAGGAAAGTATTACTACACGTAGGAAACATGCGTTTCAGAAGATCCTTTCTGAACTTTCTAGGTATTGTATCTGTGAAGATCTCACCAGCATAAGCTCTTACCTGAAGGACGGTCGGTCTGCAGAATCAAATACAAAATAACTTCCGTAGGACAGAATGATTCCTAGTGACTTCCAAATCAGAGTTAAGACTTGTCTTTACTTCTAGTCCTGGCTGTGCTGGTCAGATCATAATTGATAATCTGATCCATTTAGGTTGAAGCACTTGCCAAACAGCTTCCAAATCTGAACTCATTTTTTCTCTGTTGCTGTTCTGCCTGCAGTGAAAATGACTTACACAAAGGTGAAAATTTTAAGCTGTAACTGTGAATTAGCAGGCTTCTGCAAAGTTCTGTGGTACAGTTTCAAGAGTGTAATCATTAAGCCTGACACGTGAAGTGCTTTTAGTTTTAAATAAGCTTTTCTCCACCCTAGGGGAAGATGATGATGCAAGACAAGCTTGAGAAAGAAAGGAATGATGCTAAGAATGCTGTTGAAGAGTATGTGTATGACTTCAGAGACAAGCTGTGTGGAGTCTATGAGAAATTCATCACAGAAGAAGTAAGACTTGCCTATGTGTTTCAGCTGTTGGGAGAAAATTCCTTTGTGTTTAAAAGTTCTGAGTGTGGGCTACGTGGAGGCTGCAGAGGTCTCTTGGATGTGCTAATCAGTTTCATATTCTAAAACATCACAGACGTGAAGTTCAAACTACACTTACACCTGACATTTGACATGCAAGCATGCAGAGCACTTTATTGTCTGAGAAGTTTCTCAGTGGCGAGGAAAGTTTTGTGATGCAGGCAGAAAATAAAAAAATCCTATGGTGGGGGTAGGAAAGCAGGACAGATCACCATGAGCCTCTAAATAGTATGAGCGGGTACGAATAAAATGAAAACGAGCAGAAGTAGAGTGTCTGTAGCTCTGGGGTTTATTGTCTAATTACATTAACTTAGAAATACAATTCTTTCCCTACTTGAAAGTTCAAGAAAAAGCGATGAAGAAAGCTGTACACTGGGCTTCTGCAAAAGCAGTATTGAAAGAACACTTGTCCAGTAATCATTTCTCCGTAACAGCCATCTAAATTGACTGGCACACAAGCAACCAGTTGTTGAAACAAATGTCCAGGAGTAGTTTTAAGGTTTGCTTTATGGATTACATGGTTGTCGACCCAGCAGTGCAGCACAGACTCCCTTCCAATATAAACTCAGGAGTGTAAGCTCTTTCCCATACCAATTTAAAAACAATCTTTTACATAAGTTACGGGGATAGATATTTTTAAAGATAAAAATCTTTGTTTATAGCCAGTAGTGTCCAGTTAACACAATTGTAACCTCATCTGTGTAGTTGTCGGTATTTGTCTGTTCTGTCCTGCTGTCAGAGAACCTGAGAAGCAGAACTTCCCATGTAAAGATAAAAGGCAAGAATGTTGAGATGCACATGCTTTCTTACAAAATCAATCCTGAAGCTATGTAATTCCCATAAACTTTACTTGCAAATTAGATTAGTAGGGCTGTCCTGCCTCTCTCACCATTCTGTAAGATGGTGGCTTTGAAGTCTGTTAGTTAGTTTTCCTTCTCTATCACTGTGAATGTTTTAAACTGATGAAACTGTCTTTTCTGAACAGGGGAGTTTCTTTGCATGCTGGGGGAAGAAGTCTCATTTGTTGCGTTCCCTTCTGAACTAGTGTGTCCCTGCTTTGCTTCACAGGATTCAAACAAGCTGACCTTGATGTTGGAGGACACAGAAAACTGGCTTTATGAAGATGGAGAGGACCAGCCAAAACAAGTATACATGGATAAGCTTCAGGAATTAAGAGTAAGGTTTTAATTTATTTTCTAGAAAAATTGTGTGTTTGGGGGTGGGAACATTTATATAAATATATATGGCTAAGTATGCAGAGCTCTTTTAATGAGGGATATGTGTGTGCACACCCATACACGAGTTTTGTAAATCCATTAACTTTTGAGTATGGACGTTCAGGTTGCATCTGAATGTAGCAGAGTTATGAAATGAACATAATATTTAGAACTAGAAATACAGTTTGTTTTGGTGTCAGTTGTGCTCCTAATTTGAAAACAGTCAAAATAAAGCAGACTGTCACTAGTGACAATACAATTAATTGCTATGGGAATTTTCTGTCAGTCTTGTTGCAATCTGAAAGAGGCTTTTGAGACTGCTCTCCCAGGTATTCAGAATTACACTCCAGAATATATGCTCTGGTTTTCATGTTTTCAGCAGTCTTCTGTAGCAGTATTATAAAAGTGAATTTTTTCTCTGATATCTAATGACAGATGGTGAAGAGTGCTTTAACAGTAGCTTCCACTATATCATGGGATTAGTAGTGACAAAAAAAACCTTAGATACTTGAGATTTTACTGTGAATTCTCATGAATGACTAGCTACCCTGTCATAGGTTTGTCTCTAGCTCTTGGGCTCCAACTGTTTTCTCTTGAGTCTGATTTCTTTTGGGGGAGGGATAACTGATGGAAGCAGCAGTGTAGATCCTGGCAACTGCCTTCTTGCCTGGATACCAGTATTCAAGAGAAGTCAAAAACAGACCATAAAACAGAGAAGTTTTCAGATGAGCTACTTCAAAATTAAACTATCCATGTAAATCCTGTCTTGTTTTTCTTCTGAATGCATTGTTCCAAATGCTGCTCTTGCAAAATACCAAGCCTAATAAGGACAGGCACTACTCCTGTATTTAAGCTTCTGGGCTGCTTTTTGTTGCACTCTAAAGCAAAATGCAAAGCTTAAGCTCTTGGATGGGTGAGAAAAGGTGTCAAGGCAGCCTTCCTAATGATGCCGCGTCTTATTCTTGGACCAGACTAAAGTAAAATTATATTTTATCAAGATCTTTGTGTTTGTTTCCAGAAATTTGGACAGCCTATTCAGGAAAGATACATGGAACATGAAGAGAGACCAAAAGTTTTAAATGAACTGGGAAAGAAGATTCAGCTCCTTATGAAAGCAGTAGAAGCATACAAAAATAAGGTAGAAGCAAATTATTTAGGGAATGAACTATTATGGGTGTTTGAGCTTGGCTGTAGAGTCTTTTGTGTTTAAAAAGAAATCCTATAAGATTATCTGTTAAGCTGCTTTAAAATGGCTGTTGACTTCTCTTCAAGAACTTTTAAAACTGTTCTGGATTGCTAGCAAAAATGGTTTCTTGATAAGAATGTGAATTACCAGTCACTTTTTTTTTGTGTGTGTGGCTTGTACCACTTGAAATGGATATCTCAAATTATGGCTATTAGCATAGTTTCTCTAACTTAGAAGACTTATTGGGGTTAGTTAATCAAACTATAGTAAATGTTAGGTGCTTTTTTTTTCCCTTGCAACTTTATTACTAACCTGTGCTTCAGCAGTGTGCACTGAAGATCAGAATTTCAAATTGCTAAAAACAATGTCCTGTCTGTTCTGTTCTTCATACTCAATGCTTATTAAAACTACTTGTGTCAGGTTGTAGCAATGTTTCCCTGCTTTATTATGTGTCTGTGGAATTCTTACTTGGGTGAGAAGCACGTATTAATCAATGGTATAAATCTCTCTCCCCTTAGGATGAAAAATATGATCACCTAGATCCTGCTGACATGGAAAAAGTTGAGAAATACATTAGTGAGGCTATGAATTGGTTGAACAGCAAAATGAATGCCCAGAACAAACTAAGTCTAACTCAGGATCCAGTTGTTAAGGTGGCAGAAATACTGACAAAATCTAAGGTAAAAAAAAAATAATAGTTGTTGCATTCTGATAAGCTTTTCCTTAACAAGATTTTGGCCTTTGTGTTGAGCTCGAATGTTAAATCTTCAGAGATTTTAAAGCTATTAAAAGATCCATACAGAGGGAGCAGCAGTTCTGTCGATCTTTAATTCTGGCTCTTCATGATTTACAGCCATACCTCTGCATAAGCCTTTTGAAAATACCCTGAGTTACAGCACCAGGCTTGCTAGAAAGTGGATTACTATATAGGCTTTTAACAGATTGGAGGCTCTTTAGCTAGTGAGAGATTTTATTTTAAGTTTCTAGACTTGATAGAACTGAAGAGCCTAGTCCTAGAAAATTAAACTGCGGGTCATTATGAACCAGAAATTTGAGACATCGTAGTTTTATGCGGTTACTGTACCATTAAATGAACTTGCTGTCTCGCTTCTGTTACAACTAGGAATTGGATAGCTTCTGTAATCCCATTATATACAAACCCAAACCGAAGATAGAACCTCCCAATGATGGGCAGCCAAAAGCTAATGGTGAACACAATGGACCAGTGAATGGACAGAGCGCTACTGAAACAAAACCTGAACCAGCGAAGGACAATTCTCAGCAGACCAAACCACCTGGAGAAATGGAAGTGGACTAAATCTTGCATTTCTTTTACTTTAAATAGTGCAAGTAACCACAGGGTCCATTCTTTTTGTCTGGTACACGCCTCGGATGTTCAGTTATTCTTAGCCAACCTTCTGTCATTTGTTGCTGAGTAGTTTTGAAAGTGTTTTCTATTATGTACACCTCTGATGTTCATTTCCACTGATGCTGCTTACGTGGAGCTTTAGCCAAATGTAGATTGTATAAGTCAGTTTAAGCTTTCCCAATATATTTTATATCAAACATACAGAATTGATATATAAATGGCAACAATCTACCTTATTTAAAGCTTTTATTGTGGATAAACCTCAGCTCCTTTATTCAGGAAAGGATACTGTATTGCACTACTGATGCTCAAGTGTAGATCTAATTGCATCTTTATTTTGGAAAAATATTGGAATTGAAGTGGCAAAACTTGTCACTTGAAGCACTGACCTTTTCTAGTTATTGTATTGTTATAATTTAAATATTAAAATAGAGGTTAGTTGGCATACTAGTCCATCTTGTTGATGTACCATGAGAATTGTACCGTCTTTTTCATATAAACTGAATAATACAAGCTTAAACGTTTTTTAGATTCCCATACTACTAACAATCTTAGTTACAAAATGCTAGCGTGATGGCTCTGCCATGTGCTGCAGTTAAGTGAATGGTCTCAGTGCACATTGCTGTACATAATGTACTGTGCTTATGATAGGATGATGCTAATGATAATAGTATGAAGGGGTAGGATGTACAAGAACTGTTGCATAGTTTTCCCTTGAAAGTGTCTTACTGCACATGTTACTATTTCAATTTCTTTTGTTTTGAACAAAATCTCTTTGTCTTGATCACATCTTGTGCTGGGGATAAGAAACAATAGGAATTGTGCTGTGTGAGCTGGGTGTTAGCACCCTGATTTTGAGGTTACTTAAATGCTGTTTGTTGCAAACTTGAAAGAAATACTGCAAGCTTATTTAAGCCTTGGTAACTCAGCATGTAAACCTTTTGGTCGAGGATCTAAACAAAAGAGCTTACAAACTGGATATTATTACCCCAAAGATGGAATCTACTTGACGAGCTTGCATAGCTTACCAGTTGTCTCTGGTCATTTAGCTGATCTAATGAAAGTGTCTATAATGTATTACACAGTTGAGTCACTGTTTTCTTTGATACATCTTAGACATTGTCAAGGTCTAATGTGTGTTTTTATATTCTGAACACTTCAGTCACTGTTGGTCACTGAGGTACTGTAGCACTTGCTAGAGCAAGTCACTTTTGCTTTGACTTGGAACAACTACTGTTACCGGAATAGGAATGGGCTACTCTATGGGAAGTGGTTCCTTAGTCCAGACAGCAGAAGGGGCTGGGGTTAGCTGCAGTGTAACACTTCAGTGACTTGGAACTCCATCACAGAAATGCATTTCTGGTGTTCAGGTGTTAACGAGGCACTCCTGCAAGCACTTCTCCTCTACAAGCTTGTGCTGTTGTAAGCAAGTGAAGGTCATGCTCCTGTTTCTGGCTTTGGCAGCCATTTTATCTGCAGCTGTGCCCTTCATGTTCCAGCACTGTTGATGCTACAAAGAGAGCAGTCCATGACCCAAGCTGGAGTTGGTAGAGGTGAACTGTACTCTCACATACCTTCATGGAAAAGGAAGTGTCACTTACAGCTGTATATAAACCTGCTAAACTAGCTCAAGTGCTAGAATTGTATCTTTATGAGTGATATCAAGTGACTGAGATGTGTGGTGTACTTTGCTCTACTATCAGTTGGGGATGGTGTCTGGCACCCTGAGTTGATGTATTTAAAGCCCTTGAACAAAACCTGAGTGACCTTGAAGAGAGCTGCAGCTGCTCTGCAACCTCAGTCTTGAATTCTGCCGCTGTAGTCACACACCTTTGGCACGAGGGGGTGATTGTACTTCAGTGTCAATTGTCCCAAGTTTAAGTCAGTACGTGACTGAGCTAGCTTTGGTCCTGTAGGCTTTACCATTCTGACTATCTTAGTGGTTTTACCACAGCAGTGTAATAAGTTGTGTGCTTGAGTATTGACTTCCTAAAACCCATCTGCACATTAGTTTGTCTAGTAGACTTCGTGATACCTGGCTGAAGAGCTTGAACAGTGGAAATCTCCTGTGTAAGCTCACCAATAGCTAGAAGGTCATGTAAGAACAGAAAGTTGTCTGCTTGTGGTCATCAGATGCTTAATACTACATTACAAATGTTGAAGGCAATTCTTATGCATAAAGGCTGGGATAATTTTATAGTAAGCTTAAAAGCAGATATGGTTATGGCAAGCAATTGTAGTAAGGTTGTCTTAGTTGCACAGGGGTTTTTTGCTGTGCATCTGTCTGCTCTGTCTCTAGATGGGTGATGAAGAGGAGTGCTGCCCACAGACTGCCAGTAGCAACTGGCTGTGGATGTACAGGTTAAGAATTTCATTTGGAAGGGCAAAACTGTTCCTTCCACAGTGCACTTGATACAGACACGTAAATATAGGCCTTACTGTAATATGTTACCTGTTTTCTGTTACAAATAGGAAGTTTTACCAGGATGCAGATGGTAAGGTTCTCAAGTGTTAATATAAGCTATGCACAACTTGATGATGAGGTTTTGTGCGTTGGACTCAACAAGCAAGTCACCCTGTGGCTACCCCAATGGCACCAGAATAAGTATCTTGCAGCATAAAATAAATTTTGTTACGGAACCAACAGTAATATGCTACTCTGTCTTGGGTATTTTAAAAGCAGGTATTAGTTTAGATGTTTTGTGAAGGGCAAAGATACATTTCTGGTGTTTGAGAATGTTCCCTCCATCCCACAAAAAGAAATAACAGGAAGTGACACTGTCCTTGTAAAGGCAGTACAGTTTGTGTTTAATAAAAAGTTTTGTTAATCACTGTCTAAAACTTCATGCAAAAGTTCAGTTACAGCATAAATACTTGGTTTTACCAGCAACATCTATCTTTCTTTCCTTTAAAAAAAGGAAATGCTCCTGTCTCGAGCATTAGTGGACTTGCTTGAGAAATGGCTTTACAATTAATTTGCTAGGTTGTTACTAGCTGGTTTACAACTGATTCATGGCTTCCTTTCCATGTCTTTCATTACAGTAGTTTAAATTTCAGGATTTTCTTTGAGCTTCATTCACATGTAATATAAACAGATTTTTTTTTTTAACTTAAAAGGATTAAGTTAAACTTTTAGACTCTTTTCTTTGGACTGGCAAGTGTGCTACATGGTAAAACAACCCAGTACAGCTGCCTGCCCTGTTTGCTTGGAATTGGAGTGAAGAATGCTCTCCCTTGTTTGCTTTTGGCAGTGCCCTTCTTTCGCTGTTAAAATGCTGCCTTTGGGGGGTGTGCTTGCACCACTGAAGAGCAGGCAGTTGGGTCCCAGTCCTCCAGGCTGTTTGGGTGAAGCACCTGTACAGACAAGGTGACAGGGGGAGGGGGAAGGTGCCCTGGTCTCTGTTGGGTATGGTGGCATGGGAGGGGAACAGCAGGTGCTGTGGTGCCACTTCTGAAGTGTCCAGGGCTGCAGCATTCTGCATGCCTCATGAGCAGCCGGGGGTGCTGCTGCTGTGGTGTGCAGTATGAGGATTTTGGTTTTTCCACTTACAGGGAAAGCTGGTTGGTCCAAAGCATCCGGTCTGTCTGTTGGTTAGACTCCTTTGCATCTTCAGCATTCGAAACTGGTACTTTTTTTGAAACATCTTTGTGCCCTGAACTCCAACCTCTGCTATAGCTTTTTCTTGTTACTGACCTGTTCTCAAATACTCCATACTTCAGTGGGTTTTTCCCTGTAAGGATTACGTTTTTAAGTGTAATTCCAGGAAACAAGCAAGGAGCTGGCAGGAGACTGCTTCCTAGGTATTCTTTGACAGTAGTGTGAGAACTTCACAGCCTTAACAACCCTTGGACTCTTTATGCTGCTCGGTGCTCTGGTTATCCACACCTTTCAAAAAACATGAAACCATTCTACAAACATGCTGCATTTGCTGGCTCAAAGCATGTGCCAGCCCCTGTAGGAAAAAGAAGGTAAATTCCCATAGATAAGCATCATCGTGAACCTCGTTCCTGGGCAAGGGGGCTTTCATTTCTGTGTTACCACAATGTAAGACGTTAACGTGCTGATTTGTGTGAGCCCTTCCAAGCTGAAGCCTAGGTGTCCAGACTTCACTAGTGGGTCAATGTAGTGTCCACGTGCTCAAAGGATCCTTCTGTTAGCTACCACTAGCGGTGAGTTTTCTTCAACTGGATGGAAGAATGTTATGTTGCCTCTTAAACTTTTTTGCTGTTACTCTTTAAGTTTTCTAGCCTTTCAGGCACCAGAGGACTGAAGCTCTCTGTCAAAAGTAGTAGTAAAAACCATGCTGCTTAACAAAAGGTAGTTAACACCTCATTGATTCTAATTTCAGCTCCCAAGATAATGTCTGGAGCATAAATACAAACTCTTAGTAGTTAAAAGGCATGTGTGTTGTGGCTGACTCTTTGCTGAATTCATAATTCTCCAGTTGAAAGTTGGAGACTTCAACCACTAATTACATGTGAAAACAACAGTGAAAACAACTACATGTGACTATTAGCACTGCAGAATAGCTCGTGTTAGCACACCAGGAATGCACTTGTGTGACTGACTTTACTCACCTGATATAGATACTAAACCCTGTTTTCCATCTTTCCTGGTCACAAGGAAATACATAAAGCGGTAAAAAGAAGGAATCGTTGCAATGTGATCTGTTGATGAATCATTTTAAACAAAAATGCAATTATAAACAAAAAAGTTTTAAGAGCTGTACCCACCGGCCACCTCTACAAAGCACTGAAATGGTTTAATTAAATTAATAAAAAAAGGTGGTAGTCCCTGAATGTTGTATAGTGGGAAAAGTTTACACAGCCTGAACATAACTTCATAGGAGGGGAGGGGAGGCGGGGGTGAGATGGGAGTGTCAGAATTTAAAGCAGTGTTTTAAGTATGCAAAATGTTTACTATGTATGTAAATGGGATTCTTATTAGTGACAGATCATGTGCAGATTGACAATATTTCAATTTATTTTTGAATGGCAATATAGATTGTCAAGGTTGTGTATAATTATAATAAATATATAAACTGCTACTTGAACCATAAATGACCACCCAAGACCTCATTTTTACATTGGTGCTCTTAAAAGATGCTCTGATGCCATGGACCAATACAACGTGTGTTTGTCCAAAAGACCACTGCTAAGAAATAGGTGGGTTTGGTGGCTCACCCTGTCCTGCTGGCATAGTCAGGGCTGGTTTCTCTTGTGCTTCTCCATCCCAGTCAGCTGCAGCCTCTCTTCTGCTGACAGGTGGTACCAGGTGAATTACCTGTGATGGCTCTTCTTACTGCTGCCCAAACATGGTATGGGTTTGCCTGAGGGGAACTCTGGTTGTTTTCACACCTGCAGTCACATTTGTCTGTCTGGATAAGCACAAATTGCCAAATTTCAAGTAATTCCTCTCACGAATGATCTATTGCAACATACAAATGCGTTCAAAGTAGATTTCCTGTATCTTGAACTGCTTGGGGAAGTTGCCAGCTTTGGGCATTGCTGGTTCTCGGAGAAGACAGTGAAGCGCATCAATAAAGCAGCTGTCCGTGGACTTGCTCTGGGAGTTCTTTCATGTCTCAGCAGCGCAATGGGATTCCCTCCATCCTCCACCGGTATGCAAGGGCTGTAGACCATCTGCATAACCATATCAAACTGCAACATGGCTCAGCATGTTCATATCCATCTTCCTCAATATGCTTTAAAAAGCTTCACAAAGTCTGCATTTCTTCCAGCCTTTGCACATTTGGATCTCAATAAAGTCTAGTAATTTAAACTATACCATTAATTTCACAGGCAAGGTTTGGGATTTAGGGGTGGGGAAAGATCCTGCCAATAAAAAAAAAATACATGTGTATATGCATGTATATACATCTATATGTGTGTATGTAAAGATGCACAATCCAAAAATCAACTCCATGTGTCAGTATAGGAGAAAATACTGCCCTTAACCTACGTTGCCATCCGAGCCATCTTGGACTGCTAAATTAGCCGGTTCACACTCCAGTATGTACCAGCTGTGCAAGGATGCTCACCATCAAGAAACTTACTGCACCACTACACAGCAAATGAGGAAAATCAACTATTCCAGCAAAATGAAGTGAACCAGAAAAGTTTAAGGTAGCCAGCTGAAACTCTTAAAAATTAAAGACATAGCCATGATGTCATGCTAATGGTATTTGCATCAAAACACTGAAATACATTGGTAGATTTCAAATTTTGTGTGAAATCTGGCATTGTAACATCCTAATACTATCCCAACAGGCTGATGCAGTGCAGTTTCAGGCAGAAAAGAGCTGCTTGTAGAATAAAAACAATCTATTCCCAGGGACTGTGTTTGCCACAGAGCTGAAACAAGAGTGTCCCAGTGATGGTTACCATGACTGCAAGTAAGTATTATCCTTTAATTTCTCAGATTAACCCTCTCTTACCTTCTTTATTCTCCCTACAAATACGTGTGCTTTTCCTTTTATAAGAAGTTACTTGGATTTTTCAATATTGCTGAAGCACTTTCAATCACAAAGAAGAAAATGGCACTTTCTATAGCAAATACAACATTTAAAAACTACTAGTCAAGAATATTTTACTTGCAAGTTTCTCCAGAAAATACCCTCACCCTCATATATTGAAGGAGACATAGCTGGTGGGAGAAGATTCAGCAGAGAAAGAAAATACTCCATTATCTGTTGGACACAACGAAAAGCTCCCCAAAACGTAGCAGAACAGATGCGAGAGTTCTGGAGATCCTGGTTTCTCTCTCATACGCCTTTTTTCTGCAGCACTGAACTTGGATAACTCTTCAGTAGAAAAATATTCTCAGCCGAGACATCAGAAACAGCGAAGGTAAGAAACCCTGCCCGCCCTACCGCACATCCCCGAAACTGCCTTTTTCACATGCCTCCATGGCTCCTGTTGGCACTAGGGCAATAGGAGCACGCGGAATTGTGTCACCAGTGGTTTTGTCTCCCAAAGCAACTCTTTATACAAGTATATTTTGAATCCAGCTGGGAAATGAAAACCCACCACTTGACCAAAAGGATTTTTAAAAGTACTAGATTATCAAAGCGGGTTCCTAAATAACTTCACAACCATGCGTCCTTTCTATTCCCGCATCTTGCCTGAGCACTCGCCAAACAGGTTTCTTTGCCCTACTTTATGCGCTACGATAATAATATTAAACCCAGAAGTTTAAAGAAGAGGATTTTAAGTAATAAACCACACCAGCCTGATAGTTTTCAGGACAATTGTCTAACCCCTCAGCAGTTCCATGTCTCCCTTCAGAGGAGTGGATTATGAGCAATTAACCAGCCACAGGAAAGACAAAATCCCTTAGCTATCAGAGGACTCGGATTTTACAAGATTAGGCCTGTAAATATGCTGGGGCTTCCCACAGCAGGGGTAGCAGGACACCCAGGAACAAACACTGCAGTAGAATCTGATCCACAAGGGCCAGCAGTTTCCAAAGTTTGGCCTGGGCAAACATTTCCCCCTATGCCCCAGAGCCTCAGGTGCTGAGGAGGACAAAGTAGGGCCAGGAGCTTTCTCCAAGAAACACCCACAAAAATAGAAAAGACAGGGGCACTGGGCTCAGTTTAACAGAAGTATTTTATGCTTTTGGGTCAGCAGCTGTTCTGTCTGTAAGATGAACACCAGTTTCTAAGGACGGTGGTGGCAGGGATTTTTGTTTGCCTGTTTTCTTTTAAGGTACCTTGAAGACCTTCACCTTCAATTTAATCTTGAAATAAACCCAAGACTTGCAGATGGATATTCAGCTGTGGTTGCTCTTCGCTCCCCACTCTCCTTGCTCCCATACCCTCCCAAACCACAACAGGTTCTGCTGCAACCTGTAATAAACCTTTTCCTTCTAAACTGGAGGGCCACTACAGAAGAATTCCGTGTTCAGCGCTGAGCTGAAGGGCTGACCGAAACAGATTCCCATTGCTTACCTACACTTTCAGCCAGCTGCATTCTTCTTCTGCTCTGAATGCTGCAAAGCATGAAACAGCGGGCATCGTCCACAGCGCTATGTGCAATGAACCTCTTTAAGTTAAAAGTGGTAGCCCATAGTCTTAGAAAAAACATTAAAACTTATGAAAAATGAACAATAGTCCCTCAACCGGGTCATTTTCCAGATGAATTCAATAATAATTTAGAGTTTCTCAGTGGCTGCAAAGATGTGTAGTCTTAACAGTCCTGCAAATGCCGCTTACACCCTGCAACAGTAACATCCTTTTGTTAGGACATTTGTCTGTTGCACGCACTATGCCCATTTTGGGGGGGCTCCAATAATAACGTTGGATATTTCATAAGCATCGCACAGAGCAAGGTAAATGTGCGTTACTACTTTGCCTCCAAAGGGGAGTAAAGTGACTCATACAAGTCACGCAACAGCTGTGACAAGGGTGGAACACATTACGTTCCCCAGACTGTAGCCATCCTCAACACCAGGAAGGCAAGACACCTGCATAAAAATCCTAGGCCAGAGCTTTGAGTTCCTTCTGTAAAGCATGGCAGCAGCCAGCACAAGAGCTACTCTTGGAAACTAAAAGGATAAGGCAAGACAGGAAACACTTGTCTTGACAAGACTACAGGAAGATGTGGCCTAAGAAGTTTCCTTTCTCAGCCAAAAATTACCTTTCCCACTTTACTTGCTCTTTCTACACATTTCAAATGCTCCAGGACTTTGTTGCAGTAAGTATTCCCCAACTATTCCATCATCTACCTGCACTGCATTGCCTATACCAAGGCAGGTCAAAATATCCCTATGAAATTCTATACGGCAATTTTAGCATAGAGAGTGGAGATGGATATGAGGTCTGAGAGGCAAAGGTCATCCTATTCCTGACTGCTTTTCTAGACCTGGGCTTCGAAAAGTCACTGAAGAAATAATGACCACACAAGCTCCATTTTTCGAATTCTTAGTAAGTCCTTTGTTCTTAGTCCTTTGGAAAAGTCAGTGGCATTACCTTTGCTGCTTTTGAGCATTAATTTACAAGGAATAAACAACCCAGCTTATCTCTTGCTTGTGTGATCTATACTCATTTAACCCAATACATGATAAAAGTAGCCTCCTGCCTGTATTAGAGACTAATGCTCTTGGAAAGCTCAGGCAGATGACCACTCAAACAGTGCGAGTAGAAAACCAGTAGTTCCATATGTCTCCTACCACACATCTATTGAATTTCTGTTTGAAGTCTGCAGTCAGTCTTCTGTTAGAAGATCTGAGTATTCTAACACTCAGAAAACAAAACCAAATAGAAAATAAAAAAGAACCACACCCACCTGTAACAGTTATCCACCGGGACCAAAAAGCTATCGCTGCTGCCACCCACTGCACTCAGTAAACTCTATGATAGACACACCCCTACAGCAGCAACAGCCAGTTTCACAGACACATGGTGGTATTGACTCTGAACTGCCCATTTTCCTTAACATGTCCACCAACTGTAGCCCCTTTTTGCACATTTTTTTTATTTTCTCCCCTCTCCTAGTAAATTATTTTATAAACTGCATCTAAGTTCTTCAATTCAAATCAAAAACTCTCCCTAACTGTCACTTTTTCAAAAGCACTTCCCTGTAACATCAAGCAGTTCACAAACACCTGATAAAACTGAACAGGCTGGCATCTCTGGGCTTAAAATTACAGTGGAGGAAGTATTCAGTGTCAAACAGAAAAAAGCAGAGAGCCCAAGAGGAATACACCTGCTCCCTCCCCACAAAGCACTGTAGTTCCTGTCCAGGCAACCCACCACATCCAGGCACATGTGTACTCCTTTGCTTGCTGTTATGAAAAAAACCCCAAACCAACATTTTCCTCTAGAGAACCGTTTCCATACAGAAACACAGGATTTTCTCGCAGGTAACAAGTGATAGGACAAGAAGAAACTGCCTCAAGTTGTGCCAGGGGAGGTTTAGATTAGGAAAAATTTCTTCACCAAAAAAGGTTGTGAAGCATTGGAATGGGCTGCTCAAGGAAGCAGCTGAGTCACCATCCCTGGAGGTATTTAAAAGACGTGTGGATGTGGCACATAGGGACAGTTAGTGGTGGACTTGGCAGTGCTAGGTTTACAGTTGGAATCGATGATCTTAAGGGGTTTTTCCAACCGAAATGATTCTATGATTCTAAAACCAGGTCTTTTCTCTAAGGGAAGTATGAGAAAAGTAATGCCACACACATTTAGTGAGGGAGCGATCCAAATGGCTCTCCCCAATACCGTGTACTTAATAACTACCCCTCTATAAGAGAACAGGAAACTCACTGTATGACTGCCACACGCACAGAATGTAAGGTGCTCAGCTACTCTCTCCTCCAGCCCTGGTACCTTGCCTTACCTCCATTCCCTCGTACATGCGGGAGGCTTAAGCACACCACACCCCTGAGGCAGTAAGGGTGAAATGCAATACCTGCTGGGGAGAGAGGACTCGGGGCTCGTGGGCTAGAAGCACACCTTGGCAGGGTACGTTGCCTTCTGCAAATGACAGTAGGCAGGGTCACGCGGGTTTGTGAAAAGGGTACAATCTCTATTCCATCCTCCTTAGTCCTTTCCTCTCCCCGCACCTTCCCTGGAGCAAGGGCTCTGATGGGCTGTGGAGAAGCTCACTTTTACCTCTGCACACCTAAAGCCATGAGCCCCTTACAATAAACAACTCGGGGGAAAAATGTTTTTTCTACAAGAACTTACACAATAGTGGCATACATAGACCTGGCTGCCTCGCAACTGCAGAATCCAGAGCAAAGGAAATAGTTTGTGAGGTTTCTTTTTCACTGTACATATCCTTACTTCCCACAAATTATAAGATTCAAGGTTCCCCTAATTCCTGCTACCCTAATCCTTGTTTCTCAAAGTTCCTCACCTCAGGCACCATAACATTCTCTACAGGAAAAGGGAGGAGACTTGACCATTTCTCTTGTGCTGCACATCATCAGCTGGGCTTTATTTCCTCAGTGACAGCAGGAGCTTGAATTCAAGTAAAATCCAAACTCCCTCCTATTATGAAATTGCTATTCCTCAAGGAATCTCTCATTTACAAAAGACCTTCAGTGACTTCTCTCTCCAGCATTTTCACAATTCTACTTTTGACCAGCACTGTTGACCCGAACAACCTTGAAGTCCCCAGAAAAGAGCCAGAGGCAAGATGATATTATACTTACTTGACAAACACATTTGGGCAAAAAACAAAAATAAAAATGCCAAACAAAACCCAAACCTCAAAGACAATTACTTAAAGAAGCAAAGGGTGGAGTAGGAAAATACAAAGTCCCAGCATCTACAAGCAGACAAATAAATACCTAGAAACAAAAGCACAGTAGATTTCCCTCTCTTTTGAGTATAAAACCAAAAAGGAGAGTAAATGCAAATTTTTATTTGTCTCAAACATTTTCAGTAAGTCAACAGGTAAAATTTAATAAACCAACCCCATTTCTACTTATACTTTCCAGAACAGGATCACACATCAAAATCAAGTAGAAGATATGATTGAGGAGAGTCTAAGACCTCTGAACACACTCTGTATAGGCAGCCAAAACTACTGCAACTACCAGAGAAAAGGCTTTCAGAAAAAGTTTACAGATACTGCAGATATCTCCACACATGCAGAATTAGGTAGGAGCAAAGAGGACTTTTCATAGCTGAGTATATTTTACAAACAACTTTTTTTATACACTGATTTAAATAACAAAACACAGAAACACATTTTCCCTAACTTTCCTTACCTAAACCTTGTAGAGCTACCTCAGAGGGAGCGAACCTCTACTACTTCTCCTGACTTCCTAAATTCTTCCCAGCTTTTCCCCAGGAGGTAATGGCTTTACAGATGTGTAAATAAATGTGTAAATATCCTTACAAATGAAAAAAAAACCCTGAAACATACAGTTTGACTTCCAGATCAATGAGGCTGTATGTAGCCAACAATTGCCAAAGAATAACTTTGTAGTTATAAGGCACATAAAGTTGAAATGGAGGTCACTGACCAGTTCCGCAAAGATTTACGCAGATCCTCACCTGAACACGGTGTGATTACTCCTACTGATGTCAGTAGCGCTGCTTGCAACAGAGTGGAGCACAGATGTGACTCTTCAAATCTGAGCCTAGGACTCCAATGAAGAGGTGTCATGCAACTTGCTGCCATCGCTTTCCAGAACAGAACTGTATTTTAGGGCTTTGTATGCCAGCGTCCCTCACTTCAGCCCCAACACAGCTTTTGGTCTTCTGTTCTGAGCCTCTTAAGCATCCGCACTCTGCGCTCTCTTTTCAGGTGTTAGGAACAAATGGGTATATGTGAAAAAATGGATTCTGTCTTTTCTTATGTCTCACTCAGGTAACAGTTTGTCAAGTCCCACCAGACACTTCAGAAAGAGGCAGATGTTAGTCACTCATCAGTTTAGGCACAGGCACAAGAGCTGCATCCATTAATATTTCTATTCTTCAGTCAGAGAAAAATAATTTGCTTCATGAATATGGCAGTCTTTGAACTCAGTGGAGTCATCTCAAATAAAACACATGAGAAGCAAAACACAAACCATTTTACTTGGGAAGCTTAGTCCCTCAAAAACCTTCAAGTGACAGTGCACAGGAGATACAAGCCTAACCTTGCAATTTTTTCTCTTCCAAGCAGGCCTTTCTGTCCATACAGGTGTTTTTTAAAGGACAGAGAATATTATTGGTCTGGTTTTACCACCAAAAAGGCAAGCTGAAGTTGGCTATAAGATTAAAAAAAAAAAACCAACAACAAAAAAACCCCAAATAATAAAAAAATTGTTTTCAACTAAGAACTCCAAATTTGTGTACTGGAGCTTGTTTTCCATTCATGCAATGGAAGCACAGATTTCCTACCCTGCAATTGCAGCTGCTGGGATGCTCTCCACTGCAGTTTCTGGAGGAAGTCACCCTCCCCCTGCACCTCAGCCACTCCGCAGGTGGAAGTAGCACTGCACTTACAAAAGAGCAAACCCTTCTCAGCATGCGCTCCAGGATGGCCTAATGGACGGGGCTGCTCAGAGGCACAGGCACGCTGCGTCTTCTCCACCTGGTCTGACTTCAGCCTTGAGCTGGCGATGGAGCTGCTCCAGCTCCACCGGCCTGAGACAGTGCTGCGTCTGCACACGAGAGCAATCGAGGGCTGGGAATCTGCAAGCAAAACAGCACTATGTTTGGAGATGTAGTTGCTTTCTAAATTAGGCATAATTGTTGGTTTTAGAAATCACAGCTTTCAATTTTGGAATCCAAAAGTCCACATTAAGACTTCAGATATTCAAAGGGGATTTAATTGACCTGGTCTATCATGGGAAAGTTTCATTTTCTTCCATATTACAGAAAGTATGAAATACACATTTATAAAAATAATTTGACACGAAGAAATAGAAAATGTATCTAAATTCACTAAGTTGCCAAGACTGTGGAAATTTTTAAAATAATTTTCCTACAACTTTAAATGTCAGAAATACAGTCTTTGCATTCGTCTTCACTCACAAGGAAATAAACAACCACAGTCCAATTTTCTAAATTACCATGACAGTGCTTTTTCAAGACAAATTAACCAAGCTCAGACAACAGAAACTGATTTTTAATTAACTTCTTGCTACATGATCTTGGTGATATAACAAGCCATTAGACAAGTATTTTGTCTTGCTTTCCTTTAGTATCATGTCAGGAAAAACACCACAACGACCTGTTTGCCACAAAAAGGGCACTGAGAAATGTCATTTGTCTTAATTTGCTAAACTGCTAATATAAATCCTTTGTAAACAACTGGACAAATGCATAAATTACATTTTTAGGCTCGGGTGACATTTTGTTTTCATGGATAATGTCAATAAACCAATTTTCAAAGCCAAAGGGGCAGACACGTGCCCTGATGGTGACACATGAACTGAAAAAAAGGAAAAAAATATATTATTAGGATTTCAGTCAGGCATACTACAATGTAATTGATATTTTGTTAAGGAAGCTTTCAGATCTCATACTACATCCTTAATTATGCTCTTCTAATCTACCTGAATGACCTTAGCAGATATCACTACCCAAGGGATTCAGCTTCTTTGCAAATCCAGCTGTTTGCTTGGTAACTAAGTGCTAGTTACAACTAGAAATTTATAAAAATAGCTTCAAAAGGGAGTCAATCAGAATTTCTGATGTAATAGCCTAGGGAAATAATAGATTTTTATTTAAATTGGTTTTTAGCTCTAGGTATCCAAATAGGAGTGTTGGTGCACAGAAAAATCTCTTATTTTAAATTTTTATCACTTTACAAGGCAGAACACCACTCATAAAGGGACACAATGCAAGCGCTAACCCAGTATCTGCACTGATTTGAAACTCCTTCATCTGTGCTGTGATGGTATTATTTTCACTTTGGTGTGACGAATTCTTTTCATTGATGTAAGAAAGGTTTGTGAAGACTGTTGACGAATTTAATGATAATTCTAGACCAAGCTAGGTCTTAAGAAACAGTTCAAATACTGAGACCACCCTTTCTCACAAAATTTATTTTGACTTTCAAAAGTTTCCTCTATTAGGAACTGTCATTTAGGGGTCACAAGTGCTGTACAATCAAAAGAATCACAGAAAATTTAGAGGTTATCTAGTCCACACAAGGGCATCAACACAAAAATAAAAAAGCTATACTTGTCCTAGCAAGTGTGTGTTTTGCTTCTCTTGAAAATGACAGACTTCATAATCTCAGGAGATACACTGAGAATACATTTGCGGGTTCACAGAGAACACAGACAAAAAAACAATCAACCAACCAACCAACGGCTTTTAATGATGTTTTCTTGTTAAATGGATTTTATAGCTATTGTAAGGGATGGGGCATTAGCTATTACTGTCAACAGTGAGAACTAGCAATACAGCCCCCAGCGCTGCAACAAATTTTCAATCTGACTGTGAACAAGTCTCCTTTTTGGCAAGCTTATGTAGATCAAGTTCTACAGGGAAAATACTCAATATGCATATGCAAAACACTGAGCGCTGTTGAATCTAGAACTCATCTAGTATCTCTGATCTTTACTACTGTACAGTTAAAGACTAAAAATGTTGTTTCATTTTCAAAAGGTATGCAGATATACATATAAGACACTTGATTGCCGTTGAGAAGTTCAATGAACAAGGAAGAAAGGGGAAACATAACCACACTGTAAATCACAACTAATAATAATTGCTTTTGCAACTGTGTTTGCTCTACAGCAATGACACAAAGATCATTTCATAGTCAATGTATCTATCACATACTGATATCCACTGATGTACAGAGTTATAAAGAAGGCTGCAAACAAATAAGTATAGTCAAGAGCGGGGAAGTCAAATCAGGAATATATTACTTCCAAATATAGAAGACTAACATACTGAAAGGCTGACCGAGGAACATACAGTGGACTTCCAGAAAACAAAATTAAAAAGCTACTTTCACAGTGATTCATGTCCTGCTTAAGAATACGGCACAATCTGGTATGATGTTCCATACAGCAACAAGTATGGCAGACACTTACAACCAAGGCATCAGCTAAATTACCAAAACATATCAATGACCTCGTTGTTTCCATAACAATATAGGCATGATGTTAGCCTGGCTCTAGTGGTAAATCAGCGAGTAATCTGACACTTGGTATCTACAGAGACAGGACTCAAATATACTACATGAAGTTACAAATACAGTAACATCACTAAGACGTACAAAAGATACGAGGTGAAAAAAGCTTATGGTGGCATAAACAGTGAAATTCCACGGAGTAATATCACTGGACTACCAAATGCTGGCATTGGAGTCCAACACAATTAAGAATAGCCACCTGGCTTTGACAGCATTTACATAAGCAACATCATATTCCTGTAACATAGACTTAGGGACATTGCTGCAGGGCCAGTAATTTGATAGGAGAGTTCAAAGTTGGAATGTCCATAAAAATGTATTCGTCATTGAAACAAAGCCTTATGACACACCAAGGATTTTACTCAAACCAGAATATATTTAATAACTAGTATTTCAGAAACAATCATTCTTTGCACAAACTATTTTTTTTCCACTTACATTACAAATAACGCCACCCATACTCCTCAGCTAAGGAGGAAACATGTCAATTTTACAGATGAGTAAACTAAATCACATAGCTGACAAGTTTGACTTGTTTCTTAAAAATATGGATTTAAATAAAAAAGTCCTTCTCTGAAATACATGGATTTTTCACTAGCACAAAAATAGGATAGATGAGAAAATCATTTTTTTTCTTGATTGGCATGACAGTGGCAGGGTCAGTTACAGGATGAAGAAGTTTTCAGTTTATTTTTCTGTCTGAAACAGATGTTCCATCTGGAGAACTCACCATCAGACAGAGGAATGAGAATCACAGTGCTTTCCTGTGCGAGGTAAAGCATCAAAAATTACACAGGTCTTAAGATACTTGTTCAACTCCCAGTCTCACAACTCAAACATTCTGACATCTAAATTCATGTGTTTACTCTGAGCACGCTTAAGAGAGAAATGTCATTCTCCTGAGCAGCATCATGCGGCATCTGAAGTGGAGAAAGGTTTTTTTAGAAAAATAAGCTTGGGCTGCTGAAAGGAAAAACAGAGACTGTAATGCACTGTAGCAACACTATTGTTTGTCAGCCTTAAGCAATAAAGTATCAAGGGCATAAACATGTCATGGTAAGTTCTCAAGGAAAACCAGTCTGGTCTCTTAATGGTAGGACAGAATATCAGGGAGGAGAATTAAGAGCTCAATAATTAAAGCTGAGCATAGGCTTTTCTTTAAGAAAGCTAAGCCTACTGTGCTGGTTTAACCCCGGCCGGCAACCAAGCACCACGCAGCCACCCGCTCCCTCCCCCTCACCCGGAGAGATGGGGAGGAGGATCGGAAAAGAATGTAAAAGTCAAGGGTTGAGATAAGAACAATTTAATAGGTAAAGCAAA
>JAVJGI010000001.1:7308649-7340165 GCA_035590275.1 Ibycter americanus
GCGGCCCGGAGGGCTCCGTCCAGGTACCGCCCGGGCACCCCGGGGGCGGCTGAGGGCTTGCCCCGGCCTCGGGGGCGTGGGGCCCCCATCTCGAGGGGGAGATCTCTCTGTGTCGGGAGAGAGGCTTCAGAACCTGGGCTGGGGCTCAGGGCGCTGACTGATTTGCTTGTGTTGCAGGATTTCAAGGTGGGCAACCTCCTGGGGAAGGGCTCCTTTGCAGGGGTCTACAGAGCGGTGTCCCTGAAAACCGGACTGGAAGTGGCTATCAAAATGGTAAGGCAGCCAGCCAAGGAAGTCTGTTTTCAGAGAGACTGAACGTGGGCAAGTTGCAACAGGTTGGGGTTAGGCAGTTGGGCATTCCTGCCTGGATTGCTTGTTTGTATCTAACGATATCTAGATTACGATTCGATCCTGAAAGATGCAGTGCAGCAAAGTAGACTATACAAATAATTAATAGAAATGCTTACATTACTGTTAAAAGCACTTAAGCTTGAATATTCAACGTTGTGTGGACAGTCAGCCTTATAATTCTTAATTCAGAAATTTGTAATCACAAAAGCTTCATTTAGAATCCCTGTGGCTGGAGAGGTCCTGGAAGAAATGCCTTGAAAAATTTCCCTTACAGCCAGGACAAACTGTGTTTGCGAAGGAAACTCACACATCACAGGTGTTTTGCCAGATCTACTTGTAATCTGTAATACTTCTATTTAGCCACATTTTTAATGTAAACTATATTTAGTATATCTGCTAAATCAGGTTTCTCTGCTTAAGTATTTCAGAAATTTTTTTAATTAGTGTTAATATTGAAAATGTTAATACTTACCTTCTTTCAGACAGTTGTGTGTTCCTCCAGCTATCTACGGTACTTTTTCATTAAAAGCATAGATTAGATTAAACTGTGGACACTTGCTTACACTTAGAAGTTTTCAGGCCAACATGCATCAAACATCTAAAATGTCAAGTTCACTTGAAACTAACATGTATGTAATCAGTGTTGTGGTGCTTGAAAAATATTCTGTCATCCATTTACAGATAGATAAAAAAGCCATGCACAAAGTTGGAATGGTACAGAGGGTTCAAAATGAGGTGAAAATACATTGTCAGCTAAAGCATCCATCTATACTTGAGGTAAGAATCATGTTTTTGTAGAGAGGACTGTATATATGACTTGCTGTATAGTCTATAAAATGTATTTTAATTTTTTCATTGTTTTATGTTCTAGCTTTATAACTATTTTGAAGATAGCAATTATGTATACCTGATACTTGAGATGTGTCACAATGGTGAAATGAGCAGATACATAAAGAACAGAAAGAAACCCTTTTCAGAAGAAGAAGGTGAGACTTTTTTCGTGTAGTTCTCTTTGCATTACTGTAAGAATATTTAAAACTGCCATCACTGAAGCAGTTTCTATAGCTTAAAATCTTGTGCTGAGTGATAATCTAGAGATTAATTACTATAATACATATATTCACTTGAATTTCTGTATACTTTTGTTTTGGTTTATGCCATTTTACAGTAGCATGTGTTCTTGGGCTTTTAAAAAAAATAGGCAGTGATCTTGGAAGGTAGAGGTGTATAGAAGGTAGAGCTTACCTTTGTACGTAGAATTCTGTTGAAGTATAGGTCAGGACTGAAAAGTTCCACAGAGGGGAACTGGCAACTTCACGTCCACAAATTTGCTTTCTTTGTGTTGCACCTCTTCACCTCAGTATTACTGTATTACATGTCATCAGTTAAAAACCTTCCAGGTTATAGTTTGCCTTATGTGGTATCACTGGAAGTATTTACTGTGTTCTAAGCTCTGTGTGGAAATGAAGGTAATGTTAACTGTGTTGCTTAAGGGTGGAGTTAGCAAGGAAGTATCCAATTTGACGCTCCATCTAGAATTTTTGAAGGACTGGCAGTTGAAGAGAAATTCTGCGATGGTTTTACCTCCATTTCTTATGGAGAGTGCTGAAAATTCTGTGTTTCACCAAGTTCATTGTCAGAGTAATGCTAAAACTTTTTAAATTGGCTATGTTACTCTTTTGAATACTCTTTTGAGTAAGAAGGCTTGGAAAAAAATTAATCTTATGAATTTACTAATACTTCATTTTCTTACAGCTCTTTTTGAGAGAGAGGATTTCAGTTAGAACATGGACCACCGGAAGCCTAACCAGAACAGTACTACTTAGAAAAAAGACAGCAAAGCAAGCTGCAGTATATAATGTTTGAGGGCACAGCCAAACAAGCTAGTCTGATTTCAGCTGATCTGGATTCAGTGGTTATTGCCTCTGCGACATAGCATCTGATCATCTCTTGCAGAGTTCTTCCAGTTTACCTGCTTCTCTTACCAGTTTCTAATCTAATTCTGTTAAGCAATTACAGATAGGGATTTTTCACAACTTGAATCACAGGACTGGATTAAAGGGGTACTGCTCTACAGGCACCGTCTGTTTAATTTGTATCTGCTCCAGCAGAAAGAGTTCACCTGATGGTACCTTAGTTCTAAAAGCTGATAAACCACTGACCTGGATGAAGAAGTCTCCTCCTCCAAGCAGTGGTTTCTGCTAACATTTATTACTCACTTTGCCCTCACTTTGCTAAGAGAAGAAGGAGGGCTGTAAATTGTTTGCTCTAGAAAGAATGATTCTTAAGATTGCTGTAATTGCAATATCATAATAAATAATGATGTTTCAGCCTGGATGAGGTTTTGTTATTCCTGCTGTAAGCTAAAATTCTTGAATATTCCCTGAATTTCTAATGTAATAGAACAGAAGGTCTATCCCAATATTGTGAATGTGGGTGTTTTTGAGAAATTGGAATAATACTAGCCTTGTCAGCTTAATAATTATAAGACAAATATAATCCAAAATGTCTCCTGTATTTTATAATCTGTATGTAGTGAAGCTGCTTCATTTTGTATATTTGCTGTTTCTGAAAGTGAGAGGCGACTTAACTTTTTTAATGAAGAACCTGATTTTAAAAATACAGGCCAATTGAAAGTATTTTCAGTCATGTTCACATTATTCTGTTAGCAAAACCCAAATCTGGTTACTGCATTACAGAACACTTTTTTCAATCAATTCAGAACATAATCGTGCCATATTGAAATTAACTTTCTGCTTTTTGCTTTAAGCAATCTCATTATCATGACACTTAAATAGTGAGGATGTTACAAGGATGCTTAAAAAAAAAAAAAGCAAGACCAGTAGCAGACTGCATAAAGTTGTTCTTTCACAGCTATGATTTCAATTATAAGACTAAAATATCTGGTTTTGTTTTGACAGCCCGACACTTCTTGCATCAAATTATCACAGGTATGCTGTATCTTCATTCTCACGGAATACTGCACCGGGACCTCACCCTTTCTAACATCTTACTCACCAATAATATGAATGTCAAGATTGCTGATTTTGGACTAGCAACTCAGCTGAAAATGCCTCATGAAAAGCATTATACCATGTGTGGAACTCCAAATTACATTTCTCCTGAGATAGCCACAAGGAGTCCACATGGACTTGAATCTGATGTGTGGTCTTTGGGCTGTATGTTTTACACTCTGCTTATTGGAAAGCCACCTTTTGACACCGACACAGTCAAGAACACGCTGAATAAAGTAGTATTAGCAGATTATGAAATGCCAGCCTTTTTATCAAGAGAAGCACAGGACCTTATACATAGGTTACTCCGCAAAAACCCAGCAGATCGCTTGAGTCTTTCCTCTGTGTTGGATCATCCCTTTATGTCCAGGTGTAGCTCTGCACGGAGTAAAGATTCGGGAACTTCAGAAGATTCCATGGACAGTGGAAATGCTACCATCTCTACAACCTTCACAGGTTCTTCCAGCATCAGTACCAGTGGTTGCTTGAAGGAAAAGAAGAAGCTGTTAGTTGGACAGCCACTCCCAAATAAAATTACTTTTTTTCCTAAAAACAGGAATTCCAGTAATACTTCATCAGTAGATGGAAGTGGTTCTTTCCATCAGTGGGGAATTCAGGGAAAAGAAATGGGCATAACTGGCAGAGGAAGAACTATGCAACTTGCTGAAGAGAGACCACATTCACGCTACCTCCGAAGAGCCCACTCTTCAGATAGGTCTGGCACATCCTGTAGTCAGACTCAAGGCGTATCGAATATTGAGAGATGTCACTCTGTGGAACTGCTTTCTAAGCCTAAAGTAGGAACAAGAGAAAATACAGAGTGCTTTTCACCTGCGAACAGCTATACTGATATAGGAGAAATATTTAAGGAGAAGACTTCTAGTAGTTCTGGTTCTTTTGAAGGGCAAATATCTCCACCTGTAAAAGATCAACCACAGTAAGGATCAGTTTTTACTAAGATGAAATTTAGAGCTGCCTTATATGTTAAATGCATGATTTTTCCTGTAACTAAGCTGTAGTAAGTGTCCAAAGTCTACACTTATAGCTTGAATACCAAGTAGGACAGGTTGATAGTTACTGCTCTTGCTATGTAGAGGTTTACTTCCCCACTGTCCCTATCTTAATCTGCATCTATGATTGTAGCTTTTATTTATGCTGGTAATACTCTTATTATTGACTTACTGCCATGTGCAGCAAGTTGAGTGTTTCCCCACACTAACTGTAGTAGAGAGCCTTACTAATTCTTTGTAGAAGAGATGTAGACTAGGCTAGAAGGCATTCAGAGTGTGATTACCGATGTTTTAACTTGCTGCCCTGTTCTGGGGTTTTTTTCTGGCTTTTTTGCTGTTTTCTGTTCTGCTTAGACAAGATGAAGGAAAAAAAAAAAGTACAAGATTAGGTAATGGATTATAAAACTGGCATACCAGAAAGGAAAATAATACTCAAAGATAACTGTCTGAGACTTAGTTCTGTCCTTAGTTGTAGTTTCTAGGTGAAAATCCTGGGTTCTTTGTATACACTGATGGACTTCCCTAGCTGATACAAACCAACTCAGGTGTCAAATCTACAAGTGATGCTAGAATGTTGTTGGAGGCCTCATCTTTACCTTCTGAGCTACACTGCTACACAGAAAGAGTCCTCCTTTGTGATAACCTCAGTCTATGCTCAAAGTTTGCTTTGTTTTTTTCCATCAGCAGAATATCTAGTAATGCTTTCCTGTTTTAACATAAGGGCTATTGCGTATCTTAGTTCTTGCATTTCTCTCCACATTAAGTGGCAACTTTGATGGTTTAATATGTTTTTCTTTTTGCAAATCAGTTCAGTAAAAATGCAAATAAGCACTTTGCCCTGTAGGAAAAGTAAATGGAGTGTTTGACATAAGCCTCTCCAGCAAGTTCAGTGGGCTGAACGTAAATGTGACAGAACACTAATATGAGTGTGGGGATTAACTGAATGGTTACTACTGGTTTTTACATGGTTGATTATAGGAGAGCCTCTTACATCTATAGTTAGCCTGTGCAGCAATCGTAAATGCAAGGTTCTAAGACTTACATTAGATGCTTCTATTCTGGGTTGGGATTTTTTTGTGATGACTGAGTCCTTGCCAGTGCCAAAGTAGTGATCATCGCAAAATGATACAGATACCGGCTACAGAAACAGACAACCACACAGGAGCTTAGTGTGAATTTCCAACAGATCAGTGATTCTACAGTAACTGTTCCTGTGTGTATTCTTCATTCTTCAACATCTGGATTATGAGTTCACCTTGTGACTACCTATGTCACTGTCTAAAAAGCTGGTAAAAAATCTTGATAATCTTTGGGATTTACTATAGTTTATGTAAACTCAAGTTATTTTAGGTGATAAGATTGCCTATGTATTTCAGCTGCATATGTGTTACACTGAATGAGATCCACTGGGGTCACGTGCATCATCCCTGTGTCTTCTTCAAGGTTGTTTCCTACCTGTACTGTGAATTAAGAACTAGATATTAGAACAACTACTGCTGGCAGCGTTATCAATGGCTCTTTTGTTCATATATCGCAGTTCCAAGAGTCTACTAGTGAGTGCTAACAGGCTTAAATCTGTGCTAAAATTAGTAATAACTGTTCATTCCCTTTGGAAACAGTATTTTATTTTTTATGCTTTACCCAATTAACATTCCCCATGAAAAAAGAAGCACGTTCTATGCTGTCTAAAGCTGCGAAATGCCACCTGCGTTTCTTCAATTTTCTAGAAATGTTGTGGTTTCTGTAGCTGTAACATAATTTTTGTTGTGCAAATGTCTTTGATGTAATCTTGATTACATGCGTAACTCTTCTTTTTTCAGCTCGAATTATCTCTGCACAATGAAGCCCCAGGTTGGTTTGTTAGAGCAGAAGTCCCAGGCTGAAACAATGCAGCAGTGGCTTGGAAGCATGCAAACAAATGGTGTGTTACGCATTAGTTGTTTATTTTTGCACTCAAGTTGGAGTAGTGACTTGTAACGGCTTCTGTGGGTTTTTCTATATTTTACTACTTTAAACTTGTGGCAGAAGGAGTTATCTGTATGGCCAAGTAACTGTGATACCAGTGTATAAGGCTGGCATCTGAAATAACAGTGACTGGATGTTAACAGAGGCTACTTTTAATTTCTGAATGAAAAGCATGGGAGACCCTAAACTGACTTGTTTGACGCAGATTGATTTCCAGCATCACTAATCTGTAGAATCATTCTTAAGCAAGAAATTGCCCATTGGAAATGTCTTGTTTTCTCTTTTGGCCTAAGCTATAACACTTCAGTTTCATGAGGCAGGAATTAATTTCAGAAGGTTCTGTTGTTAGTGCTCCTCTTAAACTGTTGGGTTGGTATAATGAATTGTATCTAACTGCCTTCATGAGAGTTGAAGAAATTGTACATTGAATTTGAATACTTGACTTGCTAAAATGAGGTCATTCTCTTTTAGTATTTTAGCAATTTAAAAAAAGAGGAAAACACAATTCTAGAACCTGCCATAATTATTCAGTTGTGACTTGAAATGTGTAAATATAAACATGTGACAAAAGATGGGCAGGTGAATCAAATGCCCTGTTAATTTAGTTGTGCAAATACTCCTTAAGAGAAAATGAGATCTCGGTGAATGAGACAGATAATGAGGCTGCAGAAGGAGGGGTGGAGGAAAGGACAAAAGACACAGGAGGGAAGGAGGTGTTTTGTCATGCATCATGTTACATCATTTACAAATTATGTAATTTAATCATAAAGCCAAATCACAAATCCATTCTGGCCTTTTTTGTTTTGATATTATTGGACTCCTTCCCTTCCTGTCTACAGGGAATTGGACTTACATGACATATGGTCTGAATAATCCTATTTAATTTTTAGTCCCTTTTCAACTGTCCTGCAACATGGCAGAAGGGGTGCAGTACTTAGGTGGGTGGGATGAAAGTTGATCAAGGGCTTAAATATCAAAACTAGGGAAGCAGTTATAAGAAGTTTAAATATAAAAATAGGTTTTTGTCTTTTAACAAGTGACTGGAAATAAAACAAGGGGTTTGAAGCATTCATTTAACATCTTAAGTACCAAAACCTCTGGTTGATGCTGAAACACTAGTTAAATAAGCTGAAACTTAAATGAAACTTGGTACTAGCAGTTATCTGAATGGCAGGTAAACTGTGTTTCAACGGAGTAAACTAATTCTTGTTTAAGTATCTACTTGAAATCTTAGTAGTTTGTTTATAAATGGTTTTGCAAAATGATTTGCTGTATGTTAAGACTGAAGGCCATCATAACTGAAATCTAGTAACTTCTTTTAAGCAGCATTGGAATTTTGTTAGCACTGGTATTGATTGGTACTAAAGTCATAGCCTAATGATTTGGACTGAGGATTAAAGAAATCCCATTCTGCACTTAAATAAGCCTTCTAAGATGGTATTTTGGAAAGCTTATAAAAGTGTAATAGCGTATTTTTTTTTCTTCTGACTGTGACTCTTTGAATCTACAATGTACCTCTATGATTCTTTCAGTTCCGCTGAGACCACCTGCAGACCTAACCGGCAACAGTAATGCACATGGAGGTTTTCGTTATCATCTGGATATGCAGCAAGATGCATCTAGAAATGCATGGAACACCTTAAAAGATACAAGGAATCATGATGCATCTGTTGACTATCCGCATTCTTTACACCAGAGAAACCCAAAGAAATACATCCCTGGAGTTCTCTGCAAATCTGAGAAAATTCAACCATCTTCTACATGTGGCCTTTGGTCAACTTCAGAACAAAACCAAACATGGGGCAAGGAACCACCAGCACATCAGAAACCTACACTGCGAAGTATAGTATCACCTCTCAATGCTCACAGGCTAAAACCAATCAGGCAAAAAACAAAAAACGCAGTGGTATGTATCAGTTCCTAAAACAGAAACAACTTAAGAGATAGTCACACTATATTTAATACTTAAAAATCACTTGGTAAACTAGAAGCATTTGTTTTTAGAAAACAATCTATAACAACTTAATTTAAGGTTATATTAGTAAGATGGATCTTAGTTTTTGTATATGGAATAGTCATGGTCACTACCTGCAAACAGTGACATGGTATTGCTTTTAGCTTACAAGCAAAGAAGCTGTAGGTAGACATAACAAATATTAAGTGCGTATATACTACCTACTGTTCTAAAACTTTGTCCTGCTTAGCTGTACAGTTGCATTTAAGGTTTTAACTATGTCAAATACATCAGACACTTGTATAGACTAGATAAATAGCTGGATTAGAAATGAAGTCTTGCTCTCAAGTACAAACTTGAATCTTTTTCCTATAGCGCTGCTTTTTCCCTGCCTTGTGGGTGAGAAAGCAAAACAAATTCCATTAATCCTTACTGATAATCACATATATTTTCTGGTTGGTTTGTTCCTGGTATCACCTTTCTTTTCATTTCTTATAGTCTTGTTCATCCTGTCATATTTCCCCCCACCCCCAATTTCTTTTTTTAAAAAAGAACATAATAGAGCTGACCTGTCTGTTTGATTTGTCACTTAAGAAGCCCCACCCTCACTGACCAGGCTTATAACCTTCAGTCATGTTGCAGTGTTCTGTTTTAATAGCACTAATAAGAAAAGTTACTGTCAAAGCATTTATAAGTTTGCAGCGCGTTTGAGGAAAAAGAAAACTTTTTTTTTTTGAAGCATTTGTGGAAAGAAATGTTGTCTTATCTTGCCAGAAACTAAAGGGTTTTTTAACTTGTGCATTTAATATATTTTAGGTGAGCATTCTAGATACTGGGGAAGTGTGTATGGAGTTTCTAAAAGAACACCATTCACAAGAACTTGTGAAAGAAGTTCTCAGAATATCTTGTGATGGAAATGTGGTATGTTTTCAGTTTCTTCACTGTTGGGCTTAGAGTATTTTGTTCTCTCAGAGTTTTTCTTACTTTCATTTAAGTGGTTATTTGTTTGGAAATGCAATATTTACATATGCACAGCTATTACCTCCTGGTTTTTTTCCCCGTGTAATACAGCCGTACAAATATAGGTAGCCAGCAATTATTTCAGAGCAAGATTAGGCTTGACTTTTGGAATAAGTGAAGTATTGTTGAAAAACTGTTGCTGTTAAATAATTACTTAGAGGAATAGAGTATTCATGGTAAAATATGGTAAGTAATTAAACTGTGACTTATTTCCATACCTGTTAAAGTAGGAAGTGCTGTAGTAAGTTGCAACTATAACCACTCTTTTTTTTCCCCTTTTTGTAGATTGCAGTGTATCATCCAAATGAAGGAAGAGGTTTCCTTCTTGATGACAGACCTCCTGCTCCTCCTGAAGGCATCTGTATGTATAATTTTGACAGCTTGCCAGGTAACTTGAAGTTTATTTTGAAATTTTGATGATTAATGTGATTATTTTTTTTTAAAAAAGTGAATCTTGTTTGAGACTTTGGCTTTTAGCTGCTGCTTTTCAGACAATTGTGAAGATAAAACTCCTTTCAGAGTAAGATTAAAAGTACAGTTTAACTGGCAACTGTATTTTTGAAACTTTGCAAGAAGGTGTAAGCCCACAGGTTTTAATTCATTTTTATGGAAGTTACAAGGAGTCTTTACCCCTTTATAATACAGTGTACTTAAAGCTTTCATAATGTTCTCCTCATTCATATTGGAAACTGGTTACATATGAGTGGAAAAATACTATGGAGTCATTTTTAAACCAGCATCTTTTCCTTGTGCTTTCTAATGCTCATAACTTGGGGAGGAAGGGGAAAAATATGTATTTGAAAGCATTGACAGAGTATTTAATGTAGACAGCTGAAGAACAAGTATAAGCTAACTGTAAGTTCTTAAGAGACAAGCAGACTTTTCCACTAATTAGAGATCAAAGGTAAGTTTGATGTGAAGCCAGGAAGCTACCTGGACCACGATATCTAGTTAAACGGTATATGCAGTGCTTTACTATGTTGTATAGGTTCTGAACTATGTTAATTGAAGCTATTCAAGTGAAGCTGTTGAAGATACACGCTTTTCTAATAGTTGGTGAAAATAAGTCAGTTTCTTTGAATATACTTCTGTAAAGTACTGAAATGTTGCTCACTACTTCTTTTGTTAAACACTGTGCACCAGCTTGGAGGGAAGTAATTTAAAATATGTATTTGATAGGTGAAGGTAATCAGATGAAAAGCTTTTAAATTTTTCTTTTTTTAGAAAAGTACTGGAAAAAATACCAGTATGCTGCCAAGTTTGTGCAGTTGGTAAGAACAAAAACCCCCAAAGTTACGTTCTACACAAGATATGCCAAGTGCATGTTGATGGAAAACTCACCCACTGCAGATGTTGAAGTCTGTTTTTATGATGGTATGTATTCGTTTTGGCAATTATGCAAATAGTTGCCGTGTTGTTAAAGGTGCACTAGAATATTGCCAAACACTAAACTGCAGGTTGAAGAGAATACTAGAACCTTTGTTTTTTATTTGCCACTCTGCCTTTTTTTCTAGCACTTGCAGATCAGTTTATTATTCGTTAGTTCTTTACTGATATCTTCTTCAGGGAGTACATGTTGCAGAAGTGTTATTTAAATTATGCCTTGTTTTTATTCATGAGCTCTTCTTTGAATCTACATTTGATAGTTAACTTAGAGAAAGGTGTGTCCATACTCCAAGCTTTCAATTGTTGACTGAGGTAATAATATTACCAAGAACATTCACTGGAGAAAGCAATTGGCTGCCTTTTCCAACTCTACCCTCCATAAACTAGACTGCACTGATGATTGTTTTCTCACTGTAGGCTGTGGTCAACTAGTTTGATTTGCTATGTGCATAGATATACCTCAACAGAATTTATGACAAAAAAAAAACTTAACAGCTTTGATTCAGTGTGGAAGCGCTATTGAAAGAATGGGCGTCTCTTTTACAATAGCATTCAAATGCTGATAGAGCCTACTTAACCAATTTTTGGCAATGCTGTTAGAGACTTTAATTTTGTCTCAGATTGTTTAGAAAGGTAGTTCTTAAAATATGTAATAAACACATTATTCAGCCCACTTAAGTAGTGATCTTTGGCCACAGAGGGCATTACATTAACATCACAGTCCCAATTTATGTGGCTCTTTATTTCTGCTACACATAGAGCTCATGCAGGAGTGGTTTTATTCTTGCGGTAATTAAGTCAGTGAGATACACTTTAGTAGAGTAGAATGTAATGGCAGAAATCTGTATTTTATACATGCTGGTATATTTTACAATTCACAGTAGAAGTTTTTATGGGTTTTTTTGCAGGAGCAAAGATACACAAGACAGCTGGTATAACTCGTGTGATTGAAAAATCAGGGAAATCCTTCACTTTGAAAGGAGAAAGTGAAGCAGCTTTGAAGAAGGAAATACAAGCTTATATGGATCATGCAAATGAGGTACACTGTTTTATGTAGACCTTTTCCAGTGCAAAGCAACTATCTGAAAATTCACTTTTTCTTTCACAAATGTGCTTCCAATGTTGTCTTTCATATTTTTATTTTTCCCCCTCTATTTACACTAATAATGAGGGATGAAGAAGTGTGGGGTTTGTTGTTTTTATACAAGAGTGAATATCACCGTTGCCTCTACATTTAACAATGTCTTATGGGGAAGACTGTTAGGAAATTCTTACTAGTGTGTAAAGGGTTAAACAGAACAGATGAAGCTGCTTTATACAAGTTTAAAAAAAACAAAACACACAAACAACCCAAACACATACTTCCCCACAAAACAAAAACCCACACAAAAGCCCACCCACCCACCCCCCTGAAAAAAAACCCACCCAAAACAAACACAAAAACCTGCCAAGTGTTTAAGTGGCCTGCCTGCTGTGTTTTCTAACTCTTCATGTCATCCAGTTAACAGTCACAGTCATTTTTTGTCTGTAAACTTAGGAAACAGTAAAAATACAGTGCAAATTTCCTATTGTTTTCTTTAAGTTCTGTTGTTTTCTGGAATAGAATTCAGGGGGCTTCTAGTCCCCTGTCTAGTTCCGCTAAAAGGGAATGAGAAGCGATCATAATTCCAGATGTGCTGAAGTTACAGGGAGTAGTATAGTTATAGTAGTATAGTTACAGGCTGTAGTATAGCTTTTCGAATTGCCTCCATAGTGTAGCTATTACTGATTTTCAGTTCCCCTGAAAACATTTCCTTCTGTAGGCTCACCTGCCATGCTAAACGTGTATGAAATGGTTATACTGTTCTCAATTAAAAACTTAACAAGCTCCTTCTAATTCCAGGGACATCGTATATGCCTTGCACTGGAATCTGCTGTTTTGGAGGAGGAAAAAAAGAGTGAAAGTGTTCCATTTTTCCCAATAATTGTTGGAAGGTAGTACATTTCACTTGAAAATACTTACACATTTGAATATTCTCACTAAGCAGCCTTATGCAGCTAATGTTTGCAGAAGCCAGGGTTGCTTAACAGAGGCTCGTAGTCATTAGCAAGATAAATATTGAGTTGGTAGCATGTGTGAACACCTTGTTTTGGACCTGCGAAGCGTCCTTTGATACTGGGACAACATACACTTGTGGATTTAGACTAAACCAGGCTAATAGCATATGTAAAAACAGTTCTGCAGAAGACAAGTGCCATCAAGGGCTTTGTTTGGTCCACGGGAAACTGAAAGAAAAGCTATTAGTCATCGCTTGTTTCTTTAGTCCTTTTTGGACAGACCTTTTCCCGATTTGTCTCACTGTTTTTCCAGAAAACCTGGCAATACTGAATCGCCACAGGCTGTAGCACCTCCACTGTTGGACAATACAAACTGTTTGAAAGAAGTTATGGCGCTGGATAGAAATACAGCTGCCAGTTCTACTCCAGTTCAAACTCCAAACTGTACTCCTCCTCCTGTAAGTACACAAGAACATTACAGTGGAAACTACTCTCCATTAGGAATTCAAATATTTTTGTTGTATTTGAACTAATGGATTAACATTTGTAAGGATGTAGGCTCTTATTAGCCATTTGTGAGAATATTGACTAGAAATGTTAACTTTTGAGTTCAACTGACTTTTGGTATCTGGATTTAAGATTATCTGAAAAATCAAGATCCTCCAAAACTTTACCACAAATGCCTCCTGGGAACGTAGTTTGGAAATTGCTTACTCCTGTTGTACAGCACTGTCTTTGATTTGTTTTGGAGAGCTCTGAGGTGCCCTGAGGCCTCTATAAGGGATGGTGGTCACAAAGGGTATTACACCTGAGGCTATTCTGAAATAATCAAGTGTTACTGTGTATAAATATATTTACAATTACACTTTTTTTATATGTATAGCCAACAAGGCTTTGTGTGCAATTTCATTTAGCTTGTTTAAAAGCCCCTCAAAGCTTCAACTGCTGCATCACAGCCCTGATACAACTTTCCCAGCTGACGGAATTGTATTGGGGTCTTGGCATGCTGAGTTTGTCTAGTGAACTTTGTTGAACTTACATGGGTCTGCATCTCTGTCCTTCGGTTGTATAGCACACGTCCTTAGTGCAGTTTTTCTTGACTGAAATGAAACCTGGCAACGAAAATTCTTTAGGGCTTCAGTACTAGTGTTGATCTTTACACTGACTTAAGGATACCCACCACCAGAGTTCTAACTTGAGGGTTCAGCATTCAAACTCATTCTTTGTGTGCCATATAGCAAACACTTGGGTCTTTGTAAGACTTTCTCTGTTTGCTTTCTCCTCTGAAGTATGTATTTCTAAGCAAAATAACACAATTGCTAGTTGCCTTTCAGTGTTAACCCTTGACTCTTTTTATCAGTTTCTTTATACTTGAACTAGATATGTATATCCTGAGGTACAGGATGTTGTTTCTTTCAGGTTCCTGTAACTATCTGGATCCTGATCTCTTTCCTGACCAAGCTATCCTATTTCAGAGGCATCTTCTGACTTGTACCTTTTCACTGAACCCTGAATCTTAAATCCTGCTAAGCCCACCACCTCATTTCTGTCATCTCTGCGACTATGGGAGGAGGTATCCAAGTAGCAGAACTTTTATAGAAGCAGACATGTTCCTTCTAGACAGTAGTGGTGGCCTTGTCCTGAAGACCTCCAATGTTTGATCCTCTGTTATTCTTCTGTTCATAACAGACTCTGTATGTGCTGTAGAATTCTTCTATTAATGTTTAATATTCTAGTTTTTAGTTAAGAGTAATGTCCATGTTTTTGTAAAATATTGGCCAAGTGGTCATTGGAATGAGGGCTGTTTTATCATCTAACATGTGCTGAACATTTTTGTTGAAGATGGACAGTGTTTTCCGACAGTCAAATAGGGAAAAATGGGGTTTAAGTAGAGAAAAAAAAAATCACTTGGGGAAAGTGATTCCTTTGAGTACAGGGCAGTGGAAGAAAAATGGTCATAATACTGAGGAAGTCATATGAAATCCTGTGGAGTTTTTATAATGTAATGGTGTTAAATGAAGCATATAGACTAAATCTGTCTGTGTGTATGAAAAGATTAAAACAGGTGGTAACTGACCCCTACAGTTAGTACATAATCTGTTGGATTAATACTAAGGCTGCTAATACTGTGCATTTCTGGGTTTTAGGTGGTGTCGTATGAAAAGTCTACATTTATGACTAATGCTGCTGAAAATACATGCTCCTCTGTTCATCAAACGGAATGCAGTCCAAATTCAGCCCAACTTCTAAAATCTGTCTTTGTGAAAAATGTTGGTTGGGCTTCTCAGGTGAGAAGTGAATTCTGATAAAGGAGGGGAGTCTGTTTTTTTTTTCCTATTAAACTTGAGATATATATTTTTAAGTAATGAACTTTAAACTTGATCTGTGAGGAATACATTCAGCTGTGCTCTGTTACAGTTTAAATCTGAAAATTGTTATGTGGAAAGATTCTTCCAAGTAAGTGTCCTAGATAAATACCATGGTGATCTACATAGGTAGACGAAACATCAGTAATAGTTCAGTGCTTCAGTTACCACAATTTTCCTGTGGTGGTTATTGCCTATTTTAGTGTCTTCTGTCATCTAAATCTGACTCTAGTAAAAAACTGAAGCTGTTAAACTTCCGTCTGTTCACTAATGTAGATGTAAAGGTGTTGTGACAAAGTGTTTTTACCAGATCTGTACAAGAAGAATGACTCTGCCTATACAACAAGAAAAGCTGTTTCCTTTGAAATTTTTCCTCTGCTTTTCTGTGGGACCAGCTTTAGATTTAAAAATGGTTCTCTGCAATCCAGATGAAGTAAGCTTCATGTCCTAACAGAAGTTTGCTTTACATATATAAACTTTAAAATGTATATAGCTGTGAACTCTCACACGTGGGCCTTCTATTTTATGTTTGGTCCTTTTAAAAATGTCTTTAGGTGTGGTTAAAGGCACTTCTTCATTTAACTCTCGTTGAAAAAGGATGACTAAAGCTGAGTATCTGAAACCTTCGGAAGTCTGATTCTTGAGACTGCCTAAGACTATTTACTCCAAAATAGTACACACGCAATCTTTAAAAGACTGACCAAGATACCTAAGTCACCTCAGCAATTCTGAAGAACTTTCAATTATTAAAAAAACTCTAGGTACACAATCTGGTATTTTATGTCCTCAAACAGTAATGCAACTTCTCTTGTTAGCTGACCAGTGGAGCAGTATGGGTTCAGTTTAATGATGGATCCCAACTGGTAGCCCAGGCAGGTGTTTCTTCTATCACCTACACATCTCCAGATGGCCAGACAACTAGGTGAGTCCAGTACTGCTATAAAAACAGTTCAGTTTGCTGTTGGTACAAAGCTGTTCTATGTAAACTTCTAGCTGCTACTCATTTTGTAAATGTTAAAACTTAGCTTTTCCATTACTTGTCAGTTGATTAGCTTTATATAAGCTTGATAAACACGTATAGCTTTGACTGAACTCTGCATAACAAATTAATAAAAAAAAAGCTGGGAATGCATCTACTTGATCTCTAGAATATAGCCACTACCCCTGTATAGTATAAGAGGGAGGGGGAGAAAAGTAAGGTTTTAATACTCCCTGTCCCCCAAGACACTGCTAGATTAGGGAGATAGCATGTCAACACTGATGCATAGACCTGAAGTGCTCAGGTGAAGTTTTGCCCATCTTTTGGACACTAGGCACTTCCCACACAAATGTAGCCACTCAGTAACATGCTTCCTTTGTGCAAAGTTCAAGACAGTAACATACAGTTGGTTCAGATGATATTACAGCTTTAAACATTGTTTAGATATTAATCTGAAATGCTTTTTTCAGTTAAATACATATAGGGAAGGGGAGCCTGGATTTAAGCTATCAAGCTCAATTAGTGTGTCTAGGTATACTTAAAATCTGCTTGCCTGTAAATAGGCAAACCACTCAGGTTTTGAAATAATTATACTGTCCTGAAATAATTTATTTCAAGCATCTAAATTTTTCTGTGCTTATTTGTCTTTCTAGGTATGGAGAAAATGATAAGTTGCCAGAATACATCAAAGAGAAGCTGCACTGTCTGTCTTCTATTCTTGTGATGTTTACCAACCCAGCTGGTCCCTGCTAATTAAAGCAGTGCAGGTGTTGGGACACAAGAGCTTAATAAACTCACTCACTGACCTTCAAGTAAAGTGACTGATCTTACTGAGCTTATGCAGAAATTTGTTCAAAAGCTGGTAAAAAAGTTGGAAGTGAAAGGTTGCTCTGTTTCTGTGTAGCAAATTGCTTGTAAAGTATCGTACAAAGCATGATTTTTCCTCAAAATGATGGATAAACTTGCTCAAGTAAAACTTTGAGCAACTTAGTTCTAGATAGCATCAACTACTTTAAAAATAATCTGAATCTGTTGGTTTTTTTTCCCCCCACTACTTACTCGGTGCCAACAATCAAGGAAAATGCATCTGTGCTGTTGATGTGTTTGTATTTGTAAATAACTTGTATTTTTGTCTTACAAGTAATATATGTAAATATGTATATGTTTTACAACTTCGTTTTTATTTTTTGTAGCAGCAGCTTTTAACTTTCTTGCACAACCCTTTTATACAAAAAAAAAAAATTAAATCCTGTGGCAATTGTCCAGACCTGTTTGTTTGTTTCATGTTCAAGTGATGTTTTGGTAAGAGCCCTGTTCCCTTAAGTATTAACCTGAATTTATAACAGGAACTGATCTGATATCTTAGAGCATCGTATGTTGGGAGTTCAGGGCTGTGTGAAGCTTGGAGAAACAGTATAAAACTGTTGCACAAGTTACATATGACCTGAATCTGCACTGGGGTTTGTATGTTCAGTATTTTACCTTTGGCCTACGGATGATTAAAACTAGGAGCACATTGATAGGAAAGCAAACTGCATATACTGTAGTAACTTACTCAGGTTGTTACTTTATAGGAATTTTATTAACTTCAGGTACTTTTACCTTGTCTTACACATTATGAAGCACACTGATAAACTGGAGTAGCACTAATAATACCTTTTTTTAAAAAACCATTTTGCTTACGGTGTGGTAACATTCCTGATGCTGTTTATATTCATACTTAAATACTCCAGCGTCCACTCAACATAAGCCTTTATCCTACCTCATAAGGAAGAGTGGAATCCAAAAAGGTGTCAGCAGCAGGGAGGATGGAGTTTCAGGGGAGCTGACACTGGCCTGCCTATGTGGTCTAGACACAATAAACCGAGCTGTAAAACCCTCAGGAGAGAGATGTTCCAATACAGCTTTTTCAAATCTGCAGGCTCAGCCTGGAGCTGAAATAGCCTTGACTTCAAGTCAGTTCTCCTTATTCATCTAGTCTCTAATACAGACAATTTTGATTATTTTTTCATGTCCAAATCAAGGAAAGAGCTTCAAATAAAGAATTTGCATAAAGAATGATATACAAGTAGTACTTAAAAAAAAAAATATCATAAAGGCTTAAGTGATTCTCCAAGAGGAATTTTTAAGTGCTTTCATTTGAGAAATGAAATGCACCTTCTCATGTTGGACCTTACTACTCAGATGGAGTGATTGCATGGTAAATGACTTAACTATTACAAGTCTTTGATAAACCAAGTGGGATGTGTAGCTCTTACACAGACTCTTAAGGTTTTTTGAATCAACCTGTAGCTAGAAGCGTGTGCACAGGCACAAAAATACAGCTTTTCTTTTTTCCCAAAGAAACATTTTAGTACTTTCATCTTAGATGTAGCAAGTCAACCTTGATAAGATGTGGGCCAGCACTGCATGTTAAAAACTTGCATTACCAGCCATACCTACTATCTTTACTTCAGACACAATATAATCTAGTTTGTGCAAGCTAAATGTACAAAGTTGAAGAAAGCTCGAAGTAGACACCAGAGGGCAGAAAGGCCTAAGTGCCTAGAAAGTACAGTCAGCCAGTGTGTAAGAAACAGTGTGACTTAAGCACAGTTACATTACATTGCTAACCAGAATAAAATGGAAAAAAAAGATGCCCTACCTGTGAGTGACAAGAATATGTTTTGTAAGAATGAGAGGATAATAATCTGTAACAGGGAAGCCATAGCTTAAAACACAGCTAAGGAACAGAAAAACTCTCACACCCAAAGAATTTAAAACCTTGCTTTCTTACTTTAATCGTTACATAAACATTAATGTGCATGGGCTACCCCTTTCTAGGGCTATTCTGCATTCTACAGGTATTTGCTGCAGAAGAAGAGACTTTTATCTAGTTTTATCCTTAACCCTTTATATAAGTTACAGGTAAATTAGTCCCTCCAAGTACCCAAACATTTTCTCACTCTTTAAGTTGGAAGTTAGCTAGCCCGAAGAACAGTAATAAAAACCGTAAAACATACATATTTTGTCCTAACATTCAGCACAAACTGAGTTGTAGAACACAAAATCTTAACCGTGTTAGCCATTTTGAAAACGGCATTTCTCATGTCTAAAGTAACACCAATTTCTCATGACTGAAGTAACTTTCAGTGCTGTAACTAAGCACTTCACTTTGCAGTCTGTCTTCACCACCAAAACACAGTATTTCTGGTACTACTAATTATGAATTAGCATATAAAATAAATGCTTGTAAAAGCAAAGTCCTTTCTCGTAACATTTTGTGATTCTGCAGCAGGGAAGCCCGAGAGAGAATAAAATTTCTGTACTCCCTTCAGTCAGTATTGAAAAAAATAATCTTTTAATTGAGTAGGTTTTTAGTGTTTGAACAATTGATTACATAGGAATACTTAATTACATTTATTAAATTCAGTAAACATCCAATATTAGACATAATAAACAGCAGCTACAACCCTCATATTGGGGTTACTCCAGATTTTTTTCCCCCAGTAGTACCGAAACAGATAAACCAAACCCATACAGATAAGCTTAGGCCTCATTATGAAGGAAAATTATAATTTCCCTTTTTAAAATAAACACTGAATGATTCCAACATTTTAAATTCCTGTTTCTCATACCATATTATCATTAAAAAGAATAAGTCTACAGATAACAGTCAACACCCAAGGAGCCAGTTTCCTACTCTTTACTTAATTAACACCAGTTGCTCAGCACAGTGCATTCATTCTCTCAAATGACAACAGAAGTGTAAACTATCGTGCTTAGTATTTCCTTCTTGTAGTAAAGTTAAGAAAAGCTGTGCATATTTCAGCTCTGTGCAGGTTATCTTTCTTGCTACAAAGAGGCATTCAGCAGAACAGCAGAAGAAAAATTGCACATCTGGTTCACTGTAGTTCAAGTAACAGCCACAGAGACTGTGATTTTCAATGGCTCTTAACCAACTTAAATACCCAAATCCCACATAAACTGCTTATGAAGTAGGCACCTACCTTCCCGTACCATTTTGTCACATTTCATTTGAAATCCTGGAGAAGATTTACTGATACTTGACAGTTTGCAAAGTCAGACATTTTGTATTAATCAGTGCTTACAGGCTAGCAAACTGAACTTCGGAAGGTTCACTTAATTAGTGATGTTTCCATACAAAGTGCATGCAGCTCAACTAATCTTGTAGTTACAAAAGAGTTACTAATCCTGATTCACAGAATCAAGACAATATTTCTTTTACTTCTTTCTGTAAAGGATGCACGTAACCTGTGACCTTCACAGCTGCATTCAGTACACAGGTGCATCATTTAAACTGTACACACATCAAATGTGCTGTTGTGTTGATCTAACTTGTTCACGTCCCTCCCTCTGCTGCTAGAAAAGCAAATTACAAAAGCTCTATTGCAGCAGGTGTCACCATGTATTAGGATATGACCAAGTTTTGTGTTTTGTCAATATGTAAGTATAGGTGTACAGTTCTTAGCATACAGCCAACAAGGTCAGTGGTTAGGTACTCCTCATTAAAAAGCAGTAATAAACTTAAGTATTATTTCTGGTTGGTTTTACTTTTTTTTTTTTTTAACTACATATTTAACAATTCTCTTCTTGCATCCTTCCATATCTGACAGAAAATGCAATTAGTCTCTTGTATACTATCTCCAAGAGTAAGAGAGAGACTACAACCACCCCACAGATTAAGCTAAATGCCCAACGTGGTCCCAGATGATTGTATATTTGGCTCACAAAAACAGGCCCAAGTATTCGTGCTCCACTTCCAGAGGCAGTTAACCATCCCATGTAGACACCCTGCAGAAAATCAAAAGCATATGTTAGTGATACAGGAATTATTTGGCTTGCCAATAATTCCCATCAATTATCCTAATTAGAAAATATACAAGTGTTCGAGCAATTGCTTAACTTTCTTAACTCGTTAAGGTACTCAGGACTTTGTTTCCAAGAGTACTGCTCAGCTGCTCTAAGCATTACTTTGAAGGCCTCACTGAGCTACATAGTCCATAGCTTTCTAATAAAAAGGCATTCTGGCTCAAAGCATCTAGTCTCTTACAGCAAAATGTAACATGGAAAAAATTAGGTACGTGGTGAAAAAGGAAGACTTTTTTTTGTTAAGCACTAATATCGGCGTGCTATGTGTTTCACCACTGTAAAATGTCAGTAACTGGAGCTATCATAGTATTTGCAGTCTTTATATAATATACACAGGAAGAGGAACATTATTATGTACTGATCCTCTAAATATGTAATTGAATTGGTTGTTACAAAAATGACTCTTCCAGAACAGTCACGAAAGCCACAAGCTTTGGGCTTAGTTGTTCTGAAATTTTCATGCTGTAAGATTTGCCATAAATTGTAGTCCAAGCCTTGCTTTCTAATTCCTCCAGGGACTTACCCTGGATTTTAAAAAAGATTACAGTTTCTGGAAACTTCTGCCGCGGTTGAAATGTACTATTATTTGGCTGATGACAAAAGGAACTTTAGCTAGATTCCTCATTCTAATAAAGAGGGTGCAAGTCTTGGAGAGCAAAGGAAATAAATAAACCATTAAGACACCACGCTCACCTGAGGTTTTGGTCCTAGAATTTTTGAGTATAAAGTGTAGGACATGACATTACAAACTGGATAGCCCAATCCTATTAGTATGTCAGAGCTGATATACTGAGCCAGGTAGATCATAGGAGTATTCAGGCACCAGGACTGTGTGACAGGGCAGCCTGTGGGTTCTGCTGTGTGGTTGGACGGAAGCTGCATTGCTTGCAAACTCCAGAAAGGCATTAACATTTCAGTGGATGTTGTTCTGGGAATGGAGTTATTCTTTATTTCTGTAAAATTAAGTTATGCATACCATTAAGAAAAAAACACAATAAAAAGCTTTCAAAAAACCCATGATGATGACAGTTTAGTACGACTTGAATTATACCTTGCCACTGGATATTTGGTAGTTTTTTGCCCCAAGGCAGTAAGATAAAGAATCCAACCAAGACAATCAGTAAGCCTCCATGGAGTATGGCACGCTCACCAGTCCTATCAAACAATGAAAATACAATTAATACATCAATTAATTAAAGTAAAATGTATGAAGGTGCTAACGACATAGCCCAATAGTTTGTGGAAACGATGCCTGACCAAAACACCTGCAAGACAATGGCAAAATCACAGTAACTTAAAACCTGGTTTTCTTGTGATTGATGGGTAAAATACAGACAAGGAAGGGGGTTACGTTAACAGAGTAAAGAATGACAACAGCATCATGGCTGTGTCAAAACTGGAAGTACTTCATTATTATAGTAAACCTAAAATCATTAACAAGTAAAAGATTTGAGTAATGCAGATTTGGCCTTGCCAAATGTGAAGTGTTTTCACACTTAGTTAACATAAGTAACAACACTCCATTAGACCCCAAAAACTTACCTTTTAGATAGTGCTTTAACCACCATGAAAACAATAACCGATTCAACGCCAACCACACTAAGGATTATTCCATTGTAAAAAACGGCCTCTTTCCTGGTCCAGGAATACATATCCATCGTCAGTGGAGTAGCTATACTAAATTGGCAGAATGACATTACATTAATTAAAAAAGACCTTCTTCTATACAGTCATTTCCGTACATATAGTGTCCCGAACATCAAACACAGTGGTATAGAACCCTTTCCTCCTGACAGGCGTATCAGAAAACACAGGCTAGTTATAAACTAATTCTGTCATGCATCATTTATTAAAACTAAATGCACTAGACAAAATCACAACTGCATTAGACCAGCCACACTCTGAAGCATCATTAATCCCTTTCTGATAGTGGAGGAAAAGATGATGGAGTCAAAGCAAGAGTAATAGAGCGGCGGGGGGAGGGGGGGGGGGGGGGAATCAGGCCCTTGAGTATAAAAATAATAAACATTATATACTGTTTCAGTTTTAGCAACCAACCAGTCTCTAGGAACTCAGTTTTCTAAAAACAATGCATTGAAGACAGAGATGTATTGTTAAAAGACATTTTAGCTGCATTAGAGCTCAAAAAGCTTACTCAAAGTATTTTACAAGTTATACAGTTTCTAAGTTAAAAAAATGAAGTATACCTCAGCCTGAGGTTTTACTTATTTTCTTACACACAGAAAATTTGGGAGTGAATAACATACCTCTAGGTAAAATAAACAGTCGTGTAAAACAGTGTATTTAAGAATACAATTGCATTAACTATCTCAAACAATTGTTTTAGTCATTACTGAAATAAGAGCTTTACTGGAGCTTTTGGAGCTGAACAGAACCATGCTAAGAAATTACACAAAATTAAAATAAAAAGTATAGAACAAGGTACTCAACTGAACACAGTTTTCTCTGGAGATTTCAGGTAGCCCAAGTTAAACTACTTTTTTTCCCCCCTCAACACTTCAAAAGTTTAGGATATGGGTTTGCATCCATTCAAAAGCTTTTACATTAATATTTCGCATACCACAAACTGTATGCTACATATTTTTAGTTATTACTGACCTTTAATTCATTACTTTGTATCAGTATACATGAATTTGATTGCATATGGTTTTTGACTTCTATTTATGAAGAGTACGGTTAAGAAAATGAGTACAACAGAAAGGACTTTACATGCACACTCAGTCTAACTACATTACGTGTCTAAGTATTTTGAGAGAAAATAGACAAACTTACGTTTCAAAGACAGCAAATACAAACAAGATGACAAAGAAAAGAATATTGATTGCTACCACAGCAACGTGGTCAATGTTTCCTTCTGCCTCCTGATCCTGAACACTTTCTGCAACAAAACAAAAGAATAATCTAAACTGCAAACTAAGCTTTTTTTACACCACTACAAATTACAAACAGTAGTGATTTCCTTACTCTGGTATTTAACATGCAGGTTGATGGCCGGCTAGGCAGTTATATTTTGACAATCTAAGCATAATGTTTTTAAATCGAAATGGAATCGTTGAAACTTCAGTTCCTCTGACAATGAGGGAAAATTATTTCCAAATTGGTTATACCACCTGTTTTCCCACTGTAATGCTGGGACTGACAAGCCCTGAGTGACAGCAAAAAGCAAACTTTAAATAATCTTAACAATGGAAACCAAACCACTTTCTGTTCCTCTTGCGAGGTCAGAAGTACACAGTAGAATTCTCCCCCCTACCACAGAGCCTTTGTTCCTCTAACCTGGGCAGGGTGTTTTCATATACAAAACACACGTGTGAGGTGTGCACATATAGCTCTCTTTTTAAACAGAAAACTAATACAATACTGAAACTGGTAACTTCCATAGATTTTAAGACAGTTTTAAGATGACCTTTCATATACTTTTTATTCTTCAAGTAAAAGGGATACTCACAATGTTTTTTAAAAATCTGAACTGCATACAAAGAGGGTATATAGTTGAACATAAGCTGTTGCACTGTATGGGGCAATTACTGTACTTTCGTCTCACCAACCAAATTTACTTATACAAGATACATCTTCTAATAAGATGCTATATGTGAAAGCTGATATGCAATAACAATATTACTCAGCACAATACAGAACAAAAGAGAAGTATGACTGCAGAGCAGAAGTTAAGGTAGATTTTATTTTTATGTCCATATTCACTTCATCCTGCCTCTTGGAAGAGACAGTTCCAGGGTGAAAATTTGGAAGGATCCATACTTTATTTTTTTCTTCTTTGCTACCAGACAGCAGTATGGACACATATGGACACAACATGGGCATGAGGCAATTTCTGGACCAGTGAGAAAGAGATGTAGCCTATTTTCCACTTATTTATCTGTTCCCAATTTATCAGACTTTAGAATACTTCCGAAAGCTTGTATGTAGTAAGAAAATACTTCAAAATTATAATCACGGAATAAGTTTTCAAGAAAACATAGGTACCTTCTCCTTCACAATTGATACTTTTGCATTGCCGTCCCAAGTCATCCACTCGATGCTCTCTAGAAATTTAGAACTGTTTTCATTAAGACACATATTTATTTGATCTACTATTGAGTCAAGTTTCTATTAAAATAATTCTAAATGGCATCATTCTAAGTATTCCCAGCTCCTTCAAACATCATCTGTGCAGTCTGCATTTGACACAACCATATTCAAGAAAGAAAATATCCTAGTGGGAGAATATCATATATCTGTGTGCATATCTCCCCTCCCCTCACTGCCACCAATGGGATAATGCATAAAAATTCTTAAAGAAATAAAGATTCTTAAAGGAAAGACACAGACAGCGAGAACCCTACAGACAAGCTAACCTTATTTCTCTTTAGAGAAAAAACATGGGCAGAAACCATCAACGTTAAAATATTAAAACATTAAAAATATATCAAGGCTAAGCTAATAATCTAAGAGCTCTAAGTTTTTCCATCAATTTACATTCTAGCTGTAACATCACTATGATTAATTTATGAGAATAATGAAAAAGATAGGTATTAAAGATGGTAGAAACCCCGAAAAATAAATAACAGCTTATAGTTTCAGCACCCCAGATTTCAGGCTCATTAGTCCTCCTTGCGAGCAGCATACTGGTACAAGTCACCCACTAAAAAAAGGTAGAATATTTCTCTGTTTTCACTTGATTACCTGAATATAGCAAAGAAGAGAATAACATTAATAACTCCTAAAAGAGCTCCAAATAAAACCGGAGCCGTATACATGTTCAGCTGAAGATGAACCAATTTCCATGTTATTCCTTCTTCTCCAATAAGCGTAAAACATGTCTGAAAAACTTAAAAACACAAATGTATTAAGAAAATCTTGAGAATCATTAAGAAAATATTAGAACACATATAAAATAAGCATATAACACTGGATAAGCAAAGTTCTTCTAATTGCTAAGTAAAATTTAAATATTATACCGGTCCAACCTTTTACATTTTGAGCATCTGAGTCTAAATAAACTGATTGATACCAGTGGGATCTCAACTAGCCCGAAAACTACTTGGTTACATACAAATACACTGTATAAATAACAGCATGACACTTGAAGAACTGGAACTGAATTCTGAATGTACCAATGGTTAATTTTCTTGGCCACGTGCAGACAGCTGATTTACTCTTTTTCCTCTTCCTCCTACATGGAAAACCTTGGTCCTGGGACTGGACTATCCCTCCTGCTAAGGGCAAGCTAGAGAGAAAAGAAGCGGGGTGGGGAGTGGTGTGTGTAATTAAAATTTAAATTGGTACAGAGCAAAAGATTGTAAGATTAGATGATTTGCTTACTACTGTTAGGAAACAGAGAGTCCCTATCAAATTAGGAAAGGGAATTACCTAAACTTGTACTCTATGCAAATCACACAAAGAATGTAGATTTTGTTGTTGTTGTAGTCCCCTTAATGCTCTATCAACAGCACTAGTAATAAACAACTGGAAAAAGAACTTTCAGCCCTAAACATTCACCTCATTATATTACCATACACAAAGCATTTCAGCTCTACTAATCGGATAATCTTAATCTCCAGCTACAGAAGACAAGCAATCAGTAGAGGCTGTTTAGGACAAATTTGCTGGTCTCTCTTTACAACAGAAGGCAAGTCTAACGCACTTCTCCTCCCACAAAGCAGATAAGAGTATCTCAGCAACCACAGAAATGCCTGATTGAACAAACACCCCTTGAGCTCTTTGTTCCCTTAGCTCCCTGTAAGACCTGTGCTTAAAATTTTGGCCGATATGAAGATTTTGTTATCGTCACTACAAGATCAGAAAAATCTGTTGGGTGCTATTTTCTACAACATGTGAGGCAAGGTGAAATTTTTGGTCATTTTGGAAAGGTGGAAAATTTTGCCCTAGTACACTAATGTTAAATTCCCTTCTCCATGAATAAAGTGCAAATGGTCTATTTAGTGGGTACTGATACAAGAGAGCATCTTCGAACTTCTTTTTCCTGCAGCCAGTAATCCAAACCTGCTAGTTTCTACTACAATTAGAATTTCTTTGGACTAGAATACTTAATTTATATTGGCAAAAATAAGTATATATGAGCATATCCCATTGATTCAATTTTGATACCACAGACAAACTATGCCTTAAAATCCCCAACATACAGCTGCAGAGGCTTCCTACTTTCAATGCCCAATTTCATTCTAAAAAAGTATTACAGAAGTGAGGAAAGAAGATATGCTTTACCTGGTCCTAATATGAATCCAACTGCTTGGCAGGCACTGGTATTGGCCATGGCACTTGTTCTTTCTGTAAGAGAAGTGGCACCTGCAATATACGATCGAACTACAGCCACGTTTCCTTAAAAAAAAAAACAAAACCAAGAAAGTGTTCATGGAAATACCAAGTCATATTCTTAAATTCTCCAGTTATATTTATTTTAGGGTTCCCCCCCGCCACCCCTTATTTTGCGCAAAAATAAAACCAAGCGCTCCCTCTAGCATTTATACACAACCGCACAATTACATAATTTTATTATAAACTTATATTGGCCGACCCCTTGCTTTGTTAAGTAGTAAGTTATCATTCACATAATGGTAAATCTGGTACTAATATATAATGTTAACTATCTTACACAAGACATAGAATTTAAAAAGTTTCAGAAATGTATATTCTGCTGTGGTTACCTGCTCCAAATCCCACAAGAGCACGTGCAGTCAGCATATAGTATTTGTTGTGTGAATGAGGTACGTGGACGTAGGCATAAAGACAATTAGCAGCTACTGAAATAGCAGTTGAAACAACAAGAGGTTCTCTCCTTGGCCTGTAATTGGACCACAAGCCAAACAGGGGAGAGGCAACCATCTGGCCAATGCTATAGGAAGCTATAATCCACCCCAAGAAACTTGCATCTGCTGTCGGATCAATCTGCAGAAATAAATTAATCGATTCTATAGGTAAAGTATTATAGTATTGTACAGTATCAACAAAACCATTTTAGAATCAGTACCTGAAATACCTGAGACTCTGCACTGTAATTCTGAGGGTATATGGCACTATGCAATGCAGCGTCAAACCTAAGCAACGACTAAACAAGTTAGTGTGTCTGCATGGCATTGTGCAGTGTTGAATATAAATGCACCATTCTGGGGCTCAGAAGCAGTTGTTTTCACATAGTACTTTGTCTGGGGCAATAAACCTTGGCTACCTGTCTCCAGCAAAGCACCAAACCAATAAAAAGTGCTTTGCTTCTGAGATTGGAAATGGCTCACTTGCAGCAAACTCTAATAGTTTTCATATGGCACTGCTAATGTCATAGGCTATAGATGTAACTTAAGAAGTACAGTAGACAATACACATGCCAGGAACAAGGAACCACTTAAGTCATCTCTCCACATGCCTATCCTGATTTACAAGGCTGAGGATGTGTTTTCTTTTCTCTTCCAAGAATTCAGCACCAGCCTCAATTTTAATGATACCTCTAGGACCCTGCTCAGGATACGTTCTTCCAGATTGGCATTTGAAGCTGCCCTCTACAATTCCAGCAGTAGTAAAATCCTAGCACAGGCTAAATTAAAAGTTTTAGAGATCTTTCCTGCCGGGATTAACAGGAATGTAACAAAGAGGGGGAAAACCCCCCAACAACCTAAAAACACTATCCATGAACACAAGCAATGCCCTGTTAGGACTATCAAGAAGGTCTATATGCAACAATCTGACATTTACAGAGCAACTTCCTACCCTCAGCTTCTTTTTTTTTTTTTTCACCCCAAAATGCAGACAAGCCTTGCATATTATGTTTTAACACTACAAATACATTCAGATAAAGAGATTTCTACTGCTTCATTGTCCATAACAACAGCGAAACTATATTGGAAAACCAAACATTTCTGGATTGTGATGTACCTTTATCAATTCAGGGATTCAACTGACAGAGTTTACATGAAATAGTGAAAGCTAAGTGGATGGCAAAATAAAAGTCTCTTCCCTTTACTGTTTCTTTTCCTAAATAAAACACCAATTTTTGTATTACATACTTTCCAAGCAGGAGTTTTATGTCCTTATTAATTTAAAAATAAAACGTATTTACAAACCTTTTGGAGATATGGCCACACAGACATAATTACAATTGAGAAACCTGCAATGCAGTAAAAACATAACTGAAGTTACTTTATTTGCCATGTTTATTAGTAATTTGCTCTTCCTGAAACAGTTATTACAGGTTCATTTTTCTGCTCCTAAGTGTATTATAGCCTAAAACTGTGCATCAGTCTGTCACCTGAAAAAACTATGTATTATGTGCATTTTTAAGAAGTGATAATTCCTCCTAACAGGAGGAACTATTTTTAAAAGGACATTTTATAGGTGCGTACACATTAAACAAAACACTCCTATGAAAAGAATACAGATGTGCCAAGCAAACTGCATGGGATTTTCCCTCCCAGTGGAAAGACAACAAGGTCCCCGGAGCAAAAAGAATTTCTTGATATACTGATAAATTTGTTTTCCTTTATCAAAGAAGTTTTAAACTAATCAAATTAAAAAAAATATCACTGAAGAATCCTACAATTTTCAAGATCATTTCTAGGCCCACAGAAAATCATCAGAAGTCAAAAACCAACAGAAGTCTTGTTTCCAGGGGCAGTTATTTAGGAATCAAACAGTAATTTGTTCTACAGTGGAGATGCAAAATCCCATAAGAAAAAACAAGTTCTAATATACTTTTTGAAATAGATAACACACATTCCCACAAATATCTTACCTCTTACGAACTCAGCATTATTTCTATTTCCATTCCCCAGAAGTTTCACTTCGGATGACATAAGTGTGACCTTTGCCGCCTTTGGTTCTGAGCAATAACCTTACTCTGCCACTACCTTTCACCCTGAACTACTACAAAGCCATAAAACAAAGATTTAAGTAAGATGTCATTTAGTCTCAAAACACGAGTATTGTTTAACTTATCTTATTAAACCTAACTTTCAGTTTGACTCGCTAGTCGTATCTTCTCTTTTGAAGAATCAGAAAATGTACCTTTTAAGGTTATAAAAGAACAATAGCAATAAAGGAGCAACGTAGTTGAAGTCTAGAAAACTCCGTAATTTTCAAACCAAAATATATTAAGAAAATAACATTGAAATCCACCTGTGTTTACTCACCTACACTACTCAGAAACATAGTAAGATACATAATCCAGATGGACCGCCACCTGCTCTTATAATGCTCTTGTGTTTCCACAACATCCCTGTTTTTGAACCAAAAGTTGAGAGAGAAAGAAATCATCATTAGATTCTCTTCTAGTTGTTCCCACAGGACATAGAAAACATTTTTCACAGACTTCTCAATACAGTTGTGTAAATTGTTATGCAGGAATGGACTTTCACACAGCAAAGAATACAAAATATTTTAGAAGCAAGCTAATTTTTTGCTGGAAACTACTACATTGACAAATCAAAAAACTAATAGAAATGCTATCACGTACCACTGCATTCAAATGTTACGCAAAGAGATCTTTATCTAGAGTTCTTCAATTCCACAATCTCTTTGTATAGACACTTTGGAGCATCACAGATATCATGTAAAGGCTTTAAGGAGTGCCTATTAAACCATAAAAACCCAGACATCTTCTCAGAACTGTGACTTTAAAGCAAAAAAAAAAAAAAAATCCAAACCTGAAATACTATTGGTTTGACTAAAAGGTATGGCCAGCCTATTCTTACCATGAGAAAGTAACTATACAATGAAAAAGATGCATGTAAAACATATTGCTATAGATTCTAAGGGCTGCAAAAAAAATTTAAAATAGAAGTTACAAACTTTGTGAGCAGTAAATTATTTTTCTAGAATTCATAAGCACCTTCTAAGACCCACATACTTTTTCAGAAGCAAGAACGTTCCAGGGTTCTTCACTGGTTTCGAAGTGTTATAAACAAAATAATCTCTGTTCAAAAGGTGCAGACCTCGGTTATATGTGCCTGAACATAATTTATAAACATTGTTTATATACGTCGTACACGGACTTAGGCAATACGCCCAATTCTAAAGCTAATACAGCTATTCCACAGCATGGACGGCACACTTATTTCCTCAGAAACGTTTACACCGTTGAAGTGTCTTGGTTCAATGATACTTTAACCCCATAAACGATGTCTCTAGATTTGATTTGTTATCTTATTGCCCATCACGTGTAGGAAGAAGCGAGTCAAACACCGGTACGCGCTACGCTTGGTGACTTTCCAGGTTTTGGGCAAACCGAGCGGTTCGCCGCCAGACCGCCCTCAGCACAGCCGGGGCAGCAGCAGCCGGCACTACGCGTTCAGGACACCGCCGTCTTCCTGACGGAAGGGAAAACCCAAGCGGTCAGCTGCTGCCCCACACAAGGAGAGCGCTATCAAACACCTACGCTTCAGCACCACAATAACCGATTTTTACGCTTTTCAGGCACTTCCCAAGCGAGCGCGTTTGTTCTCTCACAGCAGCGGCCCCCGCCGGGCCCGGGCCGGGCTGAGGAGCCACCGCCGGCCCCAGACCCCGGGAGGGCGGCTCGGCCCGTACCCCCTCCG